>CM035124.1:148126707-148729686 GCA_020205555.1 Panax stipuleanatus
AAACCTTAGTATATGTTCATGGTTATTTCAAACCACTCAGCATCTATTATTCAATTATTAGAATATTCAGTTATAGAGATTAATTCATGTTCTTTCACTATCACTTTATCTGATTGAACTTTGAAAGTTAAAATCTTTTCTAATCATGATATATCTCCTTCATATTTAAACTTGCTAAGCAAATTAGTTGCTTACTCTTGCTATATCTGATGAGTGGGATTTATACCCGTGAATCGGATACTTTATGGCTTAAATAGTTGCCTGATCTTCGTAGTTTTTATATAGTTTTATATGTTTATAGTATTATTATGCTTAACCAACATATTGCAAGGCTTTACATGACATTTCTAGCTTCCAGGGGACAAAACGGACAATTTACATACACTGGCGCCGCAGCGCCAATGCCTAGTCTTAATCTCGCGCCGCGGCGCCGCCCCTGGTCCTTGCTGATGTCATCCTGGCGCTGCAGCGCCATAGTTCCTTTATGGACTCGCGCTGCAGCGCGACCTCCGGTCTTTTGGTGCTAACGTGGCGCCGCAGCGCCACCCATAAGCTCTATTTCCCGCGGTGCAGCGCGACCTCCGGTGCCCAGGCAGAGAAGGCTTGCTTTTGACCTAGCTAAAGAAGAAAATAGATATATATATATCAACAAAGCCTCTGCAAACCATAGAGGGATACTGGGAGAGAATCGGTTAGCTTAGCTTAGGATAATATAGTTTTCTCTCCTCTTTTGTAATCTCTCTCTATTTCTTAGTTAACGTTTGTAAATATAGATTAGGTAGATTAGGGAAAAGTCTGGGATTTCCTTGGAGCAACAAGAGCAGTGAGCTACACGGATTGGAGAGCTTGAAAGGAGCGGAATGTTTGGAGACTGAAGAGCCTCGACAAAGTTTATTCTTATCCATTTATTTCCTCTAATTTTGTAATCCATAAATGTTGTCTTTATTGCTACTTATATTTTGTTCAATAGCTATGAACTAAGTATTGGTTCTAAGGTTATAATGGAACCCTTTGTTATTTAAATTGACTGTCTTATCTCTTTGGTTGGCACCATATGGTTTGGTTTAATATATTCATGCTTAATGATTCTCGCTAAGACATTAGTGATGATTTTGGTAATCTATATGATATTGAAAGAAGGATTGTAGATTTACACCTAAATATATTGGCATGTGATTATGGGTTTTGACTGCATAAGTTGTGCGTAGAATAGACATATATTTGTGCGCCACGTGTGACCTAATTGAGAACTTATGCTTAAATCCCTGTTAGGTTAATTCGCATAGATATGTGTAGGATTATCACCTAGCTTGGACGTTCTTTTCTGTTCTATTCCCTATCGGCTGGATCTGGAGAGGATATATTTGTGCATACCTCGACAGAGGTGTATGAGCACCTGTGTGTTCTCGGTCGACAAACTGTCGTGACCATTAAGACCAAAGAGAGAAAGGGTAGGAAGTTTGATGAAGCATAACACGCCAGGTGTTCGACAGAATGCCTGTGTGGGGTGAAGTTGTGACCTTAGCTTGTAGTGCCTTCGATTGCCATTCGTTATCCATTTACTTGCTTTGATAATTAGTTATAACTAAATTAACCACACCCTATTTAGTTTGTTGTTTGAATAAGACCTAAGCGATACAAAGTTGGTATTTGGTAAATATTAGTGATAGTTCCTCGTGGGTACGACACTTTCCTTATCACTGTATTACTTGTTAGACCGCGTATACTTGCGCGTGTTTAGTGATCGATTTTCCGACCAACAAGTTTTTGGCGCCGTTGCCGGGGAACTATTGTTCTAATATTGTCCAATATTGATTTAAATCAATTTAGTCTTAATTTGAACGTGTATATATATTTCTTTTATTTGTTTGATCTTCCTTTTTGTTTTTAAGTTACAGGTTATGGACGATCAATGTTATCAATGGCCTTATGAGAGGACGACACAACGAAGCTTGGAAGAAGGACTCGAGCAATTGCAAGTTCAAATTGCAAATATCTTGAGGTTTTCTGACAATCTTGAGTGTCAGTC
Source organism: Panax stipuleanatus (assembly GCA_020205555.1). Lineage (NCBI taxonomy): Eukaryota > Viridiplantae > Streptophyta > Magnoliopsida > Apiales > Araliaceae > Panax > Panax stipuleanatus. The sequence continues at coordinate 148,128,737 of CM035124.1, forward strand.
CACTCAGACTGCCGACTGTCAGGAACGAGCTGACATTGAACCGATTTCCTATCATCCAAACTGTCAAGGTTATCCAAACTCTTGGGACTACAGTTAAGAGCAATATCATGATCTGAATTACTCTTATCCGAATCAATTTGAATATCCGTCTTTGCCGCAGTATAAGTTGACATTCCAACCCAATGAGAGCTTTTCGGTAGACTCAACAGAAGAAGAGAAAAGGCTTGAAGAGCTCCTCACCAACTTTATAGAGAGAAATGAGGTTCGAATGGCAAGCCAAGACGCCGCATTGCAAAGCCTTGAAAATTAATTGGAACAACTCGTCAAAGCCATCAGAAATCCACCGCAGGGCAATCTATCGGTCATAATCGATCTCAACGATGAAGCAGTAGAGCCTTGCATGGTGGATACGCAAGGAGAAGGCGATGAGTCTCACAAAGTTGTTGAGGGAGATGTCATGGTGCAAATTATCCAACCGATGGAGTCTAAAGTTGGAGAAAAGAGGATCAACAGTGGTTGTATAGTCAAGACTAATCAACAACCAGAAACCACGCTCACGATTGTGGAAACCCTGGAGGGCCCACTAGCGCACAAAGAACGTTTTCAACTTGTTGAAAAAGGCAAATTAGTGGATAATTCCAGTGGTGAAAGATTCTTCGTGCCAATGGTTGAAGAAAATGGGGATGATTAATCATCTATGTCTGCCAAAAATTTAAAGGAATTGACGAATAGGCGGCATGAAATGGTCATTTTCGCTTATGAGCCGGACTGAACGATAACGGAATAGTCAAGCCGACGACTTTAAAACAAGCGCTTGGTGGGGAGGCAACCCCATCTCAGTATCAATTTTCTCTATTTTTCTTTACTTATGTCTAGTATATTTTGTGTTTTTTCCTCTTTACTATGTAAACATTGTTGCCAGTTATTGTACTGCAATGTCGTATCTGATGTGCATATTTTTGTGATTATAGGATGCAGACAGCATGTTATTTAGTATGTTACTAGTGTATATCTTAGTTAGAAATAAGGCGTATCTAGCATGTTGTTTATTTAGCATATATCTGTGTAATAGATGTTGGCTAATACATGGCTTCTGTGCAGGAAATTTCAGATACAAGGCTGGCGCTGCAGCGCCAGCATATACACTAGAACTCGCGTCACAGTGCCATATTCAATTTCCAAATTCTCTTCCTTGCGCCGCAGCGCCAGTATTGTGCCAGTGACTCGCACCGCAGCGCCAAGAGCTGAGGCCAACTTATTGCTAACTCGCGCCGCGGCGCCAAGCAAAGAAGGAATGCCCGAGCCGCAGCGCCGGTAGCGAGAATTTGTTTTTAAAAAAAACACAATGTGGCTAGTTGTTAGCCCACTACTCCTATTTTCTTTTGACGCATCTCGGCAGTACAAGCAACCCAACCGTCCCTTTTCTCCACAAAACCCCCACCCTCTGCATAACACAACCGATTGACGACATCATTCACAGAATCAGACCAACCTCAAGTCAGGCGAGAATCCAAAAGGAGATCAGCAGCAAACTAGGGTTTTTCCCCCTTCAAGGTATTTTATTTGGATTTTAGTCATTCACTAAGATATTTTGATCGAATTGTTGGGTTGGTGCTTTGTTGGTGTTTTTCTTGTTGTGTGATTTGGGTGATTTCCACTGACAAAAATCGGGAAAGAGCACTGTCAAGCAAGGATTGTCCAAATTAGATTTTTAAAACGCACACAAGGTGTTTGATAATTTGCCTGAGAGAGAAATTTGACTGTTTTGGCTTAAAATTAGTTGGTTTCATTGGGGATTTGCTGCCTATTACTTTAAGGGTTGCTTCTACAGAGAGTGGCATTGCTTAGGTACTGTTTTTGTTCACGGCAACTGAAAAATCTGACATGGCATCAAAGAGGCAGCGACTGAGTGTCAGCGGTTCCTCGTCCGTAGCATCAACGGCATGGGACAACACCAAATTTGTTAACGAAGAGGCATGGAAACGATACAAAAGCTCCTTTGCTGCATGAAATTTGATTCCTGAACGGGGGTTTGAGGCCTGACAAAATAAAGGATGGCGAGTTGTTAGCCATGATTGCTGGTCGCCAGTGGTGCACTTCATAAAACCACCCGAATCGCCCATTGTTTTTGTGGTTCGTGAGTTCTACGCTAATGCTAGTGCTGAGGGTCCTACTGTTGTCCAAGTCAGGGGGCGGTCAGTGGCGTTTGGAAGCCAAGCCATCAATGCATTATTCGCGATGCCTGATTTTGAGGGTAAGGACTATATGGAGTAGGGACTCCGCAGCTATGACCTCGAGGATATTATTAGGAGGCTCTGCAAGCCCGGGACTACATGGAAGACAAATGACTTCAAGGGTGAGAGGACCAATTTCACGCATGCTGCACTCAGTCGCTATGGGAAGGCATGGTTCAGCTTTATTTGTGCCAACATGATCCCGACTCGCCACCTAAGCGACGTGACTAAGAATAGAGCGATCCTCTTATTCGCCATTGTCACGGGCCTGAACGTGGACATCGGAGTTCTCATACATGAGTCCATCATGAAGGCGATCAAGAGCAACATCTCTACGGGACTTCCACATCCATCCTTGATCACCCGACTGTGCAAGAAGGCAGGTATCCATTGAGGGCCAGAAGAGATAGCTTTGCCGCCCATGTCAGTAATTAACCATCAGATCATCTCACACTTGGATGTGTGGGACAGGGCCGCTTTTCATATCAAAGGCGAAGGATTCGGGCCACCTACTGAGCCACCTCCTATAGCAGAGCCTGAGCCCTCGCAGCCACCAGACGCAGGCCCAGCTTCACAGGGACTACTGGCAGAGATTATGGCATCCCTCACCCTGCTACATCAGAAACACGGCGTCGATGCTCAGAGGCAGCAGAGGCACATTGCAGCAGTGGCCCAGAGGCAGGACATAGAGATGTAGTATCAGGCTGAGCTGGTCAACACGATGCAGAGCATATACACCATGTATAGTGGCGAGGATGCTGAGTTCATTCCATTCCAGCTCCCAGAACATCCTGTCTTCCCACCATACCCTCCACCATCACCGCCCGCCGAAGCTGACTAGGACGATGCTGCTGCCGAGTGACCAGACTTCAGGGAAGCCCACTTGTTTAGATTGATATATGTTTAGCAATGAGGGCATTGCTCACTTTTAGTTTGGGGGTGTTATGGTTTATTATCTATTTTATTTCTGTCTATTGCCATGATAGGTTGCTATTTTAGTACTTTGCTTTTGTTTTTATCAGGATTGTAGTGCAGTCATTTTGAACTGCGGTATTATATTTTGGGTTTATTATTTTGGATGCCATGAACAGTTTTTGGTTATTTATTAATTCTTTTATTATTATTAGCATGTTTGTGGTTTATAGCCATCTTTTTGGGGCTTTTACAGATTTATATGCTTGTGCCATGTTAATGGCTTTATTACCCTATTTTGAGCTGCTATTATGCAAGGGTGGTATATTTATCTCTAATTTTTGATTGTGGCTAATGACAAGCGCCAAGTAATTATGTCTATCTCTTAGAGTCGTGTCAAGCATGTATGAGCTAGGGGTTGTTTCATCGATAAGTTGAGACTGTTATTGATCCGTCCTTCTTAGCAAGCACTGACCAACTGTGTTTGCTAGTTATTTTTTGAATGTAGTTCGCTCGTTTATTGCTTTGAGAGTTGTTCACTTTTATAAACTTTCATTTTTACAAGGTAATAAAAGACTTAGACGCTTATACAGTTTTGGATCTTAGATTCTGGCATGTTGACATACAAAAAAAATGTAATAAAAGAATAAAAAGAAAAGAAGATTGAATATCGAAAGTCTTGCGGTGGGTCGAGATGGAGTGTGAAACGCACTCGCCCATAAACACAGGCTCGATGTTGAGATGGAGCATAAAATGCACTCGCCAAATAATCTTCGGATTTTGTAAAGTCTAATTTGGCTTATGTTGATTATATGGCCTTTGCTGCTCGAGTTATTAGATTCATAGGGGTGTTCCACACATAGTGCCCTAAAGTCATCTGGCTTGGGAGTCACTGATCAAAAGCTCATTAATGGGTAGTTCTGCACAGCCTATGGCAATTAAGGACTGTCCGAGTCAGATTTTACTATCTTCATGCTAGAGTCTTTTGATCCTTTCCTGCACTTGCGTCTTATTCTTAATGCTTGTTGAATGTTTAAGTTACGGAGTGTGCATATTGGTATTAACAATCGACTGTGCGAACTTATTTGAGCTATGATTAGTTAGGATGGTTGGTCTCCACACACACACATAGAATGGATCGAATACAATCTTATGCTTGAAATTGGATGAACCCTTACTAATATCTGTGTTTGCCCGTTCTCTGGGAGTAGCTATGATCTAGCTTAGAAGCCATGATACTAGTATACAATTATATTTTTCTTTCGCGTGTGTTTTACTATTGTGACTTTGTGTTAGATAGTTTGCTCGAGGACAAGTAAAGACTTAAGTTTGGGGGTATTTGATGAGTGGGATTTATACCCACAAATTGGATACTTTATGGCTTAAATAGTTGCCTGATCTTCGTAGTTTTTATATAGTTTATATGTTTATAGTAATATTATGCTTAACCGACGTATTGCAGGGCATTACAGGACTTTTCTAGCTTTCAGGGGACAAAACGAATAATTTACATACACTGGCGCCGTAGCGCCAATGCCTAGTCTTAATCTTGCGCCGCGGCGCCGCCCCTAGTCCTTGCTAGTGTCATCCTGGCGCTGCAGCGCCATAGTTCCTTTATGGACTCGTGCTGTAGCGCGACCTCCTATCTTTTGGTGCTAGCATGGCGCTGCAGCGCCACCCATAAGCTCTATTTCCCGCACCGCAGCTCGACCTCTAGTGCCCAGGCAGAGAAGGCTTGCTTTTGACCTAGCTAAAGAAGAAAATAGATATATATATATATATATATATATATATATATATATATCAACAGAGCCTCTGCAAACCATAGAGGGATACTAGGAGAGAATCGGTTAGCTTAGCTTAGGATAATATAGTTCTCTCTCCCCTTTTGTAATCTCTCTCTCTATTACTTAGTTAATGTTTGTAAATATAGATTAGGTAGATTAGGGAAAAGTCTGGGATTTTCTTGGAGCAACAAGAGCAGTGAGCTACACGGATTGGAGATCTTGAAAGGAGCGGAATGTTTTAACACTGAAGAGCCTCGACAGAGTTTATTCTTATCCATTTATTTTCTCTGATTTTGTAATCCATAAATGTTGTCTTTATTGCTACTTATATTTTGTTCAATAGCTATGAACTAAGTATTGGTTCTAAGGTTATAATGGAACCCTTTGTTATTTAAATTGACTGTCTTATCTCTTTGGTTGGCACCATATGGTTTGGTTTAATATATTCATGCTTAATGATTCTCGCTAAGACATTAGTGATGATTTTGGTAATCTACATGATATTGAAAGAAGGATTGTAGATTTACACCTAAATATATTGGCATGTGATTATGGGTTTTCGACTGCATAAGTTGTGCGTAGAATAGACATATATCTGTGCGCCACGTGTGACCTAATTTAGAACTTATGCTTAAATCCCTGTTAGGTTAATTCGCATAGACATGTGTACGATTATCACCTAGCTTGGACGTTCTTTTCTGTTCTATTCCCTATCGGGTGGATCTGGAGAGGATATGTTTGTGCATACCTCGACAGAGGTGTATGAGCACCTGTGTGTTCTCGGTCGACAAACTGTCGTGACCATTAAGACCAAAGAGAGAAGGGTAGGAAGTTTGATGAAGCATAACACGCCAGGTGTTCGACAGAATGCCTATGTGGGGTGAAGTTGTGACCTTAGCTTGTAGTGCCTTCGATTGCCATTCGTTATCCATTTACTTGCTTTGATAATTAGTTATAACTAAATTAACCACTACTCCTTTTAGTTTGCTGTTCGAATAAGACTTAAGCGATACAAAGTTGGTATTTGGTAAATATTAGTGATAGTTCCTCGTGGGTACGACACTTTCCTTATCACTGTATTACTTGTTAGACCGAGTATACTTGCACGTGTTTAGTGATCAGTTTTTCGACCAACAATATCATGACAATTATTTTAGCTAAGCCCGAAAGTTCGAGTAAGAAGGACAAGGGCAAAGGAAAGGTCCAATAATAGTTAATATAAATGTTTAAGTGTCATGAGATACTATGTTTGATGTTTTTGTAAACCTTTTGTGTTACTTTATGTAACTTAAGTAAGGTATGTTTATGTTAAGGTAATAGACCTTGGGATATTGTATAAGACTTTATTATAATGAACAATGTATGTTTATTATTCTGCAATAATATATAGAATGCTTATGATGATGATGTACCATGATCACTGAATCCAAGGTTAGAGAACCCAGATTTGGGAGCGTCACAGGTTGGTATCAAAGTTGTAGGTTATAAACATTAGGATGTGAAACCTAGGTTATAACCTTAGAAGAAAACTCGTATAGAGTATACTAGGAGATGGATTGGGGAGATTCATCTAGTATAGATTGTACATAACAAAATATTATTTCATTTTATCAATGAATATATTTTATTATGATACTGATGTTGTGTTTGTTTGGTTATAGGTATGCCTGAGGAAGGACAAGATAGCCATACAGTCGAATAGGAGCCGATAGATCCGATAGAGGATCAAGAGGATAGTGATGGGAATGACGACAATATGATGGAGGACCTGTTCGAAGAGAACATGGCGCTGGAGTATAGAGTGACACAGTTAGAGCAGGAGAATGCTACTCATCAATTCACTGAGACTCAGTACAAAGAATTGGCATATCAAGCTCAGACCGAGCTTGCTGAGATAAAGATACAGTTGCAGGTGCAGACCACCTTGGCTACCCAGATGGTTGCCATGAATGCTGAGCTAAGAGATAGACTAGAACAAGAAGAGATAAAGCTGGGAGTATTAAGAGTTGAGCATGAGGCCATGCGATTTGAGTTCAATCTAGAGATTTTAGATAAGATCAGGATCGAACAAGCATGAATTAGAGCATCAAATATGGTGGACCAGCTTGAGGAGAAGTTGGAGGCTAGTGAGGTTCGAGTGGATACTTTGGGACGATCACTGGGTGCCGCTTACATGGGTCAGCGAGCAGGAGTGAGGAGATCCTTCGAGATAGGCGAGTTGAGTCGATCTGTTAGACGTTGACTTATGGATGGACTCATTCCACCAAAGCAGGAGCATGCAGGCACACCCCCTCTAGATGCGCAGTGATAGTTTAGTAGTTTTCTATTGTATATAGATGCAGTAGAACCCCTTTTGTTTATTAGGGTTTTATGATTGATGTAAACCTCAGACTGTGTGAGGTAGTATGTTTGTTTGATGATGTATTGGATTTAAATATGTTTCAAATGAAGACTATGAGTCACCATTTGAAGATCAAAAAGTTGAAGATGGGCAATTTACAATGCTTCCAACCATGGAGCCTAGGTAATACTTTTTCATTTTGTGTGCACTTCACTTCATTATCTGTAATCATAATCTTTCTAACATGCATAAAATATTGAGCTATCTCAAGAAGAAGAAAGAGTAAGAAAATCAAAGAAAAACCTATCAAATAAAAAAAGATGGGCAATTTAGAATGCTTTATTGGAAAGAAGTGTCAATGGGAAGCTGAAAAAAACTACAACCACAGAGGTTGATGCTTTACTCTCGGTACCTATACGCACTGTTTAGAGGATTTGGAAATGAGCTAAAGACAATCCAAATGGTCAAGACGTTGATGTCTCCAATAAGAGAAGAGGCAATTGTGGTCAAAAAGAGTTCAAATTGACCTTAGTCGAGTTCCTGATATTCCCTTACATCGACGAACAACTTTGATGTCACTTGCCGAAGCTTTGGAGGTAAGCTATACAACGTTACTTAGGCATATGCAGCGACGTCTCCTTCGACGTCACTCTAATGCCATTAAACCACATCTAAAGGAAGAACATATGAGAGCTCGGTTGAAATTTTGCATCTCTATGCTAGACCGAAATAGTTTGCCTCATGAACCAAAATTTGTTGATATGTACAATATTTTGCATATCGATGAGAAATGGTTCTACATGACCAAAGAGACTAAAACTAATTATCTACATCCCATGGAAGAAGATCCTTTGCGCATATGTCAGAGTAAGAACTACATTGGAAAAGTTATGTTTTTGGCTGCAATGGCTCGTCCAAGATTTGACGATGAAGGAAAGGAAGTATTTTCTGGAAAAATAGGAATTTTCCCCTTTGTTACTATGCAAGCAGCCAAGAGAAGAAGTAGAAATAGAGAAGTTGGGACTTTGGAGATAAAACCAATTACCTCAGTTAAGAGAGAGAACATAAAATCTTTTTTGATTGAGAAAGCTATACCAAAGATTCTTGAAATGTGGCCATGAGAGGATTCAAGAAAAACCATTTTCATTCAATAAGATAATGCAAGAACATATATTGATCCAAGGGATGAAGAATTTCAAGTAGCAGCTTCAGAAAATGGTTTTGACATTCAATTGTTGTGTCAACCGGTGAACTCTCTAGATTTGAATATCATGGATCTTGGTTTTTTTAATGCCATTCAATCAGTTGCAATATAATGTGTGTCCGAAAACTGTTGAAGAGCTTATTCATGCTGTTGAGAAGTCCTTTGATGAATATTGTACGAGAAAGGTGAACCGTATTTTTTTTACTCTACAATTGTGCATGCAAGAAATCATGAAAATTTGAGGATCCAACAAGTATAAGATCCCACACTTGAAGAAAAGCGCATTGGAAAGAGAAGGTCGTCTCCCTACACAAATAACTTGTGATCCTACTTTAGTGAAAAATGTTATGAACTCAGTAGCATCTTAGTAATTCTTTTCTGTTTTGATTTGAGCTTCAATAATATTTTGAATTTTACTTTCCTACTAAGATGTTTGAATCGAGTTTTAGCTTCTTATCAATCAATGAGGTCTCTCCATTATCGAGCTCTGTTGTTTCTTAATTCATTTTGCTCTGGCAAAAGCTTTCAATTAAGTGGAATTGTAGCCATGAAACACAATGGCATGTCAACATTTGCATATGAATGGCCAATATCTGTAGAGTCGAGTGCCAAATCAAGAGGTTACCCCAAATCATGTTTTTTCGGTGCCGTTATCGCAAACAAATGAGTACTTTTGATGTGTTTCTTGGATTCTCTTTCATTAAAAAAAATCAACGATAAGCTTCATCTTTAGTTTAATCTAGTGACAAAAGTGGCGACCAACAACGTTATTTAGCAAAACACAATTTTCAGATCAATGGAACCAACGACAAAAGTGAAAAAAAAAATCATCTTTTAAATGGAACATATCCCATAATAATTCCCTAACAATCAAGATGACAAAACAATTCTTCTAGAGTTTCTTCTCTCCACCTGCAAATCTAAAAATACTTGGGAAGAATGATTTTTCAGCATTTCCAGTATTCCTTGCTTAACCTCCTTGTTGGCATGAAGTTCTCCCTCATCATAATAAAACTTGTTCAAATCAAAGTCACGTTCAGAACTTGCTGTAGAATTTGGTGGAGCATTTTCTTACTTCCTAACTTGGTGGAGTGTAGAGTTATAAGTGGGATGGAGAGGTTTTTGGTTGTCCATTTTTTTGTGTGCTTATGTTCAATTCTACAGCAACGTATTTAAATGAATAAAAAAGGTAATGGTCAAAGATGAAGGCAATTAATGGGTTATTGGAACTTTGGTTGTATATGTGGTAAAATGGTTCATGGAATTGCATTTACTAAGCATATTAAATAGAGGGGTAAATTAGGAAAAAATAGTGCAATATTGCATAGAAATTCCAAAACGACACTTATATAGAATAAAATTAAACTCCCTAAAACGTCATTTATTTAGGATAGGAGGGAGTACTAAACTAAACATTGGTGATGTGCCAGGGAAGTTTGACATGGGTATGGTGTCACAACATAGTAGACTAGCGGGGACAGGGTAAAATAGACAATGGTGATGTCAAGATAAGACAAACAAAGTTGGTGGTAAAATAAACACAGATGATATCATAGACAAAGAAGATGTCGAAAATAAAAGAAGCATGTGAGGTCAAAAGAGAGAATAGACTCAAAGTTGGGTCAAAGATGTGAACATAAAAGACTGAGTCCGAGGATTATAGGACCTTTTAAAGTAATAGAAAATTACGTATGAAATAGCGGAAGGCTATTAAATATTTGGAGATGCATGAATATATGTATTATATATGTGCTATGTGGTGATTAAAATTTTGGCATGAATAATAAATGCTTTAAAATAAGAAAATAACATATTTTAGTATACAGAACAATGCTGCCAAGAAAGGATCAACGTATTCAAGAAGAGGTAGAGGGCGAGACTAGGGATCAGGTGGACCCTATGCAGCACTTTGTAAATCTTCTTCTAAGGGAAATAAATAGGAGCTCTGTCCAAGAAGCTTTGAATCCTCAAACACTGCGGAATAATAAACATACATTGTTCATTGAAATAAAGTCTTACAGCATAATCCCAAGGTCTTCTTAACCTTTACTTAAACATATTCTTAATATTACAAAAGGTTTACATAACTAATAACATCAAATAATATAATAATTAAGCATTCTTGATAAACTATTCCTGGACCTTGCCCTTGCCTTTGTCTTTCTTACTTGAACCTTCGTGTTTAACTAAAATATACGTCATGATATAGCGAAGTAAGCAACTAATTTGCTTACCAAGTTTAAGTGCAAAAGGAGATCTATCATGATTAGAAAGGAAATTAACTTTCAACGTTCAACAATAACAGTTCGATTGTGAAAGAACATGAGTTAAGCTTCAACAATTGAATAATCGATTAATTGAATAATAGATGTTGAGTGGTCTAGAATGACCATGAACATATACTAAGGTTATCAGTATTTAAACTGATCCTTTTAATAAGTTTTGGTAATCGAGGGGATCAACCTTTCATACCCGGTGAATTATGCATAAACACTTAATAAACGGGCATCAATTGTTTTTCAATATAATGCTTTAGTAAAATTGTTCTTTTTCTCAGTCTAGAGTCCTCACCAAATCAATTGGTTAGGAATAGCTTTTCGAACATATTTTATTTAACAAATTAAAACATATTCGATCTAGCTGATAAAACTAGCATAGATCTATCTCATAAACAGTTCATGAATGAAAGAACTTTAAGTAATTCACAGTTCAATAATAATAGAACAGGAATTCAGTTGCACAAAGTGTGATTACATAGTAATCATTAATGATGTGGAATAATCAACAATAATTATCCACTAACATGCTTTGAAAATAATAACTCGAGTTTGAGTTAGGGAACTTGCCTTGCCTACTGACTACTGATAGACAATTAATTTATTCGCTTAAGTAGTCTAACTTAAATTCCTTTGAAAGACCTATCATTGATCTTTCAATTAGTATCACATATATTTTTACCTATAACATTTCTTAAAATAAATTATCTAATATTTAATCATATAATTAAATATTAGACATTACATTAAATCTTTAGTAACATTATCACCTCTTGATAATATTATCACCACATAAACATTAACTTAAACCCTTATTTAGTATTATTAATATTTCATTCACTTCTTAGTATTATTAATCAAATAATATTTTATTCACTTTCTATTTATTATTAATAATTTAATAATATTTTAATCGTCATCTAGTATTATTAACTTTTTAATAAGAATTTAATCATTATATAACACTTTACTCTTTTACTAATATTATCAATCATTTAATAATATTTTAATCAATATCTAATATTATTAATTATTTAATAATATTTTACTCAATATCTAATATTATTAATTATTTAATAATATTTTAATTATTATCTAATATTATTAATCATTTAATAATATTTTAAATCAAATTTTAATCTAAATATTATTAATTACCTAATAATATCTTAATCTAATATTATTCATTTCTTAATAATATTTTAACCATTTATTAATCCAATAAATAATTTATTTTAATTGTTTACCCTTTTTAAATTACTTATTTAATAATCACAAAATGCTATAAATATAACATCTCATAAAAAATGACCAAAATACCCCTAAAAATCTGCATGCGCCATTTTTATCTTTAAGCCATAAAATTACATATTTACCATTTATGACATCACATAACTTATTATTCTCATTTATTCATAACTTAAATATTTACATGAAAAATACCAAAACATCTTCAAAACTTTTTCTTTTCTAGGATTCATCAGAATATGGTCCCCTTATGAACATATATTTTTTCTAGAATTTTTAATTTTATTTACTATTTTTAAATTGCTCAAAATAGTCAGATCTTGCAACATTATCATAAATCGAGCTTTGGTCCAAATATCATGATATTTTTGGGTATGTTCCTGTAATATACATGTACCTCCAATAACAATTTTATAATTTTTGAAGTTAATCACAGAGAGTTATTCAAGTTTAAGTTTAAAATAGTTATTTCTTGTAAAAATCCATAACTCTCATTCTACACATTCAAAAATAGCCATCTTTGAACTAGGATCTTGATAACTCATCATATTAACATTGCAAAATTTTCCAAAATTTTTAAAGCAATATAAACAGACAAAACTTCCCTTGCAAGCCAGCTGACCTGAAATAGTAAAATCCCTCTTTTCAAAAATCTAGACTATTTTGACTAAAACAACAACCATGGCTTGAAAAATAAATATTTTTAAGTGTTACCACTTGGGTTTACAAGCTAACTTACATATCTAGCACCCCTGTTTGACGGATCGTAAAACGAATGTGTAGGTTTCAAATGGTAGTTGATCAAAGTGGAAGAAAGTTATGGTTTTCTAGTCCCTTTAGAACATAGTTTCTATTTCTCCCCTTTTGGTCAACATGCAAGCACTCAAATGGTTAGATTCATACATGCAACACTCAATAGTATGAAAATCTAAAGATTTTTTGGTTCAAAAATGTTAACCCCTCTATTTTGTAAAACAAATTAAGTAAAAAGAATTATACCTTGATCTATGAGCTATCCTTCTTGATTTTCCAAAGTAAGAGATGATCTTGGGAGCATGAAGATCAAATTCCTCACCTTTCTCCTCCCTTAGACCCACGGTTTTCTCCTTCTCTCTCTACCTCTTCTATTTTGCTTTCCAAGCTTTTCTTTTTGTGGAGAGAGGAAGTAAGAAAGTAAAGTAACTTTGTATATAATTAAAAATCGGATGGATAATTGATATTGGTGAAATAGTATAGATATAATTCAGGTATGTATATCAATTGCCCAACATCTTTTTCTCTCTTCCTAATCTTTAATTTTACTTGCACAATTAAATAATTAAGTGGCTAAATAGTGAAGTAACACATGAGGTAGATATTAAAGGTAATGATTAACTTCACATGGGCGGCTTCTCCCCTCATAGTGGCCAAAATTTAGGCTATTTTATCCCCATTTTTGGTTTATTTTTATTGTCAGTACTTGCTTAGTATGATGACTAACAAGTCCCTCCCAAGTTGGGCTAAGTTTGGGCCACTAGATTGTTTTGCTTGGGCTTTCTAAATTAAATAATTTGGTCATGTCTATACTAACCCATGAGTTTAATACTCAAGTCTTATCTTACCCTAATTATTTAATTAGGAGTTCCATTCCACTCATTTGGAATTTAAATAATTAACCATGCACATTTAATTCCTATAACCCAATTAGGCTTGCTTTAATTAAGTTAAAAATTAATTAGTCGACATATGTAAAATAAATCTCTTAGGATTCGCATACTAGTATATTTATTAAATACTAGGATTCTTCAATTACTATAACCCTTTAGATATTTAATTCTCATACCTAATGTGTATATTAGGTTATGTAACTTTCATTTTTTTAATTCTCTTTATAAAATAAATAGACATATATACCTATTATAATGTATATTTATTTAATATCATACATCACATAAGCTATAACTTACTTATCATCATTGATAAATAATCATAATACTCATATGTCCATATATTTACTCATTACAAGTCACCAATTTTTTAATATCATTAATATTTTTATTTATAGAGAGACTTAGAAATTTTTGGTTATCACATACTCCTCTCCTTATAAGAATTTCGTCCCCGGAATTTCCCATAAGGTTACTCAAAAAGATTCAGATAATTCTTCATCATCTTTTCTTCGAGTTCCCACATAGCTTCTTCAATGTTGTGCTTCCTCCACAAAACTTTGACAGAATGCATATCCTTATTCCTTAACTTCTTCTCTTTCCTATCTAATATTTCTACCGGGATTTCTTCATACGATAAGTCTTTCTCGACTTGAATTGGCTCGTATGATATCATGTGCTTGTAATCCGGCTTGTATGGAAGCAACACTTACACATGAAAAACATTATGAATATGTTCCAGTTCAGGAGGTAGAGCTACATCGTACGCCACTTCACATATCCTCTTCAATACCTCGAACGGTCCAACAAATCTCGGACTCAGTTTACCTTTCTTCCGAAACCTTATCTTCCCTTTGCAAGGAGATACTTTCAAAAATGCGTAACTTCCCACTTCGAAGTCTTTTTTCTTACGATGTAAATCTGCATACTTCTTTTGACGATCCTGAGCTGCTACCAGTCGAGTTCTTATTACTTTGATGATCTCTACAGTCTGTTGTACCAATTCTGGCCCCAACAGACTTCGTTCACCTACTTCATCCCAACATAAGGGCGTTCTGCATTTCCTTCTATATAGTGCTTCATACGGGGGCATACCAATGCTTGCATGATAACTATTATTATATGCAAATTCTACCAATGGAAGATGATCTTCCCATCTTCCCTTGAAAACCATCACATAGGCTCTGAGCATGTCTTCTAATGTCTCAATTGTTCTCTCGCTTTGCCCATCGGTCTGTGTATGATACGCTCTCAACCTTAGCTGTGTCCCCATTCTTCTTGAAGATTCTTCCAAAAGTTTGACGTGAAGCGCGGATCTTTATCCGACTCAATGGATATTGGCACTCCATATCTTAAAACAATTTATTTGACATACAATTTGGCTAACTGATCCAAATTATATCTGATTCTGATCGGCGAAAAGTGTTCTGACTTTATAAGACGATTAATAATTACCCATATGGTGTCGTATTTTTTTTGCATTGCTGGAAGTCTCTCCACAAAATCCATCGTGATGTGCTCCCATTTCCATTCCGAAATTTCTAGCGGCTGCAATAATCCATTTGGTTGTTGATGCCCCGCCTTGACCTCTGATAAGTTAAACATTTGCTGACACATTCTGCAACCTCTCTCTTCATATTTGGCCACCAAAAGTGTTGACACATATCTTGATACATCTTCGTGCATCCCGGGTGTATCGAGTATCTCGTACTATAGGCCACTTGCAAAAATCTCTTCTTTTAACTCTGGTACTGAAGGTACCCAAACTCTTTCTTCGAATCTTAATAGTTCGGTGCCATCAATCTTATACTTCAACCCTTCACCTTCAGCTAACCGCTTCTTGATGTTACAACATTCATCATCATTTTCTTCTGCCTTCTTCACCTTGTCTAATAAGGTCGGACTTACTTCCATTTCTATTACTTCATCCGAATTCTACGGATTTTTCACCTCCAACTCTATTTTCTCCATTTCTCTTACTAATCCCTCTTGCTCTGTCAATACAAACAACTTGTCTCGTCTTTTTCTACTTAAAGCATCTGCCACTACATTTACCTTTCGTGGATGATATAGAATATCACAATCATAATCCTTAATAAATTCTAACCACCTTCTCTGCCTCATGTTCAACTCCTTTTACATAAATATATACTTCAGACTTTTGTGATCTGTATATATCTCACACTTTTCTCTATAGAGATAATGTCTCCAAATCTTAAGAGAAAACACTACTGCAACCGACTCTAGGTAATGGGTAGGGTATCCCTTTTTATAGTCCTTTAACTGTCGTGATACGTACGCAATGACTTTACCATTCTACATTAGCACACAACCTAGTCCCTTGTGTGACGCATCACTATACACTGTAAAACCTCCCGTACTATCTAGTAAAGATAACACAGGTGCTTCACTTAATCTCTTCTTCAACTCCTGAAAACTCTGCTCACATTTTTACATCCATACGTACTTAACTGTCTTTCTGGTCAAGTTTGTCAATGGGGTCGCTATCTTCTAGAAATCTTGAATAAATCTCCGATAATATCCTGCCAACTCCAAGAAACTTCTGACTTCCGTTGGTGTCTTTAGTTGTCCCCAATTTCTCACCGTTTCTACCTTTGCTAAGTTAACAGAAATTCCCTCATTATCGATAACATATCCCAAAAATTGAATTCTCTTCAACCAGAATTCCCACTTTAAAAATTTTGCGTATAATTTCTCCTTTCTAAATGTCTCCAGTACTATCCTTACATGTTCGGCATGCTCCTCTTCAGTCTTCGAATACACCAATATGTCGTCAATGAACACCACCACGAACTTATCTAAGTACTGTTTAAATACTCTGTTCATCAAGTCCATAAAAGTAGCAGGCACATTCGTCAATCCAAATGACATCACTAGAAACTCATAATGGCCGTAATGAGGTCTAAATGTTGTCTTTGGTACAACCTCTGCCCTCACCTTCAACTGATGATAACCAATTCTCAAATCAATCTTCGAGAAACATCACGCTCCTTTAAGTTAATCGAACAGATCATCTATTCTCAGTAACAGATATTTGTTCTTGATTGTCACCTTATTCAATTCCCTATAATACATACACAACCTCATCGACCCATTCTTCTTCTTTACAAACAATACAGGTGCTCCCCACGGAGATACACTAGGTTGAATGTACTTCTTGTCCATCAAATCCTGCAGCTGGACCATTAATTCTTTCATTTCTACCGGAGCCATCCTATATGGTACTTCTGATATCGGCGCTATCCCCGGTACTAAATCATTACAAATTATATCTCTTCGTCTGGTGGAAGTCCAGGTAATTCCTCAGGAAAGACATCCCCAAAATCATTAACTATAGGTATTTGCCCCATTTTAGAATTCACCATCTGTTTATCCATTACATGAGCTAAATAACCTTCACAACCTTTCTGTAACATCCTTTTGGCATGCATCATCGTCAGACAACTTGTTTGTCTTGGCGACTTGCTACCATAAAATACAACCTTAGACTCATTTGGCGTCTTAAGGCGTATACTTTTCTTCTGACAGTCAATAACTGCTTCGTGGTTAAACAACCAATCCATTCCTAGGATCACATCAAATTCTCCTAAGTGTATCGAAATTAAGTTCACGCTCAACTTATGTCCCCTTATGTCCACACAACAATTTCTATGGATAAATTTTACAAGGATCCACTTCTTTGTTTGCAACTAAAAAATTCATTGGGTTTCCTAACTTTTCAGGAGGTAAATTTAACCTTCTAGCAAATTCATCAAACACAAATGAACAGGTAGCTACCGAATCAAATAATACATATGCATTTATATCATTAATCGGAATTATACCTGACACAACCTCCTTCGATGCCACTACTATTGGGTATTTTCTATACGCGCTACACGCAAGTGTACATGGTCAACAAGTAATATAATGATAAGATCAAGTATCGTACCCACAGAGACAATAATTCCAACTTACTCAAACAAGTACCAATTTTATACTATTTCAGCTTTATTAAACTAATGATTAAAAGGTGATTTTTATAAATAACTGCTACTTAAACCAAATTAACACTGACTCGAAATTTTAACAAGTTTTGGAGAATTAAGCCTACAACTTCACTTATTATTTCACTTCAGATAATATACTTTCCTTCAGTTTATATCAATTAATCCAAATTATTAACCAAGAACACAAACGTACATATAACCATCGCTCAATGCGTTAAATCCATACTCACTCAAATCCACAGATGATAGAATTAAGCAAGACACCTTAATAAACTAACTCACTATATCTCTATGTGAATTACAATTGAGTAAGGTTTAAAATCAAGTTCTTATCAGATTACATATGATGCATAGATATCTCTATCCTATACATAAATTATGAATCCCAACTACAGCAGAAATCACAAACATATGTCACTATGGCTAGTTCCAATCCTATATGTCATCTCTGGAATTCATATGGGATAACAGATAATTGGTGATCAAGCAACTATAAAATTATGCACAAACCATCGCAAATAATCTGGAAATAATATTCATAAACTGAATTAAAAGCTATTTAATCCTCCGTTGCAAAATAAGATCCGTTATAGGCTGTGACACCCCCAAATCCGGGTACTTCATTTCCACATGATTTGGTGTTCACTTTCTAACTAAAACATACATCTACCCAATAATAAAGAATTGCAAAGTAAATTACAACCTTCGTAATACTTAAATAAAATCTTCCTTGATAAAGGATTACAACTTATCCAAATAAAATCCCAGGGTTAACTAAACCTTAACTTCAAACAAAAAATGCGAAAATAAAACATAACGTAACGTAATCGACTAAGTCTTATTAAAATAAAAACTTGAAACAACAAGCCTTCACTTGTTCATCTTTCCTTTTTCGTTTACTTATTGACGGTATGTTAACATTCTTAGTTTCAACTGCAAGTGGTGACAAAACATGCAAGAGTGAGCAAACAAAAGCTCACTTGAAATTTTAACAGTGATATGACATATATGAATAGTTTCAAAAGAGTTTGAATAACTTTACTTTCATCAAAATAAGAATTCAATAATAATTCTTTCATCATCTTTAAAGTTCAAATATAGAATCTATCTGAGGGTCATACGACCTTGAACAATGTCCTAGGTTATAAATATTTCTATTTAAACCTTTAACAGTCATCAAGACTATGGACCTTTAACTCGTACTCAAGGGGATCAACCCTTTGTACCATGAATTGTGCACAACCATCTTAACGCTTTCGCATAAATATCCCCTAATAAATAGGGTTGTTCATTCTCAGTAATTGAATACAAGTCCACACCAAAGAAAGTTTGGTTTGTATAGATAAGGGAACTTTAGAGTTTCAACTATGATCAACTAGGAGTAGTTGAATCGACTTATTGTACTTTAACAGTTCGATAATATAAGAATCATGAACTAATTGCAAGATATAGAACAAATCTACACAATAGATAGGCATGCTTTAGAAGTAACTCAAAGCAACTTAAAGAATAAGTAGATCTTGCTTGAACAACTAATTTAAGATCACAATGCTTCAATAATATTTCAATACTTGTGCAATAAGAATATTAGAATACAACAAAGCTTGTACAAAGTAAACCACAAGTTCGAAATGGAAACTTGCTTAACGTAAGAGAATAAGGATTAGAAAACTTGCCAATAATAAGTTTAGAGATAGGAAACTTGCCTCAAGCGCAAGCTACACTTAACAATTACAATCACTTCCACAATTACCCTACACATATACGTTACGTTCAAAACATCTATTGGTATCCAACTACAACATTTAAACCATTGAACTTCATACTCAAGTCCAACTCACAATGTAATTTACCACATTGGTTGCTAACTAGTCAAGTACGTGAGTCCTATACCCACTGCATACATTCATAAGCTTATAACTCAAAGAATCGTGTTGTGTACCTCATGAAAGTAACACATCCACACACATATAACACACTCATATAAAACTTCAATCCATCTTAAACACATCAAAAATATGTTATCTTATTACATATTTCACTTTCTAAGTCATAGTAATAAGTTAGCTAAACAAATGGGGCACGAAAACTCAACAAGCGAAAGCCAACATTCCCAGGACAGCAGAGAACCCTGCTGGGGTGGGTCCCCAAGGCCTAGGATCCCCGCTGGGGTGGGTCACCCCCTGGTGCACCTCCCAGTTCGCGAACTGGTGGAGAAATAAGCCAATTTGGCTTATTCTTTCACACCGAATTCGATTTTTCCCAACATGATAAACATGAAACTTGATATAAACAATATTTTAAACTCTTAAACATGATCATAACATATAAAATCGATATAACACATAATAAAAACAAAGATTTCATGATTTTTGAGGAAAACTACAAAATCAAGCGTTCTTGACGAAAATTGCTACTACGAATTCGTTTTTAACCCAATTCAAGTAATTCCAATTGCAATAACTCATATTCTTAACATAATAACATAATACATGATCAATTTTAATAATAACTCAAAATCAAACATCAATTTGATAGTTTCAAAAGCTATTTTTTAGAAATTAATTCACAAAAAATTACTATAAATACCATTCTTCTTGTTTATCAAAATTTCATGAATTGAATTGTTAAAACAGCCATATAACTCATATATAATAATGCTATATCACATATTACACATAACTTCATTCTTCCATCCATGATTTAAGAACAATTTTCAACATAACTTCATAATCAAACACTATGAACATGATTTCATCATGTTCATCATGTCTTTGTAAATTTAAACACTTAAACAACTATAAAAATTTCATGTAAGATATATATATATATATATATATATATATTTACATACACATCCCATTCACATAACAAAATTATGAAGTTTCACCAAAAAAAATTTACATAGAATTCTAAAACTATGAAAATATAGAAAAACATGCTTTTAAAACTTGTTTTTACAACAATTGTATTTTGAAAACCCTTTCATGGCATACAATTATATATGAAAATATATGAACACCATATATACATATAAATTCATAATCATGAAAGCCTAATTTAACAAAGACTAAATACAAAATATCTTAATTGAGTGTAAGTGTTACTATGATACCTTTCTAGGTTAAATTAGGAGAAAAGATGATGAAGATGATGATCTTCTCTATTATTTTCTCAAGCTTCTCTTCTTCTTCTCTCTTCTTCTCTGTATTCTCTCTTCTTCTCTTGTTTCTTTCTTTCTCTTTGTTTTAGACTTAGGCTAGAATAAACTACGTAACTATATAACTGATATATAATAATATACGTACTTAATATATTATTCAATTAGCAGTTATAAAATTTTAAAAGCCACTAGTGCTTGCTTGGCAAAAGAAGATTATTTTTAAAAATAGATTCTAGTATTAAGGCATTGTTTGGTTAGAATAGGTTTAAAACAATGCAAGGGCCCTGTTTGGCAAAATCCTTTTAAAACAAAAGTAAGGGTCTTGTTTGGATACAAAAATTTAAAAGTTCTTTTTCTTTATTTTAATAAATCCTTTTAACACATACTTTAATATTACACTTCAATTAATTAAATCTTTTAACATCTAATTTAATCAATTAAAATCTAACATCAATTAATCACATTACAATTTTGCCACATAATTATAATTACGCGCTAATTATAATTCATGTAACACTCAACATATAATCATCTAATTTAATTATACTCAAATAAATAAATCCACAAAATCACATAATTTATTTATTTAACTCAATAAATAAATCATAAATATATTTATTCACTCAAAAAATATTAAAATTTAATATATAAAATCTCAATCGTTACATAGGCTTAAATAGAAAGTTAGTTCATCATCAATGAATTAAAATCCATAATCCACAACATAGAAAACTTTCTGAATACAAGTTGTTAACGAAGAGATAAAATAAACTCTAAAGTTATATCACCGCTCGTCTCCACACTTCTTGCACTCTTCGTGCTCCAATGATGCGTACAATCTCCTTACTAGTCAATCCGCGAATTAGGGCTTCAAAATTTGTCTAAGTGTGTCTGTACCAGCCTCTCTACGTGTCTTAAATATCCTCCTAATCATGCACCAAATAGACCTCTTCAAATCTGCAGAATCCCATCTGAAGAAGTAAAACTACCATAGTTGTTGTCGAAGTTCCTGTTGCTTCCAGTGGCTCAAACGGTAACTTGAAACTGTTCACCTTAGGATGGGCCTCTAACAACTGCAGATATTCCAATAACTCTGGCTCATCTCCATAACAATCTCCCATCAATGTTGCTTCTAACGAGTCGGTACTCAGTATCTGATGTTGCTCATCACCCACCACTGTGTCACTCCTCATCCTCTTTGGGAAAGTTCATAGCTTTAAACATGTTGAAGGTTACCTCTTGATCTTGCACCCTCACGGTCAACTCTCCTTTCTGAACATCAATGAGAGTCCTACCGGTTACCAAAAATGGTCGCCCAATGATTATTAAAATATCCTTATCTTCTTCATAGTCCAGAATGATGAAGTCTGCTAGGAAGATGAACTTGTGTACTTTAACCAAAACATCCTCAATAATCCCCCGTGTATAGGTTACTGATCTGTCTTCCAGCTGTAGGGAGATGTTTGTTGGTCTAGGCGCTGGTAAACCTAACTGAGTATAAACTGAGAGTGGCATGAGGTTTATATTGGCACCTAGACCACATAGACATTTGTTGAAGGCTAAATTCCCTATTTTGTATGGGATGGTGAAACTACCCGGATCTTTCAACTTTGGTGGAAGCTTCTTTTGCAAAATCGCACTACATTCCTCTGTTAGTGCAACAGTCTCGAAGTCCTCTAATTTCTTCTTCTTTGACAAAATATCCTTCATAAACTTGGCATAACAAGGCATCTGCTCTAATACCTCCGAGAAAGGGATGTTTATGTGTAGCTTCTTGAACACTTCCAGAAACTTAGTGAATTGTTGCTCTAGTTTCTATTTTTGGATCTTTTGTTGAATGGGTGGTGGTGGGTAGACTATCGGTGTAACCACTTGTTCCTTTTCCTTATATTTTTCTCCTTCTTTTCCTTCCACTGTCTGTTCCACACTGGTCTCAAGCTGCTTATCCATAGTCGGCTTCTCTGACTCTTGCTAGGCTAGCTGTTTCCCACTCCGCAGTATGACAGCTTGACATTGCTCATGACCTCCCCTCGAATTCTTTTTTGTGTGTCACTTGGCAAGGTCCCTTGGGGTCTATTATTTAACGCACTCGCAATCTGTCCAATCTGAGTTTTTGGATTCTTAATCGCAACCGCCTGAGTTTTCATCGCTGCTTTCATTTCCTGTTATATATTTTGCCACTATCTCCTCCAAATCTATCTTTTTCTCTTGATGTGGAGCTGCCTGTTGATTTTGATTCTGAAAACCAGGGGGTATGATGGTCGTGGAGCCTGCTGCTGATTTTGATTCTGGTTGTTGCTCCAAGAAAAGTTCGAATGGTTCCTAGCCCCCTGATTGTATGCATTCTGATATGTGTTGGGTGGCATGTTATAGCTACCCACAAATTGAACTGAAGCTGGGTTGATCGCACACTGTTCCGTCGGATGTTCACCTGCACAAAGTTCACATATAAATGCTACTTGTTGCACGTTTCCCATAGACATGGCATCCATTTTCTTCGATAATGCTGCTAGTTGTGCAGATATAGCTGTCATAGTATCCACCTCTAAAATCCCTGCAGCTTTGGGTTGAGTCATTCTGTCAGTCGGCCACTGATAGTTGTTTATGTTAGTTTTCAGAGGGCACACAATAGATCTAGAAGGGGGGGTTGAATAGAACCTTTTAGATTTCAAAATCTTTTCCATTTTATTTTCTGATGCTAACTAATTAGCATATGATAAATATAAGAATCATTTCAAGCACATCGGAATAAGATAAAGATCCCCTTTATAGATATCTTGTTAAGCATTGTTCTATAGTTAGTTTAGTTCTAAGAGGTTATTATAGTTATAGCAGTTATGGCAGTTATATGAACATACGGTAAATGACTGAAAGTAAATAACACAAGGGATTTTAAGTGGTTTAGAGACTCAAGCTTCCTAATCCACTATTCTGCTTCAACAAGCATGGACACTAAGGAAAAAGGGGTAACTCTTGAATCACAAAGATTCCTTCAAGGCCAGCAGCCTTGGAACTTTAGTTCACTAAGAACTCTTCAGGCCCAGCAGACTTGGAAACACTTGTACCCTCTGGTGCAGCATGTCCTAGCAGACTTGACTTTGATTTTGTCCCTTGGACAAGGACCCCTCAAGCCTGGCTACTTGTTGATGTTGTTATTGGTGTTAAGCTGCTAAGATGACTTGAAGCTTGTTCATCCTTTGATACTTAGTAGCTTGGTGTGATCCTTCTTGGATTCTGCATCGAGACTGGATCACCTTTGATGGACTACCAAGTTGATCATTAAACATGACGACCTTGAGTACTTAGCAGTCTCTCATTCTTCCTTTGTGCAGCTGATCTTGTGATTGATGCCTATCTTCATCTAATTTCAGCTTTGCACACTTTCACCACTTGGGGGCTGCTAAGTCTTTGCACTTCTGGTAGACTCCATCTGGTACTTAGCATCCCTTGAACATTGATTGACTGGAGTGTAGATTCGATTATGCATTCACTTCTCTTCAGCTCTGGTTATTCATGGTGAATCATTGAGTGGCCCTTTGGATCTGCTTTCTGGTATTTTACTCTTCTCCTTGTCTTCTTGGCCTTCTCGGCTCTCAGCTCAGATGCCAATCTTTTAGGCATTCTCTTCTATGTTGAGTGAAGCCTTCATCAGTTAAAGCTCTCCTTCAAATCTGCTTCACTTCTTCTTTGGTAGTCTCACTGCCACTGAGACATATTCAGTTTAACTCTGTAGAACTCGTAGAGTCAACAACTTCTTGATTCTTTGAAGCTTCAGCTGTTATATACTCCTTCATAAGCTTCCCGTTAGAATATAGCCGTTAGAAGCTATTTGAATTACCTCAAAGTTCCTGAGTTATTTGGTGCAGACTACTGACTTGACGTGACAACACCTTTTTGACTTTACTGACACAACAGTCTACTATTCCACCTACCACTTTAGAGATATTACTTTTATGTGTCAGGCTAGTAAGTCACTTTTATTTCTCCTTTCTGATTCCTCGATTAGAACCATAGGAGTTGTCCTTTTGCATCGATGCTCTCAATCAGCTACAGTTCGAATGTCAGTCTTCATATTTAGACTTTGCAAAGGCTTCAACAATCAGATGACAGAACTCCACGATTCTGATGCAGATGACCATGAGCTTGATCGTAGTTTGTCTGTTGAATGTTGCTCGTTGATTAGTTGAGACAACACTACGATTCTGAGAGTGTTCTTTGGATTGACAGTGTAGAACCTCTCTTCCTTCACTCGTGCAGTAGTTCAATACTTCTGCTTTCCTTGACTTGCATTAGAAGCTGACAATTTGTAAGAATACTTTGGCCCTTCTGGATTACAAGACTCTTCTGATTAGACATGCTAAGCTCTCTCTACATTTTTCCCTGTGATCTCCCATTCACTTTACTTGATGAGGCTGAGCCATTGAAAATCCTTTTCGTCTGATCTAGGTTGGCCAGTACCACTGTATAGTGCTTCATCAGATTTTGCTGCTCATCAAGCAAGCACCACGATTATAGTTATACCTAAGATCATTGTCTTCTATTGGTTTGACAGATACTGCATTGCTGACTTCCTCTAGTCAGTCACTTCATTTATTATCTTCTAATACTTGCTTGTGGAAGACTTATTTTGAATGGATTCACTTCTTAATCAGTGTAGCTGATAGAGTTGGTGCTTCGTTCTTCTGATTGCTTGTAGGTTATTAGGTGAGTGCTCTCTAGCTTTCTTCTGGTAGATTGCATCTTTACTGCTCTGACCAAAGGCTACATTCTTTGCATACTTTGGGAGTGCTCGTTTGATGAGAATAGTATTGTCTCTACGATTCTTCCTTGGCGTTGTGAGCAATTGATAGACTTTGTCAAAGCCTTTGTTCTGCAGACTACGATCTTACTTTGGTTCTGCAGACACAACGACTCCGAGAGCAGATCATATGACAGACTACGATTTCTGCCTTAACACTTGCTGTCCCTTGACTGATCTAGCTCGACTACGGTTTCTGCCTTTGATAAGATCTGTAGACTCCACGACTTCAAGTGTGGCCTACGATTCTTGATTTGGCTTCTACAGGAGCTCAGGACGGTGCTTAGACAGGCTGTCCCCACTAATTATGAACTTAACTTTCTCGATAGACTACGGCTACGAGAAAGTCCTTCTCGACACACCACGATCCTGCCTTGTCTCTCATGGCAGACTATGAACTTTGAGAGATACTATCTGTCGACGTTAGAAAATTTAAGAAATACCACGGGTCGGTTCATAAACCGGTTTTCCTCAAATCGATCTTCCTAAGTTATCTCTACCCTTATTCTTTTTATTGCAAAAATGGTTTTGAAGGGTTTTTAAGAAAGAAGCCAACATGTGTATATGTCGACGATTTGATTTGAGTTAAACATAGTCGCCAGTTGGTAGTTTTGAAAATGGTTGTACCAACTCAACCAAATTTGATTTGAAAATAGGCCCAATTGCTGGACACTGTCGAAACTTGATCTTTGAAATCGGAGTTTTGAGTTCAGGGGCTTGGTTAAGTGTGGGGAAGGTGTTAGGTACCCCACGACTCCCGTGTAAACACAGTACCCCAATCTTTTCAATATTTCCCTTTAAACTGAAATGCGTGAGTGAATGCTATTTGAAAATTGTGCCTTCAAATTGATTGAAAGCTTTGACAGGCTTCGTTGAGCCTATATATGAAGGGTTTGATTTGATTTGAAAATCAATATTTAATTTGATTTGCAAAAAGCATCATTTAATTTGATTTGCAAAAGCTTTTGAATTGAATTGATAGTGATGTTTTGAAAGCTGGTTTTATCAAACCCTTACGCTGACATAGGAATTGAAGCATATCGCTACCCTCAATTTTATCTTTATAGCCTTAAGGCTGCATGCAAATGGTGATTTGTCGGGCTGCGAAGCATCCTCGACTACATAAATATAAAGTGTCGGTCTCCTCATGGGTATGAAAACCGTCGGAGGGATGCTGACACGACAATCCATATTTTCACTATGTTGAGACCTTAAATCCGAATAATCGTTTTAAGGTCTGTGCATGTACATTTTACAGAAAAAACTGACAAGGTACATCTATAAATTGGAGTTTGTCTATCGTGGAAATCAAATTCTGATTAGTTTGATCATGAATCCCACGATTCCTAGGCTCACATATGAGTAGCTAGAAAACCTGCACAGTTCAAATTTGTACAGAAGTAGATAAATATCCCAAGATAGCCAGACCCAGGGATTCATTCAGTAAATCTCGGTCTGTGTGGCCGAAGCGTCTCGTTCCCACTAGATAGCGATCTAAGGGTCGCGAGGTTGCTTTTGAAGCTGAAACTATAAAAATAACTAGATTTTAAGAAATCTCAACCATTATAGCTTCCAAGTTCTATCGGGGCCTGTTTGAACCGTTGAAAGCTAGAAGTGGCGAGATTTAGATAAATCTAGTTCGCCCGCAGAAATGTCAGTGCAAATTCATATACAAATGAATGTTAAATGCTACAGTTGAATAAATTGAACAAAGCAATATATATAGTTAGATATATATAAAAGCTGTAAAGGGCGATGGGTTTTCACTTGCAAGCCCAGACTGGAATTGAAATATATATGTAGATATATATATATATTGACAGAAACGTAGTCAACCAAGACTGAAAAGATGACCAGTGATGATGAAGGCTGCTTATATATGAATATATATATATATATATATATATAAGTAGTTAAAAAAGGCCACAGAATGACCCAGGCCGAACTGAAATATAAATTACAGAAAAATAGTCAACCAGTGACTAGGAAGAGCACCCAGTATGGCGAAGTGTGCAAAAATAATAAAAGGGTGATGCGTTTTCACGCCTATACCCGGGCTGAATTAATATATATATATATATATATATTGGTAGGACAGTAGTCAACCAATACTGGTACGAAGACCATTTATGGTGAAAATCGCTTAGATATGCGTAAATATATATAAGCGGTAAACTACCTCGGATTTGAAATCCGGGCTTGACAGAATTTAAATGTTAGTACATAAACAGTTAAATATATACAGAAAAAGGCCAAACCCGGACTGGGAAGACAACCCAGTCCGGCGAAGCTGCCAAAACGGTGTGTGCTAGTGCATTGAAGCTAGTGGAGCTGACGGATCGTCAATTCGAGTTGTAGAAATGTTGAAAACGGAGTTTATGTGCAAAAATGTATTAATATTTGATGAAAACGGCCACGAAACTAAGTTCTGGGCATATTTAGAAGATAAAACTTGATGTACAGGTGTAAAACAGTGCAAAGTAGTACTATTGACTTGCTGATCGTAAAAATACTTATATTGGGCTGCACTACAGGCTTTTTGCCAAATTGTAGGCCTTAAACGTCCAAATCTACCTGTGGTTTTTTGATATGTGGTAGTATATGGGTATATCTATGTGTTGGAGTGAAAATATTTGGGTTTGAAAGAGGTGTAAAAGTCAAAAAATTAGTCGGGCAGGGCTTCGCTGCGCTTCTTGCTTATGCAAATGAGAGGGGGCTGCCCCTCTATTTATAGAGGGGGGAACCGCACCTCTACATGCGGCTGCCACAAGTAGAGGTGCGGCCACTCGAGGTGGGTCCCACGTTCCCGACTTGGTTATCTCAAAGTACGTGCACTCCGAGCAATGCGATGTCCGGTCGAAAACTTTCTAACTTTTGATCGGAGCGTCCGTTTGAGGCGTGCGATACCTTTTCAAAAAGCTCTCACCAAGAGTGTTGCAATGACATAGAAAAAATATTTTCTTTATCCAGGAAGACAAGTTCATAACCAGGCCTTTGATTCCCCTCAGTTTGTCCGTTGAACTGTCTTGCGTTGTTGCCACTCGGGATCGTTGTTAGGGTTTATTCTGACTTTGGCGGCATCGATTTGGCTTGAGTTTGACCAAGTTGGTTGAAAGTTGGTTAAATTACCATTGTACCCCTCCCGAGGCTGTCTACAGTGTTGGCATGGTCGCTGGTTGACTTTCGAAAGCTGATTCCAAGACTTAGATCCCAGTCGAGTCTTTTGACCTCAGGGTTGTCTTTGAGGCTAACGTGGTTATTCCAAGTTTTGCTATGGAGTTGTTGCGATGCTTCAGGGTGATGTCTAAAGTTGGCCTGACATCTCGGGTTGAGACCGGGGATGACCTGCACCTCCCGGGTTGCTGCCGTGGTTGATTGGTACCACCCGGGTTGAGACCGGGGTTGATTTGATTTCCTGAGTTGAGACCGGGGTTGATTGATACCTCCTGGGTTGCTGTCGGGGCTGATTGGTACCTCCTGGGTTGAGACCGGGGTTGAACTTGATTGATGGTCCGATTGACTGTCTGAGCTTGATTGATGGTCCGATTGACTGTCGAAACTTGATTACCGATATTGGAAATTGGATTTGACTGGAGCACTGATATTGTGGATCGGATTTGGGGTTGATTGACAGTTTTACCCTTCAACTGGACGAGTATCGGGCCAAGGAAAATTTTGGGTGTCTACAGATGCCCCTCTTTATCATGTCCATGTAACGTAGTGGAATGGACAGGATAAAGATTAGTAGACACTGGGAATAGAAAATGCCAGAGTCATTTCAAAACCTGGGCGTCTTGAAGTAGAATGGGGTTACTTTTTGCTACGTGCGTTATCACTTGGCTGGGGATGACGTTGTCTTGGATAGCCCTTAATGGTATTAAGGAGTTACCGTGAACTACCTTTGTCATTTTCTGCTGGGGATGACATTATTCACGATAACTGGTTTGACTCTGATGAGATTGGCGTAGTTAAGCTATCACAAATTTTTTTGTCTTGATCTATTAGGGATGATGTCCTTTGCGATAGTTTCGCAGATTCTGATTGATACTACCTCAATGATCCCATTTGAGGATGTATATAACAGATTCCATTAGTTGTGATGGATTGTTATAATTATTTTCTTTGCCAGATCCCTTCTATTGCTTGGCTGCAGTTAAGCCGTCAGTTGAAGCGTCATTAGGGTTGAGCCAATGATTGGACTGTATTTTGATCTATACTCGAACTTCGTTGGGGCTGAGCCAACGACTAAAACTGCTTCGATTGAAAATCGAACTTTGCTGGGGCTGAGCCAATGGCTGAAATTGACTTTGGTCAGAACCCGAAATTCGTTGGGGCTGGGCCAACGGCTGAAATTGCTTCGATCGGAACCCAAACTTACTAGGGCTGAGCCAACGGCTGAAATTGCTTCGTTCTGAACCCGAACTTTGCTGGGACTGAGCCAACGGCTGAAATTGCTTCGGTCGAAACTCCAACTTTGCTGGGGCTGAGCCAACGGCTGAAATTGCTTCGGTCGGAACCCGAACTTCGCTGGGGCTGAGCCAACGGCTAAAATTACTTCGGTCGAAACCCGAACTTTGCTGGGGCTGAGACAACAGCTGAAATTGCTTTAGTCAGTACTCAAACTTCACTGAAGCTGAGCCAATGGTTGAAATTGCTTCGGTCGAAACCCGAACTTCGCTGGGGTTGAGCCAATGGCTGAAATTGCTTTGGTCGAATCCGAACTTCGCTGGGGCTGAGCCAACCGCTGAAATTGCTTCGGTCGAAACCTGAACTTCACTGGAGTTGAGCCAACAGCTGAAATTGTTTTGGTCGGAACCTGAACCTTGCTGGGGCTGAGCCAACGGCTGAAACTGCTTCGGTCAGTACTCGAACTTCGAAAAATGATAATTTTTGGCAGTTTTGCACAATTCTTGCGCAGTTTGTTTGCAGTTTGATCTGTTTATCCCCGAACATGGCTCCGTGATGAATATCAAGGGTCTCCATGTAATGTTTCTTTTCATCAGGATTACGCTGCTTAAACGCACGATTTCTTGATAAACCGCTCAATCGTTTAGCGATTTCTCTTCAGATTTGACTTGGCAGCCCATTTAAACTCCGTTTTAACTCAAATCAAACCGGGCATGAGGGGAGTGGAACCCACCTGGGCTACCGCAGGTAGAGGTGTGGCAGTCGCAGGTGGAGCTACGGCTACCCAGCTTATTTAATGTGCTGCGGGATTTTTCATTTTGCAAGTTTCCCGTTTGAGCAGCGAAGGGATTAGTTCTTACCCGTTCAGCGCAGTGTATGTAACGTTTTACATCCTTCTTTCGCAGTTTTTGACCGTTAAAAGCATGTGAACCACCTAGGGTGCTTTTAAACGTAATGTATGAAAAATGTATGTCTATATGACATGTGAAAAATTTTCTATCTACATATGTATGCATATTTTACTGTAATGCACGTTTGGATGTAAGAAAATTCAGGTTCTAAGATAGTACTATTTTGAGCTTTTTGTTCAGTCTAATCATCCTTTTTGAGGCCTAGCGAGCCTGGACTTTCAACAAAAAATGCCTATGGTATTTTGGAGACCATGTGAGGCTAGTTTTTGATTTGTTTCAGTAAATATGAATTATTTCTGTTTTTGGGTAGGTGTGCTACTGAATGGCCACCTAGGCCCTGTGTGCATATGGATAGTCCATTTTACAAAGGAGACTCTGGCGAAATTTTTTCAAAATCTTAGGTTTTGAAAAGCATGTATTTTTGACTATGTGGGGAGTTTTTTATTGACCGAATGTAGGTTTTGAGCCTCTGGGATTTTGAAAAATTGCAGTTTTGACTATATAGGGTATTTTTGATGCACCCATGCATGTTTTAGGACTTAGTTATGTATGTTGGATTGATTGATTAATAAGCCACAAGTTTCAGGCTTACCACACCCTATCTGAGGTGATTTTCAGAGTACTGGTGTATGCGATGGATCGCGATAGACCCAGTCCCTCTACTAGGGTTTCATCAGGCGTTAGACGGAGGAGGGCTTCTGCCGTCCCACAGGCCCGTCCAGCTAGGACGCCTCGCAGATTGGTAAAGAGCAGGATACGTCCAGCACAGGATGAGCAGCCCATTGACATTGATGACGAGGAGGCTGCATTTGTTGCTCTTGTTCCAGCTAAGGTTCCATGTGCGGAGGTCCCGGGCATTGCTGTGCAGACACAGGAGTTGCTGGGCGACTTGAGTCGCCATCCTTTGAGATATCTTCAAGCCAATGAGGTGACTTGAAGTCTTTCTTCCCTCTAGATTTTTTCCCATCTTCTGGCAATTCTCGAGGCACAACTTTTTAACATGGGTAGATTTTTGATGCAGGTCCCTGGGTTGACATAGCCTCGAGGGAATTGGTTTAGTGTGCACTCGCTTTATCATACTCTGCATGAGGATTACAGGGAGATTTTAGATGGATGGGGATTTTAGGCCTTCTTCTCGATCCTACCCCGCCGTTGTGCTTGGGGGTATATGAGGGCTTTGTCTGAGCGCTGGTTCCACCAGACTCAGTCCCTTCATCTGCTTGATTGCCAGGTGATGATGACTCTTATGGACTGGAGATTTATCACCGGCATTGAGTTTGAGGACGAGACAGTGCCTGTCATATTTGACATTTTGCCCCCGCCATTAGATCTCTGTTGGGAGTCCCTCAGTCGGCATTCAAGGGTCGGGCAGTGCAATCTGGTCCCCTGAGTATAGATGCCCAGGACGGGACTTTGCAGTTGCCTCCCCCTGATGATCGGAGGGCTAGAAATCGCATTCTAAGGCGATTATTTTTGTCGATCATCAGGGGTTATTTTGTGGCGGACAACTTGTCGACGGTGTCCTTTGCTTTGATCAGCGCCACTCAGCATATAGAGCGCCTTAGTGACTTTAATTGGGATCCTATACCTTTGCCTATTTTCTCCGGGGCATGCGCCTGCTTTCGGAGAGTGTGACTGAGGCTTGGTTAGGATTCCATCAATTTTTGCTGTTGAGTACATCTTTTTGTACCTTTTTGATTTCTGCACTTATTTTTGGCAATCTTAGTCACTGAGGACTTTTGATATTTGCATGGATAGCTTTGGGCATTTGAGAGGCTTCCTTGCCTACGACCCATTTTAGCATTAGGTCTGGAGACCTATCCACGTGGACAGAGATAGCATAACTCCATTTTGATGGAGGTCCATGTTGCTGAGGGATTCACTCATGCTCGTCTGCAGTTGGAGCTTTTGACGGCGGGCTCAATCACTTGGATGCCGTACACATCCGAGCACTTGATCGTCGAATTTGATAGAGGTTTCCCCACTGGTCGGGAGTTTGATTTATCGACCAGCAGAGTCCCTATGCTGACGGAGGGAGGCTGGGAGCTCTATCGTGGAGAGCGTGCCATTCGGGGCATCACAGGGGAGATCTGTATTCCCATTGATCCTCCTACTTGGCATCACTGGCTATTATCCGTGCCTTCGACAAACATCCCCTTGGAAGGTATAGATGGCTTTGATCTATCAGAGGGCCCATACAGCCAGGCAGCCTTTTACAGTTGGTGGAGTCCTCGCACTATCGGGGCTCAGACTCGTGCCACCCATTTTATGGCAGACATAGTGCCGGGGTCCGTGATGATGACAGACCGGATAGTTTATATTAGAGAGCCTACTCATGCAGACCAGATAACACATCTGACTAGGGAGTTGGACCAGGCTCATTTTTTTATCAGGCACCTTGGCCGAGATCCATCAGAGGACATCTTCAGTTGACCCATCAAGCTCTGGAGCAGGCCCCTCTTCAGGTCCATTTAGTAGCAGTTATACAGGGGCAAATCCTCCTTTATACAGCCCAGATATGCCTGATCCCAGCAGCTTTGTGCAGATAGAGGATCTGGAGTAGGTCGATCGGTTTGATACCGAGGTCTTTGACTTCTTGTGATAGCTATGGCGTCTTTGCATTGATTATAGAGAGTTGAATAAAGTTACGATCAAGAATAGGTATCCTTTACCTAGGATCGATGACTTGTTTGATCAATTGAAGGGTGCGAAATACTTCTCAAAAATTAATTTGAGAAGCGGGTATCATCAATTGAAGGTGAGAAAGGAAGATATACCGAAAACGACTTTTAGAACTCGGTATGGTCATTACGAGTTCTTGGTGATGTCATTTGGTCTCACGAATGCCCCAGCTGCATTTATGGACCTAATGAATAGGGTGTTCAAGCCATTTCTAGACAAGTTCGTGGTAGTGTTCATAGATGACATCCTAGTTTATTCCAAGACCGAGGAGGACTGTTGGGTTTGTACGAAATCGTGACGCAATCAAATTGCAAAAATTAGCGGAAGCATGGTATATCAGAGTTTAAAAAAAATTTCTACAAAACCATTACCCGGATCATCCTTTATGCAAATTATTAATTTAAAACGATAAATAAGAAGTTATGGAATCATACCCTTGTAGAACGAAGCTTCCACAGGTACTAGTTCAACTCCTTGTTCTTCGTGATGTCCTTGAATTTCCGGGTTAGATTCCTTCCTTTGATCAACGTTAGCCACCCAAGTGTTTGGCCTCTAGAGGTGATCCACCAAGGAAGATGAATTATCAAGAAGGAGGGTGTTTGGCTTAGTTTTCTATTCTCTATAGAAAAGGAGTACTCTCCAACAATTGGAATTGCATCAATCTAATATCTATTATAAGACTTCTCTTATATAGACATTGGTCAACCCTTCTAATCCTATTAGACATGGGATTTCTTTTAATTAATTAAACTCCTTTAATTAATTTAGGCTTCCCACCACATGGGAATAATTAATTAAATTCATTGAATTAATTTGTCTCCTAATCTTATTAGGAATAAATGAGAGTACTAAATATTAAATTAATTACTAAACTCCTTTAGAAATTAAAATAATAATAATTGTAATAATATTAATAAGACTCCTCTTATTAATTTATATTTAATATTTCTAAAATATTAAATAATAAACATTAAGCTATTTAATTTATTCTATCACCATAGATTAAATTAATTATACTTAATGCATTATTACGATTATGTCATTACCTTCTTAAATATTTATTCTTCCTTTTATGGTGTGACCCTTTAGGTTCTCCATATTAAACCGGTTGTGAATAAATCCATTAAAACAATTTTAATCTTATTTAAATAAATAAATTAAACTAATAATCTATTTAAATAAATAATATTTATTCTACAATAGGGATAAGCCTCCCTAGCGATCAACGACTTTCCAGATAATATAGATTTCAACATTAATCATAAAAGAACCTGTGAGTTAATAGTTCCGTACAATTCAATCCTTCCACCATTCAATATCCCAATTAAATATAAGACATGGATTTACTGTCAAGTCTTATTTTATTTAATTATATATATTTCGATTAGAAAATGCACAACTCCAAATAATGCAAATTAGAAACTCCTTTCTAATTTCATTTCACCTTGGCCAAGGATTCCTGGGTTGTCATTTAACGAATCACATAGGACATATCTCCTCTTTTACTAGAGGTGGTAGATTCTTTATTGATCATTCATTATCTCCATATGTAACTTATTATACCCAAGCATACCCTATATATGCCTTAAAAGGTCTTAAGGAATAAGTCAAAGTATAATTTGTTACATACAAGATACTATGATGATCTCAAGTCCAAGGATCACTTGTACTACTATCACATTAGGAATTCCTATTGACATGCGAGTAAAACTCCATTAGGTATTCCATAGCGAATCACGTTCAGTGAACTTATTCTCCAATAAGCACCTACATACTTGCTTTAGTGTCTCCACACAAATGATCATGAGATCAATCATCCTAATCCAATGAGCAAGCAACATATGTACCAATCTATCCGGATTTACTAATCTCCTTTTTAGTAATCCCACGATTGGGAACTATTTTAGTTTTAAAACTTTCTAAGAATTTAGATCTCATTAGCATGATCATCATCATGATTCTAAAAGCTTTGCTTAAAACTATGGGTTATTTACATATTATAAAAATAGCAACATGTAGATAATTAAATGCCTTTAATAAATGAATATTTTATTAATAAATAAATAAGATTGTTTACAAAGTACGTGCTTTATCATCATACATGATTGGCTTGTATGCACACTACTATCAATCTCCCACTTGCACTAAAGCCAATCGTCATGGTATCTCATACCCATCTTCTCTAAGTGACGATCAAACTGCTGTTGTGTTAAAGCTTTAGTAAATGGATCTGCAATGTTGTCTTGAGAGTCTACACTCTCCTTTTTCAATGATTTTTTTAATCAAAGTGCCGCAACACATGTTTAGATTCAAGATGAGACTTAGGAACTATTCCTAGTTCTGTAATAAACTTTTCATCCGAAACATCAACTTGCAGCTTCACTTACAGTTATATACTTTGTCTTTGTCACTAACCCAGCAACTTTTGCTGTTTGAAACCTTTCCAATTTACTGCACCACCTTTTAAGGTAACGACTTACCATAAAGTGGATTTTGCTGTCGTCTTGGTCAGTCTGAAAACTGGAGTCTGTTTAGTCTTCTAGTTTAATTCAGACCCATCATGTGTCATGATGACATCCTTAGTGTCAGTTAAGTACTTTGAGATGTTTATCACTGTCTCACAGAGATCTTCTCCAGAATATGACTGATCAACATCAAGTCTTGTATATTTCATTGCATACATAATAGTTACTTATGCGATCTCTCTTTTACTGAGGACAATTTTAGAGAGATACACTCCATGGCTCATCATCATGAGGCACCTTTTGGAGTTGCCATGCTAAACGCCTTTAGCATCTAATGAATATACGTTTCCATGGGTTAAACCGAACATCCTTTTAAATCTATTAATACAGATTTATATCCCCAATGTGGGATGTTCTACCCAAATCATTCATGGAGGAATGTTTAGACAACTTTATTTTGATCGATTTTAGCATAGAAATTTCATTCCCTATCAGTAATATATCATCAACATATAATACATGGAATGAAACAGCGCTCCCACTAACCTTCTTGTACACACATGGTTCATCGTCATTTTTGATAAAATCAAACTCTTTGATTGTCTCATCAAAACGAATGTTCCATCTACGAGAAGCTTGCTTCAATCCATAAATGGATCGTTGCAGCTTACAGACTTGATTTATTCCAACCTTTGAAACAAATCCCTCTGGCTGTGTCATATACACATCCTCCTCAAGTTTCCCATTGAGGAAGGCCGTTTTCACGTCCATCTGCCAGATCTCATAGTCGTTATAAGCTGCAATCGCAAGCGAAATCCGAATGGACTTGAGCATAGCTACTGGTGAAAAGGTTTCATCATAATCAACTCCTTGTCTTTGTTTGAAACCTTTTGCAACCAGTCGGGCCATATAGGTCTCCACCTTGCCGTCCGCTCCAATCTTTCTTTTAAAGACCCATTTACACCCAATAGGCTTAATGCCTTCAGGTGGTGAAACCAAAGTCCATACTTTGTTTTCATACATGGAGTCCATTTCGGAGTTTATGGCTTCAAGCCATTTCCCTGAGTCTTTATTACTCATAGCCTGTTCGTAATTCAATGGATCATCATCATTCAT
This sequence comes from Panax stipuleanatus, assembly GCA_020205555.1. Taxonomy (NCBI): domain Eukaryota; kingdom Viridiplantae; phylum Streptophyta; class Magnoliopsida; order Apiales; family Araliaceae; genus Panax; species Panax stipuleanatus. The sequence continues at coordinate 148,165,937 of CM035124.1, forward strand.
GATGTGCACCTCATCGTCATCCTCTATAACGAATCCATACCTCTCAGGTATCTTCGGTACTCTTCCAGATTTACTAACAGGGTGTAGTATAGTAGGTTCTTCTACTTGGTCAGGTACCTGACTTTGATCCGTGATAATTTGTGGTTCTTGAACTTCTTCAAGATATATCTTACTCCCACTGACCCCTTCATGGATAAACTCCTTTTCCAAGAAGGCAGCATGTTTCGCAACAAACACCTTTTGATCAGTTGGATGATAGAAATAATACCCTAAAGTTTCTTTAGGGTATCCCACAAATCTACACTTATCGGATTTAGTCTGTAGCTTATCATTTTCAAACTTTTTGACATAAGCTGGGCAACCCCAAGTCTTAATATGCTTAAGATTTGGTTTCCTCCCCTTCCACATCTCATATGGAGTCTTTGGGACGGATTTGGTAGGTACCTTGTTAAGTAGGTATGCAGCCGTTTCTAGGGTATATCCCCAGAAAGAAATTGGAAGGTCGATAAAACTCATCATGGATCGAACCATGTCCAACAGTGTTCGATTTCTCCTTTCAGATACTCTATTTAACTGTGGTGTACCTGGAGGAGTCCATTGTGAGATTATACCATTTTCTTTGAGACAATAGAGAAACTCACCGCTTAAGTATTCTCCACCTCGATCTGATCGAAGTATCTTTATACTCTTGCCCGTTTGTTTCTCTACTTCACTTCTGAACTCTTTGAACTTTTCAAATGATTCTGACTTGTATTTCATTAAATACACATATCCAAATCTTGAGTGATCATCAGTGAAAGTAATAAAATAAGAATACCCACCCCGTGCACTTGTTGTCATAGGTCCACAAACGTTTGTGTGAATCAATGCCAACAACTCTGTAACTCTTTCTTCTTTTCCACTACAAGGAGATTTAGTCATTTTACCCATGAAATAAGATTCACAAGTTGGATATGATTCATAATCAGATAACTCAAGGAGCCCATCTTTATGCAACTTGGATAATCTTGTTTCATTGATATGACCGAGTCTACAGTGCCACATGTAAGTATAATTAATATCATCTCTTTTCCTTTTCTTAGTTTGTTCAATTTGAAAAATATTTTCTTGTAAGTCAAGTGTATAAAGTCCATTTCGCAAATTTCCAATACCATATAAAACATCGTCTTTATAAATAGAACAACTATTGTTCTTTATAACAACGTTAAATCCTTCCATATCCAATACAGAAATTGAAATAATGTTTTTAATAATATTCGGAACATAATAACAATTATTAAGATAAATGAACTTGTCCGAAGGCATTGCTAAATAATAAGTTCCTATAGCTAATGCAGCAACCTTTGCTCCATTCCCCACTCGTAGGATCACCTCATCATTGTTCAGCTTTCTACTTCTGACCAGTCCCTTCACATTATTACATATGTGAGAACCACAGCCGGTATCCAATACCCAAGTAGAATTTTGACTTTCTGAAAAATTAATTTCAATCATGAACAAACCTTGATTGGAAGTCGAAGCTTCTCCAAGCTTCTTCTTTGCCAGAAACTTCTTGCAGTTCCTCTTCCAATGACCCGGCTCGTTGCAATGGAAGCACATTCCTTTGCTAGCTGGATCAGATTTCTTTTGTTCCTTTATGTTCACTTTGCCCTTGGTCATCCGAGATCGGAAGAGCTCCTTAGATATCTCATATCTAGCAGTCCTACTTTATTCACCATACAACTCCTTGAGGTGAATCAACATAGTAGGAGCATCTATGTTTTCGTGCTGACGCTGAAGCTCGTTATTCATGGATGCGAGCATGATGCATTGAGCCACAGATGCATCATCTTGCCATTTTACAATGGTGGCAATCTCTTCCTCAGAGGCTGTTTCTGGAACAGTTCCAGGGACAGGTGAGTTTAGGACATAAGAAATCTTTTCAGCAGTGAGAACTATTCTCAGATTTCTTAGCCAGTCCGTATAATTCGGCCCGGTAAGCTTATTAGCATCAAGTATGCTTCGCAGTGAAATTAGTGATTTTGATATTTTTTTTAAATTCTGCATGTGAAAAACAACATTTTAGCAAACATTCATTTTATTAATTTTGCATACCAAAATAAATTTAGGTCTTTATTTTAAATTGGTATCTCCCACTATTTTTATCAAACTATATTACCCTCACTTATATAGTTCGGCAACATCTAATTAAAGATTTTCTAGTGAGAATAAGGATCCCATTTCAAATGTATATAACCTTGTGGATAGCACAACAAGCGATATACAAATAAATAGGTAGACAACTCTTGTCAATTACAACACTATATAACTCCTTTTATTTTGCCTCTTAAATCATAATGGTCAAGTGTGTGCACATCCGAACTAAAATGATTTAAGTTAAGTCCAGCCTAGCACTTCCATAAATTCAAAAAAGAAAAATGTTCGTCCTTGTGGATAGCACAACAAGACTAGATCGTTCAATTTTCTTGATAAGCATCAAATGTGATTAATTAACATCTTAAATACGCAATACTCGCCTTGTGGATAGCACAACAAGCTCATATTAAATATTTAATACTCTATTAATTTATCATGCTAGAAGGCGACGTTCGATATTCCAAATATCATTTGAACGCTTCGAACTTAATATTATTTCTTTGAGGGGTTTGTTATTATTTGTCTCATCTTGTTTAGCGCGCATGCACATATATATATAAAATACGCGTCAATTTATTAAACATGCGAAGCATGTTTGCATAAAATATAATATATATAATATTTAGCATGCAATATAGAATATTATATTCTACCCGGATTGATTATGGACTTTTATTCTAGTTTGGTTCACTAGAGCCACCAAGTGAATCAAAAGGTCAAACCTAGGAGTGCAAGAATTTAAATTTAAATATAACTATTACATTTAAACCCGGGCTCCATACAAACGGGTCTTCACGCGCTCCTTGCTCCTTGGTCTCCAATTTCTTCAAGATAATTCTAACTATTCTTATTACATTAAACTATTTAATTTAAATAGAAACCTTGATCAACAGTCAAGGGGAAGTACATAGGAGGGAGATAGAATTTTACATCAAGAAAAAAAAATTAGAGAAGACGAGGTACGCAGACCCCATTTAATAAAACCCATTCATTCAAGCATTCAACTAAAATAAAATCCAATCACATTGGTAAAATAGTCCATAATCAATCCCCATTTATTTTCATACATATCACCATATATATCAATAAATAAATATTCATCTCATGAATTAAAACATTCCATATATATATGAGTATCATTTAATGGGCAATTTTAAATTGCATGAAATCCAATTTCAAGATTAAAATAAACTCTTTATTTTAATTATAAAATTATTTAGAATATAATATATAAATATATCATATTTATTTTTTAAAAATAAGTCACCTTCTTTTATTACAAGAGTCCTGCAGGTTTATTAAAAAAGTCCTTTCCTGATGGGTCACCTTCTTTTTGGAGTAAGAAAGAGACAACACATTTTCTTTGCAGAATTCAAGATTAGCACCAAAAAAAAAATTGTGATTCGTCCCAAAAAAAGTCTTTTTTTTTTCTTAAAAAATATAATTTTATACAATAAAATTATGCCCAATAAATTATTTTAAATACATACCCATATGTATATGAAATCAAAAATAAATTAATAATTGCATAAAGATTTAGCTCTGATGCCACTGTTGGGTTTGTACGAAATCGTGACGCAATCAAATTGCAAAAATTAGCGGAAGCATGGTATATCAGAGTTTAAAAAAAATTTCTACAAAACCATTACCCGGATCATCTTTTATGCAAATTATTAATTTAAAACGATAAATAAGAAGTTATGGAATCATACCCTTGTAGAACGAAGCTTCCACAGGTACTAGTTCAACTCCTTGTTCTTCGTGATCTCCTTGAATTTCCGGGTTAGATTCCTTCCTTTGATCAACGTTAGCCACCCAAGTGTTTGGCCTCTAGAGGTGATCCACCAAGGAAGATGAATTATCAAGAAGGAGGGTGTTTGGCTTAGTTTTCTATTCTCTATAGAAAAGGAGTACTCTCCAACAATTGGAATTGCATCAATCTAATATCTATTATAAGACTTCTCTTATATAGACATTGGTCAACCCTTCTAATCCTATTAGACATGGGATTTCTTTTAATTAATTAAACTCCTTTAATTAATTTAGGCTTCCCACCACATGAGAATAATTAATTAAATTCATTGAATTAATTTGTCTCCTAATCTTATTAGGAATAAATGAGAGTACTAAATATTAAATTAATTACTAAACTCCTTTAGAAATTAAAATAATAATAATTGTAATAATATTAATAAGACTCCTCTTATTAATTTATATTTAATATTTCCAAAATATTAAATAATAAACATTAAGCTATTTAATTTATTCTATCACCATAGATTAAATTAATTATACTTAATGCATTATTACGATTATGCCATTACCTTCTTAAATATTTATTCTTCCTTTTATGGTGTGACCCTTTAGGTTCTCCATATTAAACCGGTTGTGAATAAATCAATTAAAACAATTTTAATCTTATTTAAATAAATAAATTAAACTAATAATCTATTTAAATAAATAATATTTATTCTACAATAGGGATAAGCCTCCCTAGCGATCAACGACTTTCCAGATAATATAGATTTCAACATTAATCATAAAAGAACCTGTGAGTTAATAGTTCCGTACAATTCAATCCTTCCACCATTCAATATCCCAATTAAATATAAGACATGGATTTACTGTCAAGTCTTATTTTATTTAATTATATATATTTCGATTAGAAAATGCACAACTCCAAATAATGCAAATTAGAAACTCCTTTTTAATTTCATTTCACCTTGGCCAAGGATTCCTGGGTTGTCATTTAACGAATCACATAGGACATATCTCCTCTTTTACTAGAGGTGGTAGATTCTTTATTGATCATTCATTATCTCCATATGTAACTTATTATACCCAAGCATACCCTATATATGCCTTAAAAGGTCTTAAGGAATAAGTCAAAGTATAATTTGTTACATACAAGATACTATGATGATCTCAAGTCCAAGGATCACTTGTACTACTATCACATTAGGAATTCCTATTGACATGCGAGTAAAACTCCATTAGGTATTCCATAGCGAATCACGTTCAGTGAACTTATTCTCCAATAAGCACCTACATACTTGCTTTAGTGTCTCCACACAAATGATCATGAGATCAATCATCCTCATCCAATGAGCAAGCAACATATGTACCAATCTATCCGGATTTACTAATCTCCTTTTTAGTAATCCCACGATTGGGAACTATTTTAGTTTTAAAACTTTCTAAGAATTTAGATCTCATTAGCATGATCATCATCATGATTCTAAAAGCTTTGCTTTAAACTATGGGTTATTTACATATTATAAAAACAGCAACATGTAGATAATTAAATGCCTTTAATAAATGAATATTTTATTAATAAATAAATAAGATTGTTTACAAAGTACGTGCTTTATCATCATACATGATTGGCTTGTATGCACACTACTATCAGGAGGAGCATGCTGAACACTTACGACTAACCTTAGAAGCACTGAGACTAGAAAAGCTTTACGCTAAATTCTCGAAATGCGAATTTTGGTTGGAACGTGTGCAATTTCTTGGCCACGTGATCGACAAGGATGGTATTTCGGTAGATCCGTCGAAGGTTGAAGTTGTTATAAATTGGGAACAGCCGAAGACGCCGTCCGAAGTGAGGAGTTTCTTGGGATTGGCAGGTTATTACCGGAGATTTATCCAAGACTTTTCTAGAATCGCAACTCCGTTGACGAATTTGACTCGTAAAACAGTTAAGTTTGTTTGGACGGAGAAGTGTGAGGAGAGTTTTCAAGAGCTGAAGAAGAGGCTGAGTACTGCGCCTGTATCGTCTTTACCAGATAGTTCAGGAAATTTCGTAGTATATAGCGATGCCTCACATAAAGGATTAGGCTGTGTATTGATGCAGAGCGGCAAAGTCATTGCCTATGCGTCACGTCAGCTGAAGGATTACGAGAAGGGGTATCCGACCCATGATCTAGAATTGGCGGCAGTAGTGTTTGCCCTGAAGATTTGGAGGCACTACTTATATGGAGAGAAGTGTGAAATATACACAGATCACAAGAGTCTGAAGTATATATTTACCCAGAAGGATTTGAACATGCGCCAAAGAAGATGGTTGGAGCTGATTAAAGACTACGATTGCGAGATACTTTACCATCCGGGTAAAGCTAACGTTGTCGCTGACGCTTTAAGCAGGAAAGGTCGGGAGAAGCTGAACGTATTAACTGATCAGGATCGGTTGATAGAACAAATGGCTAGATTAGAATTGGAAGTGAAGTTTCCGAAGGAATCGGATGAGTTGTTGTTTCAAGTAACCAATGGTTCTACTCTAGTAGATAAGGTGAAAGAAGCACAATTCAATGATGCAGAATGTGAAAAGATTCGGAAGAGGATAACCAAAGGCGAAGAGTTCAAATTCAAGATCGGTAACGAAGGACTGTTGCGGTTTGAAGGTAGAATATGGGTACCGCCAGTACCAGAGGTCAAAGAGGAGATTTTGAGCGAAGCTCATAGTTCTAGATATTCTATTCACCCTGGGAGTACGAAGATGTACCAGGATCTCAGGCATCATTTTTGGTGGCCGAATATGAAGAGGGATGTTGCGGAATGCGTTGCGAAGTGCTTAACGTGCCAGAAAGTCAAAGCAGAACACCAGAAACCAAGTGGACTGCTGCAACCGTTAGAAATTCCAGAGTGGAAGTGGGAGCATATCACGATGGATTTCGTGGTAGGTCTTCCAATGACTCAGAAAGGATTTGATGCGATATGGGTTATAGTGGATCGACTGACGAAGTCAGCCCACTTTTTGCCAATCAGGGTTAAGTACAACCTGGATGAGCTAGCGAAGCTATACGTGAAGGAAATTATTTCTCGACATGGTGTTCCGGTGTCGATTGTGTCCGACAGAGATCGGCGTTTTACGTCGAATTTCTGAAAGCGTTTGCAAGAAGGTATGGGAACGCAATTGCGAATGAGTACAGCGTATCATCCTCAGACTGATGGACAAAGAGAAAGAACGATTCAGACACTTGAGGATATGCTAAGAGCTTGTGTGATGGACTTCAAAGGAAGCTGGGAGGATCATCTACCATTGGTAGAGTTCGCCTACAACAATAGTCATCATGCAAGTATTGGCATGCCGCCTTACGAAGCGTTATACGGTAGAAAATGCAGAACTCCTTTGTGCTGGGATGAAGTCGGTGAACGTCAATTGTTGGGACCAGAATTGGTACAACAAACCACCGAAATTGTAAAGATGATCAGAACGAGATTAGTTGCTTCTCAAGACAGACAGAAGAAGTATGCCGATTTACATCGACAGAACCGAGAATTCTTACCAGGAAGTTTCGTGTTCCTGAAAGTATCTCCCTGGAAGGGGAAAATTCGATTCGGTAAGAAGGGGAAGCTGAGTCCCCGATTCATTGGACCTTTTGAGGTATTACGAAAGGTGGGCGAGGTTGCTTACGAGATTGCATTACCTCCGGAGCTCGAGAATATACATAATGTCTTTCATATTTCTATATTAAGACCTTACAAGCACGATTATAAACATGTAATAGAATATGAACCTTTGCTATTTGATAAAGACTTAACGTATGAAGAAGTGTCTGTTCAAATAGTTGATAGAAAGGAACAAGTACTTAAGAATAAAGTTGTACCTTCTGTTAAGGTAATTTGGATAAACCACAGTGCTGAAGAAGCTACGTGGGAACTCGAAGATGTTATGATGAAATCTTATCCGCATTTATTTGATTAGTTTTGTGTAACCCCTTATATACTGATTCTGGGGACAGAATCCTTTTAAGGGGCGAAGAATGTAATAGACGAGATTATTATTATTATTATTTTTGTGATTCTGGGGACAGAATCCTTTTAAGGAGGGAAGATTGTAACGATTGTGATTTTATATTTAATTTTAAATATTTATTGAATTAAATAAATATTTTATGTGATTTATTTATTGAAGAAGCTACGTGGGAACTCGAAGATGTTATGATGAAATCTTATCCGCATTTATTTGATTAGTTTTGTGTAACCCCTTATATACTGATTCTGGGGACAGAATCCTTTTAAGAAGGGAAGATTGTAACGATTGTGATTTTATATTTAATTTTAAATATTTATTGAATTAAATAAATATTTTATGTGATTTATTTATTGAGTTAAATAAATAAATTATGTAATTTATGGAGTGATTTAATTAAGTGTATATATTAATTAATTGAATGTGTAATGCTTATTTAATTAATGTATATTAATTTTATATTATAATTCTAATTTAATTGAGATAATTAAATTAGATGAATTATGTGATGAAGTGTTATATGAATTATAATTAGCGAGTAATTATAATTATGTGGCAATTTTATGTGATTTATTGATGTTAGATTTTAATTGATTAAATTAGATAATTAATATTTAATTAATTAAAATATGACATTAAAGTATGCGTCAAATGATTTATTAAAATAAAGAAAAAAGATTTTAAATGATTTTAAACAAACAAGGCCCTTGCTTTTGTTTTAAAAGACTGTTGCCAAACAGGGCCCTTAAACTAGCTTAAACCTAATTTACCTAAATCATGCCTAAGTTAGTAAAACTAGTTTCTAATTTTCCTGTTGCCAAACAAGCCAAAAGGACTTTTAAATTTTGTAACTCCTAATTTAATTGGATTATTAAATATTAGTTAGTACGTATATTATTAATATATGTCAGTTATATATCTATATACTACGTAAGGAAAAACTACGTTAGTTTAAGCCTAAGACTAAGAAGAAAAGAGAGAGCAGAGAGGAAGAATAACAGAGAAGAAGATAGAGAGAAAAAGTATAGCTTGAGAAGCTTGAAGGGAATCACTATCATCTTCTTCTTCAATCATCTAAGCAAAAAGAATATTATTTCAATTAAATTATATTTCTATGTGTTTTCTTTATAATATTCATGAATATGAGTTCTCTGTGTTTATAATTTAGCATGAAAGTTATACAAATATGATGTACATATATAAATTGTGTTTATAATGGTTATTATATGAATTGTATGTTATGATCAAGGATTTTCAGAAATTAAAATTTTGTCAGAACATGTTTTAATGGAGAAATTGATGTTCTTATGATTTTGTATGTTATTGGCCAATTTTAGAGTAAAAGTTATGATTTGATTGTGTGTTAATATGCCTATTTAGAATTGTTGTGATAATATCTTCAATTTCAAACATAATGCATGTTTTATAAGTGGAATTGGTAAGAAAATTTTATTACAGAGAATTATTTTATGAAAATATGAGTTTTCATAAAAATGGCCAAAATAGATTTTCAAAACTTATGATTATCATTGTTTAAATGATTTTGTATTTTGGAAGCATGCTTTATATATGTGTAATAGCGTATATATGTTTTACAGAGTCTATAGTACTGTATTTTTGGCGTTATTGGCTTGTATGGGTTAATCGGTGAAGCAGAGTAACGTGGCTGTCTGCGTCTGGCCGAGTTACTGCGCAGCTGCGCCGGCAGTAAGGCCAGGAGCAGCGCAGCTGCGCCGCTTGTCCTTTCCAGATTCCTTCCTTGCGCAGCTGCGCCGGTTTAAAGGCAGCTGGCTGCGCAGCTGCGCCGGGCACAGTGCTTGGGCAGTGAGTTTTGCTTGCTTGTACAGTTTATTTTAAAGACCTTAGTTTAATTTTTCATGGATAAGGGGATATATATTTTGAATGATATAACATGTTATATGATTATGATAATTTCATGTTTGGAAAATAAAAGAAATTTTGAAAACCTAATATGGTATTTAAAACTATAATTGTTTAATAAGTTACTTAATTATAATTTTATTAATTATAATTAAGAGTAAATGTGTAATTTAAATTATAATTTTTGTGAAATTATAAGGTATAGAAGTTTAATTATTTTAATTTAAATTATAATTTATGTAATTATAATTTAATAAATGCATGTTTAATTGTGAATTTTTAATTGATAATTACATAATTAATTATAAATTGTGTAATTATAATGCATGTTATAGTTTAATTAATTATTAATTATAATTGATAAATACATGATTAATTATAAATTGCGTAATTATAAATGCATGAATGTGGTTTAATTGATTTTAAATTATAAATTGTTTATAATTTAAAAGGTAATGATAATTTAAGTAATTATAATTTGATTAAGTGTTTGAATTATAATTGTTTAATTATAATTGAGTTAAATACATAATTAATTTAATTATGTGAATATGTAGGTGATGTAATTAACTATGTGATGGTTGATTATTATTACTATTTAATCGGAATGTGAGTTAACCATGAGGGTTAACCACTTATGTGAATTAGTTACGTGTTAACTAATTTAGGTTATTGTGATTGAATATATATGTGTAGGAAGTATTAAAGTACGTGAATTGTGTTAAGTAGCTTGCGCTTGAGGCAAGTCTTCTAAACCCTAAACTCGTTAATTTTACGCAAGTTTTGTAAACCCTAATCTTGTATTGATTTTATATGATCTCTTGAATTTATATATTCATTGTTGAGAATGTCCTTTCCATTTCAGTATTGGACAATTGTTTATTTAATTGAAATGGTCTTAACTTATTGTTCAAGTAAGATCCAGTTATTATTTTAAATGCTTTAAGTTGATTCTAAATCATATGTTAATTCATAATTCTTTTATTTTGAATTATTGGAAGTCGATTCAACTAATCCTTAGTTGATGAACGTGAATTCTAAATTACCCTTGTAAGCTTATCCAAACCAAACTTTCTTTGGTGCGGACTTGAATTCAAATTACTGAGTTGAACAACCCTATTTACTAGGGGAGGTTACCACGCATAGCGTTAAGATGGTTGTGCACAATACATGGTACGAAGGGTTGATCCCCCTAAGTAGGAGTTAAGGTCCATAGTCTTATTGACTGTTAAAGGTTTAAATAGAAATATTTATAACCTAGGACAAGAGTTCAAAGGTCTTATGACCCTCAGATAAATTCTATATCCAAATTTTAATATTGATAGAGAATTATTATTCAATTCTTTATTATTGAAGCAAGCTAAGTTGTTCAGATTTTCTTAAAGATATTCTTTCATGTCTATATTATTGTTAAACTCCAGTGAGCTGTGGTTTGCTCACTCTTGCATTAAATAACAATTTCAGTTAAGGTTGATAACGCTGATGCTCCGTCTACAAGTAAGGGCAAGGGAAAGCAAAGCAAGTGAAGACTTGTTTTTTTTTTTTAATTGAGAATGATTGTAATAATTGAATGTTATGTTTTATTTCCGCACTTTATTATATTCATGTCAAGGTTAGAGTAACCTTGGGATTGATTTTGAGAAGGTTGTAACCCTTGTTTTAAGGGAGATTTAGTTATTTTAATTTAAGTTGTAGTTTATTTTGCATTATTCATTGGGTAGATATATGTTATATTAGAAAGTGAACACCAAATCATGTGGAAACGAAGTACCCGGATTTAGGGGTGTCACTGCTTTCGCCTACTCTTGAGAAGTACCAGAGATTTACTGGCTTAGATTTAGAGTCGTCGTGTGCTCAGACGGCTATCAGTGATATGCGGAGACCGTTTACTCGGCTGTCTAGTCTTCGGCATAGCATAGTCATGGATGAGATCGTTTCAGGGCATATGATCTCCCTTGACTTCTTGATAGAGCGCTATGGTGAGCTTGATAGCTACGACCGTCACGTCGGAGATTTCATCATTTTTGCAGAGGAGTGGCAGATGGCCAGGATAGACATGTTATTGATGTGCATTATGGCGTATGTTTACATGCCATTGCGTTTAGATCACCTTGATGTGGGATTGGTTGTTGTAGTTAGAGCCCTTAGGCAGGGGAGTATCATTATCCCTATGATCTTGGCGGAGACTCTAAGGTCGCTCATCTATTGTAGTACCCATCCAGCGGGGTTTTTTCGGGGTAGCTCGGTCGTACTGTATATGTGGTTGATGTCACACATACGATCGATTGGATCATTTAGACCTCATGCCTATTATTTTAGCCACGAGATATCCTCAGTTTACTCCTTCCGTCCGCCTGATTGCGTCGACTTAGAGTCCTGGTTAGCATTTTTGTCGGATATTGAGCATCCGTTCGTAGTTTTATTATGCTCAGGGATGGCGACCCCGTTCAACTTCATTACTCGTGTATCTGGCATAGATTATTTACCTTTTGCAGGATTGAGGGGTTTAACTACTTATCATCCCTTGTTAGTTATGAAGCAGTTTGATCAGTGGCAGAGTATGCATCATTTTGAGGATTCTGCTGATCAGAGGATGTCGGCTTCATCTATGTCACCGGGCGACTTGGTTAGAGTCTATGAGTGTTGGACTCACAGGGAGAGCGCTGAGTTTTCCAGTAGACATCCGGGTCGTTCTCTGGAATATTCTGCATGGTTAGAGGCAGAGACCGCAGGCACAGTAGCAGAGCTTCATTTATCTCCGCTTGCGGATTCTGACGAGGAGGAGCCCATAGAGGATCCTGATTCTCCTATTAAGGATGAGCTGTTTGCAGATTTGGCGGTAGCTTTGAATAGTGATCCCCTTATTATTCCCACATGGACAGATCCAGCTTTGTTAGATTCTTTATTTAGGATGACCTTTGAGAGAGATTCAACTAGAGCACAGATGTTGGCTGCCCTGTCTGGCAGGGATTTAGCTTTTACTAAGAGGGATAGTGTTAGAACCGTGAATTTCATGAATAATTTTTTTTAAATGAATACTTATTGGAACATAAATGTGTACGAGTTATGAGAAAAGTAATTCGATTATATAATAATTGAGGAAATATGGAGAATTGGGACTCGTAGAATGCCTTGTGTAGCATGAGAATGGAAAAGATGATGGTTTAATTAATTCAAGAGGGAAATCGATAAGTGAAGGATTAATTAATATTACATTGTTAATTAATCATTGTGATTAGTAAATAGCCTACTAATGAGTAATTGTTAATAATATGTTATTATAAATAATAAATTATTTACGAGTAAGTAATTGAAGAATATGATCAGAGTTATATTTAATTGATTATTTGTTGAGTGCAATACATGTGATAGTTAATCGTACAATAATGTTATTAACTGTTATTATGAATAATAATCGGTTAAAGAGTAAATGAATTATTAAGTGAACAGTTAATCTATATTAATTGTTAATTATTATTATGAGAAATATAATAATAATCTGTTGATTTATTATTTTTACAAGTAATAGTATAATACTAAGAAAATGGTTTATAAATATAATGAGATTTGTATTTATTAAACTATTGGAGAATGTGATTATTTGTCTTATAATAATAATTGATAAGGGTTAAGTCATGAGGGAATTACTACGTGAACAATTATTCGATATTAATTGTTATTTACTTTCTATTATGAGAAAATAGAATATTAATGATGATTAATTGATAATGTGTTGATTATTATTATTGCGAATAATATAATGATAATAAGCAACTTGTTTATAAATATAATAAGATTTATATTTATTTTAAGTGATAATTAATCATATAAATGTTAGTTAATTACTATAGAAATTAATAACTTCATTAATTTATGAGGAAGGAATTGATTAATATTTTATTATTTAATTAATTGCCATTATAAAACAAATAAGTAAGTCATTAACATAATGAGATTATATTAATTGTTATGTGCATGTATGCGAAATTAAATTTATAGAATATATGGGATACAACTATATTATATAGTGTAGTGCGACATTCATGTGACTATGCTATATATAGAAACCACATATTAAGAATTATTAAACTATATTATATGATGCAATGTGATTGTACATATTGAAACTATATGTTATGATTAAATAAATTATATGAGTTACATAATAAAGCTTATGTGACAACATGTGGTGTGTGGCTACATTAAAAGATGTACTTCATATAATATTATCATAAATAAACAAATGTTATGTGATGAATATTTCAATAGATTAATATAATTGGAAATAATAAGAGTTGTAATAATGTTATGTGACAACATGTATATATGGATACATTTAAGGTGTACTTATGGATTATCAAATTGAACTAAGTGTGGATTTAATAATATGAGGGGAAACAAATAAATGAATTACCTATTTTAATATTGATGAGGAATTAAAATAATAATTATTTCAATTATTATAAATAATTGAAATAAAATGGTTTATGGTAAGGTGGAAAGATAATACCCAATTAGATTATATTCGGTATTATAAATGTACATAGATTATATATTAAGAGATATACATGGACCCCAAACTTACTACATTGTATCATTGTTTCCTTATTTGAAACTACATTGGGATTCTAATGGAATTTGTATCCTAAGTATGTTATGTGTATATATAAGTCTATAGTAACTAGTTCACTCCCTACTTCCAAGTTGCTGAGATATAACATAATAAGAGGCTCATTCCTTTGCTCACGTGAAACACTCAAAAGCCAAGCCTACTTCTCTTCTCAAACTCAGCATTCATAGCCAATGATTCAATGGGGAGTGGGAATCATGATGGGATTCAGTAACTCTCTCTTAACCTCCATGTTCTAGCTCATACTAATGGATTGAAATTGTGTAGAATTGCATTAACTGGATAACTAAAATTCTATAAATATAGCTCTCTCCTTCACATTTTTAATTGCTGAGATTTCCTAAGTATTGAGTTGAGAGCTAATATATATATCAGTGATAGCATTTGAGAGAGTTCAGTTGAGCTAGATTAACTCACCTAACAGAGGTATTATATACCTTTCATGTTCTTCAATTCATATTTCTGCAAATGCTATAAATTTTCAATTCATGATTTTATGATTTGATGATGTTAACTGATGGTTATACGCTCTTATATGTGTTAGTAAGGTATTATAGTTGATTTGATAGTTAACTCGAAGAAAGAATTGGGATTTGGCTTAGCTTTTGCCGAAGCAGAAGCAATCAACTTGATCTAGGCAACGACGCAGCTGCGCCCTGGTTATACTGGGGTACTGCGCAGCTGCGCCAGTACCAGACTTGCGTTTTGTTGGCCAAGGCCCTGCTTAGCTGCGCTAGTTTTTAACTGGGGAGCTGCGCAGCTGCGCCGGTCACTGGTTCCAGATTTTGCTTCTGATCCAGGCTGTTACGTGCAAACTTCTGATAACACTTTGGAACAAGTTTGAGAACATAAGTAGCATGCCTATAGGAGTACATGGAGTTAACGCAAACAAGTTTTACTATGATTGCATGCATGATTGATGAAAACTTATAGTGTTGAAACAAACTTAGAATTTATAAATAAACTTAGAACTTAAAGAGAAGCCTTAGTATGATATACTCATGTTTATATTCTGATTTGGATACGTGTTAGTGTGACCTAGAAATGCATGAAGAACGTGATACCATGTACGTATATATTTCATGATATAACATGCACACGATGGACTCATTAGTGAACATTACAAAACAAAAGATAAGTTTTGGAAGTAGACTTCGACATGTTATTGCGAGTTTCGTATTCTGATATTTCGACATGTTTGGTAGTGCTCTTAACCTCATTAATATGTCATACATGTATACATGCCATGTTAGATGCCGTAAAGATTAGTTGAGCACAAGTGAAGCATGATTTAATCTAAGTAACAATACTAGTTATGTGTATATGAAGTAGAAACTTGCAAGCATGCCTAAAACAAGTTATGTGATCACCCCATATATTTAAAATAACAAGCATGATAGCTAATGTGGTTTCATGACCTTGAATGGACTTAAGTTATTAAGGGTATTAACTTAGAACCTATATCATGTAAAATTGAATGTGAAAAGGTTGTACAAACATAGAAGGACCCTTTAACATGTATATATGTTATCATATGTTGATACTTGAATACGATCTTGACGGTTAACTTATAGAAATGCCATAACTTGCTAAATAAAGTATGTTTGGTACTAGTTGTGGTCTTATGTGATAGTAATAATATATGAGGATGTTTTACTTATAAAAGGAACTCTAGAGATAATAAAGACATAACCAATTTAGTGTTGTGATTTACTACAATGCCATACATGATATAACTATGTTACTTGATTTCATGATAATCTGATTTCGTACGACATGTGTGTAAGTAAATAATAACATACTATGAAGATGTTTAACTTGAGAGAAGGAATTCCCTAGATAATAATGACCTAATCGGTTAAGCGTTATGATTTAATACAATGTTATATGTGTTATAACTGTGTAGTAAGGTTAAGACCTAACTTATGTGTTGATCGTATATCCAAGATATGATATGATATGACTAATGGATATCATATATATATATATATATATATATACGTAACTATATTACGATAGGGATTCAAAAGTGTCGATTTATTTAACTAGGATAAACTACGCATCAGACAAGTTTCCTGACTTACACTCAATTATAGTGCAAGTATCTGAACCCTACTTTTATTGTGTTGCAAGTATCCTATCATTGTGGTTACTTATTTGAGGAACGTCGTAAGCCAGTTCTCTAACTTATACTCTTTCATTGTGCAAGTTTCCTTGAAACCGTTCTTGTATATTAATTGCAAGTATTTGATTCATACTCTTTATTGAACACATATTCGAGCTTGTACTAACTTTGGTCGTACGACTAAATAGGTGCTAGAATAATTCTTGCCTTACAAACTTATGTTTCATAAGTTTGATTTAAATCACGATTATATTCTTCAAATTATTGTTGCGAGTATTGAACTCATAAATTATTCTTATATACATTGTTGAAATTGTCTACGCCATTTAATTCGGCTAGACCAATATCATGAATTAGAAAGCAATCCACACCAATTGTCTTGGTGCAGACTCTTATAAATTGACTGAGTTGAACAACCCTTGTAAAAAGGGGAAATATATAGTCGGTGTGCCGACAGTGGTGTGACAGGTTATGCATAACTCCAGGTACGATAGGCTGATCCCCTAATTGTACTTGGTTGGGTTACCAGAAATATTTTTGGTGATTCTAGTAGAAGTTTGTGGTTCTTAGCGACCACTCAGTATTTAGTATTTATTAACTTGAAACTTTGAATTCATTGGATTCTTTATTAATCTTTGGTCCACAGCGACACTCAGTGATATCTATTCATTCACATAAAATTGTTGAAACTTTTGAATTCTTTAATAACTTCTCAAACCGTAGTAGTCCTTATTCAACTTCACGGAATAGATTTGGAAGTCATTGCTATTTATTTTGTTCACAATATTCTTATTTGAAATCCTGAGCGATTAATTTTCGTTTTACCCTTGAGATTTAGAATTGTATATATTCCTGTTCACATTTATTGGCATATTACTTGCTGAGCAAATTTGTTGCTCACTCTTGCTTCCCATAAATATTTTAGTTAGGGCAGGGCAAGGTGGAACCCCAGGACAAGACAAGTGCGAAGGCAAGGCTATGGAGTAGCTGTGCTTTTCTATATTAGGATGTTTCCATTATGTTGTATTAAGACTTATTTAATGTTATGTATTAAGATATGTTTGGTTTAAGTTATGAAGTGTATTAATAAAAGTTTCGAGACTTGGGACGAGAATATTTATGTTATATCAATGTAAATTATTCTGTTATTCCATTGTTCGAGATTTTAGTTGTTATTAGAATTAGTACGTGATGAACTGAATTTGGGATCAGTGACGGTTTGAATTTCGCGGCGTCACAGGTTGGTATCAAAGTTGTAGGTTATAAACCTTAGGAGGGAGTCCTTAGGCTAAAACCTTAGAAGAAATTAGGGACTAGAAGTAGATAGAACTCATGTAGAGTTTCTTAGAAAGATAGTAGTGTTATGAAATATATTTTCATTCTATACGATGAAATTATGTTTTATTCGGAGATGATAATAAAGTTATTGGTTTTGTAAACCTAGTAGGGTCATGGAGGAGGAACCATGTGATATACATGTGGTGTCCGCAACACCCCTTGAAGTTAAGCCTTTTCAGCAGTAACCTTAACCTAGGAGGAGATGGAATCGGAATATAACCGGAAATCCACAGTGGAAGTTTTCTTTTAGGATTGAGACATGTTTGAGTTTCTTTAAAATGAAAAATAAGATACTATAGTGGGAGGCGAAGTTCCAGATCTTCAGATTAGTAAATAATAGATACAGACATGGTGAGAATGAAGGTAGTTAGATAATAAGTGTCGCAATGGATGTTTATAAATATGGAACAGTGTTGTGGATCCCAATTTTATGGATAATGTGGGAAGTATCTTTCTAAACCCAACTTTAGTAATACCGAGAGGGGTATGTAATGAGACTAGCAGATTGCTATACAATGTGATATGTTTTCTTGTGGCATGTTTTTATTAAACGTGCGTGTAGTAACCAGATTATGTTAAATAATAACAAGGGAGAATAGACATAAAACTTATACATCTTAAGAAGTATTAAATGTTGAACAAAGAGATGATAATATCGTTTTATTTCTACGCAGAGAAATGTCAATACCTCAAGGAGGAGAGACTCGTCAAGCGACGGAGAATGAAGATAGGGAATTGAATCAAGAACCCTTACGACAATTGGTAGATTTTATAGTAAATGCTTTTGAAGAAGGAATTAATGATTATAAGAAGAGACAGACGAAAACTCAAGAGGTAGGAAAAGATATTAATTTGACAAAAGAAGTAGTGGTTAATAATTCAAAGAAAGCGAACGAAGGTAGGATGGGAGAGAGTAGTAGTGGTAGCAGCAAGAATTTCAAGAGGAAATGGAATGAGAATAAGTATGTAAGAGAAGAAGGACAATCACGAAAGAAGAAGGTAGAAGCCTGTAAGAAATGTAGAAAGAACCACATGGGAGTGTGTTTGAAAGGAAAACATGTGTGTTACGAGTGCGGTGAGAAGGGTCATATTTCTCCTAACTGTCATAGGAAGGAGAAAACCAAAGAGTGTTTTGCGTATGGATCTGAAAAACGTCAAATACGCAATTGGCAGAAGGAAGCAAACAAAGGAAGACGGGACAACAACAACATCAACAACAATTCGATTAGAAGTCACCAAGAAGGACTCAAGAAAAAGAACAAGGTTTGCCCGAAATGTGGAAAGAGTCATCTAGGAGAATGCTGGAAGGGACGAGGCGTTTGCTATAGATGAGGCCAGGAAGGGCATATTTCCCCAAATTGCCCAAACCCGAAGAAGATTGAAGGATGCTTTGCTTGTAGGTCAACGGATCATCAGATTAAGAACTGCCCAAAGAAAGGAAGAAATGAAGAAGACGGCAACAAAGGAAGCCATAGAGAGGAGATGACGATAATTGAACTAGCTCAATCGAGTGAACCAATGCCAAGTACGACTAATGTTATGATACATGATGCAGTGGCGTTCCAAGTTGTGATGTCAGGTGTTGTCTTAATCTATAATATAAATGCGCATATATTATCTAATTCGAGTGCTATCTTTCCTTTTTGCATCTGAAGAACTGTGAGACGACTAAGTTATCCCAAGAACAATTAGAAGATCCTTTGAAAATAGAAGTTGCGAATAAGGAAGTAATTCCCATAGCAATTCGTTTATCGTAATTGTTGCACATAAATTAGGGGATATAAACTAAGCATAGACTGGATTCCGATAAAATTTGGAAAGTGTGATGGGATACTAAAAATGAACTAATTACATAATCATACTACGATAATTGACTGTTAGAAGAAAAATGTGAACCTTTAGAATCCAAACCGGTCCAAGGAAGTGTGTTATGGTAGCTCGTCGTTTAGGAAATTATGTTGCCTTGCGATGATGCAGGCCAAGATATTGTTAAAGAAAAGTTTGTGTAGATTGTTTCACCATATTTTAGATACTAAGAGAGCGAGAGTAGAACTAAAGAATGTACCAGTAGAAATAAATAATGTATCAATAGAACCAGAATTTCAAAACATATTCCCAGACGATCTGCCCGGCCTTCCGCCAGACCGAGAAAATAAGTTGTAATAGATTTAGTACCGGAGACTGCACTGATTTCGAAAGCACCTATCTTATGGTGCCGGTAGAAATGAAGAATTAATAATACAATTGCAAGACATGTTAGATAAAGGATATATTCAGTCGAGTGTGTTTTCCCTTAGGGAGCACCAGTGTTGTGAGTCAAGGAGAAGGTTAGTTTTAGGGCATGTCAGATTCGGCAGAGGTAAAGGCAGTAAGAAATTGGGAGCAATCAAAGACTACCATTGCAAAATTCTCTATCGCCTAGAAAAGGCGAACGTAGTAGCCGATATGCTAAGTAGGAAAAAGGGAATGGGGAAATTATTCAAATTGATAACTCGAGAGGAACTAATCAGGAAGATGAAAAGATTGGAAATAGAAGTGAATGGACCCAGAGAGTCCAAGAGGAAGTTTATAACGGAGGTTTGTCCAGCGTTGTTGGATAGAGTGAAGGGATAACAAGATAACGACAAAAAGTGCGAGAAGATAAAGAGGAAAAGTTCAGAAGAAATAATAATGGTACCTTGAGATTTGTAGATCGAGCGTAAGAGTCAACCGTAACTAAAATTATGAGATAAGAGTTTTCATGAGGCATATAATTGGACGTATTTCGTTCACTCAGGAAGCACGAAAACATAACAGGATCTTTGAAGACACTATTGGTGGTCAATATGAGAGGAGAAGTTGTAGAATATGTCGACCAATTGGAAAGGACAACGCACTCCCTACCTATAGATATTCGATTCAATTTAAATCAGTTAGCAAAATTATACGTTACGAAAATCGTTCTGCAATACGAAATGACGGTGTTAATAATTTCTGATCGAAACCCGCGCTCCACTTCAAAGTTTTGGAAGAGCTTGCGTAATGGATTTCAAAGGTAACTTGGAATATCACTTACCCTTAGTAGAATTCGCTTATAGTAATAATTATTATGCAAATATCGGTAAGCCATCGTACAAAGCTCTCCACAGAAGAAAGTGCAGAACACCGCTATGTTGGAATGAGGTCAGAGAACGACGACTTCAATTGGGACCGGATTTAGTACGATGAATGGCAGACGATGTGAAGTGGAAAAGAGCCAGATTAGTAGCAGCTCAAGATCAACATGAGAAACACGCAGATTGGCATCGTCATAATCAAGATTTTGAAGACGGTAATTTTGTAAATGTTTCTCTGTGAGGGGATGATAAGATTAGGTAAGAAAGAAGAATGGAGTCTGAGGTTCGTGAAACCTTTTGAAGTATTGAAGAGAGTAGGCAAAGTGGCGTACGAGGTTGCCTTATCTCTTGAACTGGAACATATCCACAGTGTGCTCTATATTTCTGTCTTACGATCATATAAACCTAATTATAAGCGTGTAATACCCTATGAACCCATTCGAGTAGGGAAGAATCTGACATATGAAGAATTCCTGTCCAAATACTAGATAGGAAAGAATAGATATTAGGAGATAAAATTATATCGTCTGTGATAGAGCTTTGGCAAAACCACGACGCCAAGGAGGCCATGTGGGAATTAGAAAATAGGACGACGAGGGACTATCCCCATCTATTTGTTTAACCTTGTACCAATTCCGAGGACGGAATTTTTATAAGGGGGGGGGGGGGGGGGGGGGTGTAAGAACCGTGAATTTCATGAATATTTTTTTTAAATGAATACTTATTGGAACATAAATGTGTACGAGTTATGAGAAAAGTACTTCGATTATATAATAATTGAGGAAATATGGAGAATTTGGACTCGTAGAATGCCTTATGTGGCATGAGAATGAAAAAGATGATGGTTTAATTAATTCAAGAGGGAAATCGATAAGTGAAGGATTAATTAATATTACATTGTTAATTAATCATTGTGATTAGTAAATAGCCTACTAATGAGTAATTGTTAATAATATGTTATTATAAATAACAAAATATTTACGAGTAAGTAATTGAAGAATATGATAAGTGTTATATTTAATTGATTATTTGTTGAGTGCAATACATGTGATAGTTAATCGTACAATAATGTTATTAACTATTATAATGAATAATAATCGGTTAAAGAGTAAATGAATTATTAAGTGAACAGTTAATCTATATTAATTGTTAATTATTATTATGAGAAATATAATAATAATCTGTTGATTTATTATTTTTACAAGTAATAGTATAATACTAAGAAAATGGTTTATAAATATAATAAGATTTGTATTTATTAAACTATTGGAGAATGTGATTATTTGTCGTATAATAATAATTGATAAGGGTTAAGTCATGAGGGAATTACTACGTGAACAATTATTCGATATTAATTGTTATTTACTTTCTATTATGAGAAAATAGAATATTAATGATGATTAATTGATAATGTGTTGATTATTATTATTGCGAATAATATAATGATAATAAGCAACTTGTTTATAAATATAGTAAGATTTATATTTATTTTAAGTGATAATTAATCATATAAATGTTAGTTAATTACTATAAAAATTAATAACTTCATTAATTTATGAGGAAGGAATTGATTAATATTTTATTAATTAATTGTCATTATAAAACAAATAAGTAAGTCATTAACATAATAAGATTATATTAATTGTTATGTGCATGTATGCGAAATTAAATTTATAGAATATATGGGATACAACTATATTATATAGTGTAGTGTGACATTAATGTGACTATGCTATATATAGAAACCACATATTAAGAATTATTAAACTATATTATATTATGCAATGTGATTGTACATATTGAAACTATATGTTATGATTAAATAAATTATATGAGTTACATAATAAAGCTTATGTGACAACATGTGGTGTGTGGCTACATTAAAAGATGTACTTCATATAATATTATCATAAATAAACAAATGTTATGTGATGAATATTTCAAAAGATTAATATAATTGGAAATAATAAGAGTTGTAATAATGTTATGTGACAACATGTATATATGGATACATTTAAGGTGTACTTATAGATTATCAAATTGAACTAAGTGTGTATTTAATAATATGAGGAGAAACAAATAAATGAATTACCTATTTTAATATTGATGAGGAATTAAAATACTAATTATTTCAATGATTATAAATAATTAAAATAATATGGTTTATGGTAAGGTGGAAAGATAATACCAAATTAGATTATATTCGGTATTATAAATGTACATGGATTATATATTAAGAGATATACACGGACCCCAAACTTACTACATTGTATCATTGTTTCCTTATTTGAAACTACATTGGGATTCTAATGGAATTTGTATCCTAAGTATGTTATGTGTATATACAAGTCTATAGTATACTAGTTCACTCCCTACTTCCAAGTTGCTGAGATATAACATAATAAGAGGCTCATTCCTTTGCTCACGTGAAACACTCAAAAGCCTAGCCTACTTCTCTTCTCAAACTCAGCATTCATAGCCAATGATTCAATGGGGAGTGGGAATCATGATAGGATTCAACAACTCTCTCTTAACCACCATGTTCTTGCTCATACCAATGGATTGAAATTGTGTAGAATTGCATTAACTGGATAGCTAAAATTCTATAAATATAGCTCTCTCCTTCACATTTTTAATTGCTGAGATTTCCTAAGTATTGAGTTGAGAGCTAATATATATATCAGTGATAGCATTTGAGAGAGTTAAATTGAGCTAGCTTAACTCACCTAACAGAGGTATTATATACCTTTCATGTTCTTCAATTCACATTTCTGCAAATGCTGTAAATTTTCAATTCATGATTTTATGATTTGATGATGTTAATTGATGGTTATAAGCACTTATATGTGTTAGTAAGGTAATATAGTTGATTTGATAGTTAATTCGTAGGAAGAATTGGGATTTGGCTTAGCTTCTGCCGAAGAAAAAGCAATCAACTTGATCCAGGCATCGGCACAGCTGCGCCCTGGTTATACTGGGGTGCTGCGCAGCTGTGCCAGTACCAGACTTGCGTTTTGGTGGCCAAGGCCCTGCGCAGCTGCGCCAGTTTTGAACTGGGGAGCTGCGCAGCTGCGCCGGTCACTGGTTCCAGATTCTGCTTATGATCCAGGCAGTTACGTGCGAACTTATGATAACACTTTGGAACAAGTTTGAGAACATAAGTAGCATGCCTATAGGAGTATATGGAGTTAACACAAACAAGTTTTACTATGATTGCATGCATGATTGATGAAAACTTATAGTGTTGAAACAAACTTAGAATTTATAAATAAACTTAGAACTTAAAGAGAAGCCTTAGTATGATATACTCATGTTTATATTCTGATTTGGATACGTGTTAGTGTGACCTACAAATGCATGAAGAACGTGATACCATGTACGTATACGTTTCATGATATAACATGCACACGATGGACTCATTAGTGAACATTACTAAACAAAAGATAAGTTTTGGAAGTAGACTTTGACATGTTATTGCGAGTTTCGTATTCTGATATTTTGACATGTTTGGTAGTGCTCTTAACCTCATTAATATGTCATACACGTATACAAGCCATGTTAGATGCCATAAAGATTAGTTGAGCACAAGTGAAGCATGATTTAATCTAAGTAACAATACTAGTTAAGTGTATATGAAGTAGAAACTTGCAAGCATGCCTAAAACAAGTTATGTGATCAACCCATATATTTAAAATAACAAGCATGATAGCTAATGTGGTTTCATGACCTTGAATGGAGTTAAGTTATTAAGGGTATTAACTTAGAACCTATATCATGTAAAATTGAATGTGAAAAGGTTGTACAAACATAGAAGGACCCTTTAACATATATATATGTTATCATATGTCGATACTTCAATCCGATCTTGACGGTTAACTTATAAAATTGCCATAACTTGCTAAATAAAGTATGTTTGGTACTAGTTGTGGTCTTATGTGATAGTAATAATATATGAGGATGTTTTACTTATAAAAGGAACTCTAGAGATAATAAAGACATAACCAATTTAGTGTTGTGATTTACTACAATGCCATACATGATATAACTATGTTACTTGATTTCATGATAATCTGATTTCGTACGACATGTGTTTAAGTAAATAATAACATACTATGAAGATGTTTAACTTGAGAGAAGGAATTCCCTATATAATAATGACCTAATCGGTTAAGCGTTATGATTTAATACAATGCTATATGTGTTATAACTGTGTAGTAAGGTTAAGACCTAACTTATGTGTTGATCGTATATCCAAGATATGATATGATATGACTAATGGATATCATATATAGATACGTAACTATATTACGATAGGGATTCAAAAGTGACAATTTATTTAACGAGGATAAACTACGCATAAGGCAAGTTTCCTGACTTACACTCAATTATAGTGCAAGTATCTGAACCCTACTTTTATTGTGTTGCAAGTATCCTATCCTTGTGGTTACTTATTCGAGGAACGTCGTAAGCCAGTTCTCTAACTTATACTCTTTCATTGTGCAAGTTTCCTTGAAACCGTTCTTGTATATTAATTGCAATTATCTGACTACTCTTTTATTGAGCAAGTATTTGATTCATACTCTTTATTGAACACATATTCGAGCTTGTACTAACTTTGGTCGTACGAGTAAATAGGTGCTAGAATAATTCTCACCTTACAAACTTATGTTTCATAAGTTTGATTTAAATCACGATTATATTCTTCGAATTATTGTTGTGAGTATTGAACTCATAAATTGTTCTTATATACATTGTTGAAAATGTCTACGCCATTTAATTCGGCTAAACCAATATCATGAATTAGAAAGCAATCCACACCAATTGCCTTGGTACAGACTCTTATAAATTGACTGAGTTGAACAACCCTTGTAAAAAGGGGAAATATATAGTCCGGGGTGCCGTTAGTGGTGTGACAGGTTATGCATAACTCCAGGTACGATAGGCTGATCCCCTAATTGTACTTGGTTGGGTTACCAGAAATATTTTTGGTGATTCTATTAGAAGTTCGTGGTTCTTAGCGACCACTCAGTATTCAGTATTTATTAACTTGAAACTTTGAATTTATTGGATTCTTTATTAATCTTTGGTCCACAGCGACACTCAGTGATATCTATTCATTCACTTGAAATTGTTGAAACTTTTGAATCCTTTAATAACTTCTCGAACCGTAGTAGTCCTTATTCAATTTCACGGAATAGATTTGGAAGTCATTGCTATTTATTTTGTTCACAACATTCTTATTTGAAATCCTGAGTGATTAACTATCGTTTTACCCTTGAGATTTAGAATTGTATATATTCCTGTTCACATTTATTGGCATATTACTTGCTGAGCAAATTTGTTGCTCACTCTTGCTTCCCATAAATATTTCAGTTTGGGCAGGGGCAAGGTGGAATCCCAGGACAGGACAAGTACGAAGGCAAGGCTATGGAGTAGCTGTGCTTTTCTATATTAGGATGTTTTTGTTATGTTGTATTAAGACTTATTTAATGTTATGTATTAAGATATGTTTGGTTTAAGTTATGAAGTGTATTAATAATAGTTTCGAGACTTGGGACGAGAATATTTATGTTATATCACTGTAAATTATTCTGTTATTCCATTGTTCGAGATTTTAGTTGTTATTAGAATTAGTACGTGATGAACCGAATTCGGGATCAGTGACGGTCTGAATTTGGGGGCGTCACAGATAGTCTCAGGACCGCTTTGGATACTGGATTGATTGAGTGGGAGGAGCTTCGCTCTGCTTTGGATATCGCCATTGTGGAGCGTGACGAGGTTCGCTCAGCCAGAGATGTAGCATATGCTGAGATTGAGGAGACTTTAATTTCTAGGGATGCAGCTTTTGCAGATAGGGATGAGGCTATTGATAGTAGTGTGCATACAAGCCAATCATGTATGATGATAAAGCACATACTTTATAAACAATCTTATTTATTTATTAATAAAATATTCATTTAAGGCATTTAATTATCTACATGGTTCTGTTTTTAATAATATGTAAATAACCCATAGTTTTAAGCAATGATTTTAGAATCATGATGAGATCATGCTAATGAGATCTAAATTTTTAGAAAGCTTAAAAACTAAAATAGTTTCGAATTGTGGGATTACTAAAATGGGAATTAGTAAATCAGGATAGATTGGTACATATGTTGCTTGCTCATTGGATGAGGATGACTGATCTCATGGTTATTTGTGTGGAGACACTAAAACAAGTATGTAGGTGCTTATTGGAGAATAAGTTCACTAAACGTGACTCGCTATGGAATACCTAATGGAGTTTTACTTGCCTGTCAATAGGAATTCCTAATGTGATAGTAGTACAAGTGATCCTTGGACTTGAGATCATCATAGTATCTTGTATGTAACAAATTATACTTTGACTTATTCCTTAAGACCTTTTTTAAGGCATATATAGGGTATGCTTGGGTATAATGAGTTGCATATGGATATAATGTATGATCAATAAAGAATCTACCACCTCTAGTAAAAGAGGAGATATGTCCTATGTGATTCGTTAAATAACAACCCAAGAATCCTTGGCCAAGGTAGAATGAAATTACAAAGAGGTTTCTAATGTGCATTATTTGGAGTTGTGCGTTTTCTAATCGAAATACATATGATTAAATAAATTAAGGCTTGACAGTAAATCCATGTCTTATATTTAATTGGGACATTGTATGGTGGAAGGATTGAATTGTACAGTAACTATTAACTCATAGGTTCTTTTATGATTAATGTTGAAATCTATATTATCTGAAAAGTTGTTGATCGCTAGGGAGGCTTATCCCTATTGTAGAATAAATGTTATTTAAATAGATTATTAATTTAATTTATTTATTTAAATAAGATTAAAATTGTTCTAATTGATTTATTCACAACCGGTTTAATATGGAGAATATAAAGGGTCACACCATAAAAGGAAGAAGAATTATTTAAGAAGAAAATGGCATGATAGTAATAATGCATTAAGTATAATTAATTTAATCTATGGTGATAGAATAAATTAAATAGTTTAATGTTTATTATTTAATATTTTAGAAATATTAAATATAAATTAATAAGAGGAGTCTTATTAATATTAATATTATTATTATTATTATTATTATTATTTTAATTCTAAAGGAGATTAGGAATTAATATAATATCAGTACTCTCTCTCAATCCTAATAAGATTAGGATATAAATTAATTAAAAGTGTTTAATTAGTTAATTAAATAAAACCCTATTCTAATTGGATTAGGAGGGTTAACCTAATATCTATATAAGAGAGTCTTATTTCAGAAATAAGGTACGTGAATTTTTTCCAAAGGTTAGGAGTACACATATTCTATAGAGATAGAAACAAGGGTTAAGCCAATAACCCATTTTCCTGAGTTCTTCATCTTCCTTGGTGGATCACCGTTAGAGGCCAAACATTTGGGTGGCTGACATTGATCAAGGGAAGGAGCCACTATAGAGGAATCAAAGGAGTAGAACTTGTACCTGAGGAAGCTTGGATCTTCAAAGGTATAATTCCATGATTTCTCTTTTCTGTTATTGATAACTAGCACAAAGCATGATCATGGTTATGGGTTTGTATAAATTTTTGAAAAACTATGTTTCGCGCTTCCGCCCTATTTATGTAATTTGATTGCATGAGCCAACAGTGGTATTAGAGCCTAATTTTGTGCTAATTATCAATTTTATGATTCCATGTATGAATTGATATGAGAATTGGATCGATTTTTCTGGACAAAATCATTTTCTGCAAGTTTCTGCGACGAACGGTGCAGCTGCGCAGCTGCCCAGTTCATTACTGGCGCAACTGCGCCGGTCTGCAAAAACTGGCGCTTCAGGCTACCTGTGCAGCTGCGCAGCTGCCCAGTTCATTACTGGCGCAGCTGCGCCGGCCTGCAAAATCCGGTTTTCCAGGCTTCTTGTGCAGCTGCGTAGCTGCCCAGTACATTACTGGCACAGCTGCGCCGGTTGCTGAACAGACCCTGAAATTTGATTTTTATTAATTAAGTAAATTGTTTATTTAATTAAAAAAGTTTTAAAATAAAGATATTTATTTTATCTGAAATATGATTTCAGATTGCTAAAATTAAAGGAGTTTAATTTGGATTTATTTTTGATTAAAATAAAAGAGTTTATTTTTTTTCAAAAATAAAATTTAGCAAAACTTTTGTCCATTAAATGACATCGATCCATATATGGAATAGCTTTATTATTCATGAGATGAATGGATATTTATTGATGCATATGTTGATGTGTATGATAATAAATGGGGTTGATTATGGCTTATGACCAATGTGATTGGATTTTATTTTGGATGAGTGCTTGAATGAATGGGTTTTATAAAATGGGGTATGCGTACCTCATCTTCTCTAGTTTTATTCTCGATATAAATTATATCTCCTTCCTATGTACTTCCCCTTGACTACTGATCAAGGTTTCTATTTAATTATAGTTTATGTAATAGAAATAGTTAGAATTATCTTGAAGAAACTGGAGACCAAGGAGCAAGGAGCGCGTGAAGACCCATTTGTATGGAGCCCATGTTTAAATATAATAGTTATATTTAAATTTAAATTCTTGCACTCCTAGGTTTGACCTTTTGGTTCACTTGGTGGCTCTAGTGAACCAAACTAGAATAAAAGTCCATAATCAATCCGAGTAGAATATAGTATTTTATATTGCATGCTAAATATTATATATATATATATATATATATATTATATTTTATGCAAACATGCTTCGCATGTTTGATAAAATGACGCGTATTTTATATATATATGTGTATGCGCGCTAAATAAGATGAGACAAATAATAACAAAACCCCTCAAAGAAATAATATTAAGTCTGAAGCGTTCAAATGATATTTGAAATATCGAACGTCGCCTTCTAGCATGATAAATTAATAGAGTATTAAATATTTAATATGAGTTTGTTGTGCTATCCACAAGGCAAGTATTGAGTATTTAAGATGTTAATTAATCACATTTGATGCTTATCAAGAAAATTGAACGATCTAGTCTTGTTGTGCTATCCACAAGGACGAACATTTTTCTTTTTTGAATTTATGGAAGTGCTAGGCTGGACTTAACTTAAATCATTTTAGTTCGGATGTGCACACACATGACCATTATGATTTAAGAGGCAAAATAAAAGGAGTTACATGGTGATGTAATTGACATGAGTTGTCTACCTATTTATTTGTATATCGGTTGTTGTGCTATCCAAAAAGTTATATACATTTGAAATGGGATCCTTAATCTCACTAGAAAATCTTTAATTAGATGTTGCCAAACTATATAAGTGAGGGTAATATAGTTTGATGAAAATAGTGGGAGATACCAATTTAAAATAAAGACCTTAATTTATTTTGGTATGCAAAGTTAATAAAATGAATGTTTGTTAAAAATGTTGTCTTTTCACATGCAGAATTTTTAAAAATGTCAAAATCACTAATCTCACTACGAAGCATACTTGATGCAAACAAGCTTACCAGGCCGAATTATGAGGACTGGCTAAGAAATCTGAGAATTGTTCTCACTGCTGAAAAGATTTCTTATGTCCTAAATTCAACTGTCCCTGAATCTGTTTCAAAAATAGCCTATGAGGAAGAGATTGCCACTTTCAATAAGTGGTAAGATGATGCATCTGTGGCTCAATGCATC
Source organism: Panax stipuleanatus (assembly GCA_020205555.1). Lineage (NCBI taxonomy): Eukaryota > Viridiplantae > Streptophyta > Magnoliopsida > Apiales > Araliaceae > Panax > Panax stipuleanatus. The sequence continues at coordinate 148,196,565 of CM035124.1, forward strand.
ATGCTCGCATATATGAATAACGAGCTTTAGCGTCAGCACGTAAACATGGATGCTCCTGCTATACTGCTTCACCTCAAGGAGTTATATGGTGAACAGAGTAGGACTGCTAGATATGAGATATCTAAGGAGCTCTTCCGATCTCGGATGACCGAGGGTACTGCCGTCAAGACTCATGTCCTAAAGGTGATCAATTTGATTAAACGCCTTGGACAACTGGGGTTCGTCATGGATGGGGAGCTGAGTCAAGACTTGGTCTTGCAGTCACTCCCTGAGACCTTCTCGCAGTTTGTGATTAATTTTCACATGAATAAGCTAGATGTCAGCTTGCCTGAGCTGCTTAACATGCTGAAAACTGTAGAAGGTCACTTCTCATCCAAGAAGAACCATGTCTTGATGGTGGATTCTTCCAATAAAAGGAAGAGGCCCAAGGTGTCTTCTGAATAGAAGAAATCTAAGAAGGCTAAGGGAAAGGGGAAAGAAAATGAACAAAAGAAATCTGAACTAGCTAAAGGAATGTGCTTTCATTACAACGAGCCGGGACATTGGAAAAGAAACTGCAAGAAGTATCTAGCAGAGAAGAAGTTTGGAGAAGCTTCAACTTCCAATCAAGGTTTGTTTATGATTGAAATTAATTTTTCTGAAAGTCATAATTGTACTTGGGTATTGGATACTGGCTGTGGTTCTCACATATGTAATACTGTGCAGGGACTGGTCAGAAGTAGAAAGCTAAACAATGAAGAGGTGATCCTACGAGTGGGGAATGGAGCAAAGGTTGCTGCATTAGCTGTAGGAACTTATTATTTAGAAATGCCCTCGGGCAAGACTATTTATCTTAATAATTGTTATTATGTTCTGAATATTATTAAAAATATTATTTCAATTTCTGTATTGGATATGGAAGGATTTGACGTTATTATAAAGAACAATGGTTGTTCTATTTATAAAGACGATGTTTTATATGGTATTAGAAATTTGGGAAATGGACTTTATATACTTGACTTGCAAGAAAATATATTTCAAATTAAACAAACTAAGAAAAAGAAAAGAGATGATATTAATTATACCTACATGTGGCACTGTAGACTCGGTCATATCAATGAAACAAGATTATCCAAGTTGCATAAGGATGGGCTCCTAGAGCTATCCGATTATGAATCATATCCAACTTGTGAATCTTTTCTCATGGGTAAAATGACTAAATCTCCTTTTAGTGGGAAAGGAGAAAGAGTTACAGAGTTGTTGGCATTGATTCACACAGACATTTGTGGACCTATGACAACAAGTGCACGGGGTGAGTATTCTTATTTTATTACTTTCACTGATGATCACTCAAGATTTGGATATGTGTATTTAATGAAATACAAATCAGAATCATTTGAAAAGTTCAAAGAGTTCAGATGTGAAGTAGAGAAACAAACAGGAAAGAGTATTAAGATACTTCGATCAGATCGAGGTGGAGAATACTTAAGTGGTGAGTTTCTCAATTGTCTCAAAGAAAATGGTATAATCTCACAATGGGCTCCTCCAGGTACACCACAGTTAAATGGAGTATCTGAAAGGAGAAATCGAACACTGTTAGACATGGTTCGATCCATGATGAGTTTTACCGACCTTCCAATTTCCTTCTGGGGTTATGCCCTAGAAACGGCTGCATACCTACTTAACAAGGTACCTACAAAATCCGCCCCAAAGACTCCATATGAGATGTGGAAGGGGAGGAAACCAAATCTTAAGCATGTTAAGACTTGGGGTTGTCCAGCTTATGTCAAAAAGTTTGAAAATGATAAGCTACAAACTAAATCCGATAAGTGTAGATTTGTGGGATACCCTAAAGAAACTTTAGGGTATTATTTCTATCATCCAACTGATTAAAAGGTGTTTGTTGCGAAACATGTTGCCTTCTTGGAAAAGGAGTTTATCCATGAAGGGGTCAGTGGGAGTAAGATATATCTTGAAAAAGTTCAAGAACCACAAATTACCACGGATCAAAGTCAGGTACCTAACTAAGTAGAAGAACCTACTGTACCACACCCTGTTCGTAAATCTCCCTGTTCGTAAATCTGGAAGAGTACCGAAGATACCTGAGAGGTATGGATTCGTTATAGAGGATGACGATGAGGTACACATCATGAATGATGATGATCCATTGAATTATGAACAGGCTATGAGTAATAAAGACTCGGAGAAATGGTAGATGTCCATAAAATCTAAAATGGATTTGGAAGCTATGCTCAAGTCCATTTGGATTTTTCTTGCGATTGCAGCTTATTTTTACTTAATCTGGCAAAATGGACGTGGAGACGCCCTTCCTCAAATATACATTATTAGAGGAGAATGTATGTATGATACAGCCAGATGGTTTTTATTTCAATGGTTGAAACAAATCATGTATATGAGCTACAACAATCCATTCGTGGATTGAAGCAAGATTCTCGTAGATGGAACTTTCGTTTTGATGAGACAATCAAAGAGTTTGATTTTATCAAAAATGAGGATGAACCATGTGTGTACAAGAAGGTTAGTGGGAGCGCTGTTTCATTCCATGTATTATATGTTGATGATATATTACTGATAGGGAATGAAATTCCTATAATAAAATCAATCAAAATAAATTTGTCTAAACATTCCTCCATGAATGATTTGGGTAGAACATCCCGTATTGGGGATATAAATCTGTATTAATAGATTTAAAAGGATGTTCGACTTAACCTAAGAAAACGTATATTCATTATATGCTAAAGGCGTATTAGCATGGCAAACTCCAAAAGAGTGCCTCATGATGATGAGCCATGGAGTGTATCTCTCTAATATTGTCCTCAATAAAAGAGAGATCGCATGAGTTACTATCATGTATGCAATGAAATATACGAGACTTGATGTTGATCAGTCAGATTCTGGAGAAGATCACTATGAGACAATGATAAACATCCCAAAGTACTTAACTGACACTAAGGGTGTCATCATGACACATGATGGGTCTGAATGAATCTAGAGTGCTAAACAGACTCAAGTTTTCAGACTGACAAAGACGACAGTAAATCCACTATAGGGTAAGTCGTTACCTTGAAAGGTGGTGCAGTGAATTGGAAAGGTTCCAAACAGAAAAAGGTTGCTGATTTAGTGACAAAGACAAAGTATATAACTGTAAGTGAAGCTGCTAGTTGATGTTTCGAATGAAAAGTTCATTACAGAACTAGAAATAGTTTCTAAGTCTCATCTTGAATCTAAAACATGTGTTACGGCACTTTGATTAAAGAAATCATTGAAAGAAGAGCATATAGACTCTCAAGATAACATTGCAGATCCATTTACTAAAGCTATAACACAACAGCAGTTTGATCGTCACTTAGAGAAGATGGGTATAAGATACCATGGCGATTGGCTTAATTGTAAGTGGAAGATTGATAGTAGTGTGCATACAAGCTAATAATGTATGTTGATAAAGCACATACTTTGTAAACAATCTTATTTATTTATTAATAAAATATTCATTTAAGGCATTTAATTATCTACATGGTGCTGTTTTTAATAATATGTAAATAACTCATAGTTTTAAGCAATGATTTTAGAATCATGATGAGATCATGCTAATGAGATCTAAATTCTTAGAAAGCTTAAAAACTAGAATAGTTCCCAATTGTGGGATTACTAAAATGGGGATTAGTAAATCCCGATAGATTGGTACATATGTTGCTTGCTCATTGGATGAGGATGACTGATCTCATGGTCATTTGTGTGGAGACACTAAAGCAAGTATGTAGGTGATTATTGGAGAATAAGTTCACTGAACGTGACTCGCTATGGAATACCTAATGGAGTTTTACTTGTCTGTCAATAGAAATTCCTAATGTGATAGTAGATAATAAGTTGTATATGGAGATAATGTATGATCAATAAAGAATCTACCACCTCTAGTAAAAGAGGAGATATGTCCTATGTGATTCGTTAAATGACAACCCAGGAATCCTTGGCCATGGTGGAATGAAATTAGAAAGAGGTTTCTAATTTGCATTATTTGGAGTTGTGCGTTTTCTAATCGAAATACATATGATTAAATAAATTAAGACTTGACAGTAAATCCATGTCTTACATTTAATTGGGACATTGTATGGTGGAAGGATTGAATTGTACGGTAACTATTAACTCATAGGTTCTTTTATGATTAATGTTGAAATCTATATTATCTGGAAAGTCGTTGATCGCTAGGGAGGCTTATCCTTATTGTAGAATAAATGTTATTTATTTAAATAGATTATTAGTTTAATTTATTTATTTAAATAAGATTAGAATTGTTCTAATTGATTTATTCACAACCGGTTTAATATGGAGAATCTAAAGAGTCACACCATAAAAAGAAGAAGAATTATTTAAGAAGAAAATGACATGATAGTAATAATGCATTAAGTATAATTAATTTAATCTATGGTGATAGAATAAATTAAATAGCTTAATATTTATTATTTAATGTTTTAGAAATATTAAATATAAATTAATAAGAGGAGTCTTATTAATATTAATATTAATATTATTTTAATTCTAAAGTAGTTTAGGAATTAATATAATATCAGTACTCTCTCTCAATCCTAACAAGATTAGGATATAAATTAATTAAAAGTGTTTAATTAATTAACTAAATAAAAACCTATTCTAATTGGATTAGGAGGGTTAACCTAATATCTATATAAGAGAGTCTTATATCAGAAATAAGATAAGTGAATTTTTCCAAAGGTTGGGAGTACACATATTCTATAGAGATAGAAACAAGGGTTAAGCCAATAACCCATCTTCCCGAGTTCTTCATCTTCCTTGGTGGATCACCGTTAGAGGCCAAACATTTGGGTGACTGACATTGATCAAGGGAAGGAGCCACTACAGAGGAATCAAAGGAATTAAAGGAGTAGAACTCGTACCTGAGGAAGCTTGGATCTTCAAAGGTATAATTTCATGTTCTCTCTTTTCTGTTATTGATAACTAACACAAAGCATGATCATGGTTATGGGTTTGTATAAATTTTTGAAAACCTATGTTTCGTGCTTCCGCCCTATTTATATGATTTGATTGCATGACTGCGTTACGTACAAACTCAACATATACTTGATTGCCAAAAGAACTGTATTAACCTTATGACTCCGTCAAAGGTTGTGTTTTATAGCAGTAAGTCGCCGAGACAAGCGAGTTGTCTAAAGATGATGCAGGCCATAAAGTTGTTAAGACAAGGCTGTGTAGGATATTTAGCCTACATAGTCGACAGTCGTAAAGAGAACCCAAAATTGGAAGATATACCAGTCATGAGGGACTTCGTAGATGTATTTTCAGATGATCTGCCAGGACTTCTGCCAGACAGAGAGGTTGACTTTGTGATCGATTTGGCACCAGGAACGGGTCCAATATCAAAGGAACCATACCGGATGGCTCCGGTAGAGTTGAAAGAATTGATGGTACAGCTGCAAGAGCTGCTGGACAAGAAATACATACAACCTAGCGTATATAAAGCAGTTTTTCTGCACAGTCTAGCTCAGCCATTTTTGTCATGTACAGGGCACTATGTATATAAAGCAGTTTATATATCAGAGAAATATATTTTTGAGATACTTCCCTGCTTAGATATGTATTGTCATCACTGAGTCATTACCACTTTCGTCATACCTCAGACTTATTGATGCATTTTGAGCTTCTCCTTGATGGACTGACAGTTGAGTTGTCAAGGGAGTTCCTCAAATGGGTCTGGTAACCAGACAGCTTGACAATATTTAGCTTTTATTTGTCTTCGGTGTCTTGGAACTGGTCTTCCATTTTTTTGTTTTTTCTTAAAGGTCTAACCGCACCGTAGAGGGCTGCCTACGTACTCCCGGGTTGAGGAATATCAGGTTATGCGTAGTTCTGGTTGTTTAATTGAAGAGGTTTGCAAAGAGTTTATCTGGGGTTTGAATTTGGTTCGATGAGCTTTGAAATTTGATGCTGGGATTTACAAGTTCTTTGGATTTTTACTTGGTTTGACCGCACCGTAAATGGTTGCCTACGTATTCCCGGGTTGAGGGAGATCAGGTCATTCGTAGTTCATGCTTCTCTAGTGAAAAGCCGAACCTGATTCGATTTATAGGACCTAGATGCGGGTATGCATGTGCTTCAGACGTAGTACTTTTTCACAGTGTCTGAATTAATGAGTTGGGAAAATTCGTTCCCGTCCATTTCTTGTTGCCTGATGGCTCCCCCTATCAGCACTTCCTTGACAATGAAAGGCCCTTCCCAGTTTGGGGCAAATTTTCCTTTGGCTTCATCCTATTTGGCCAGAATTTTCTTTAGCACCAAATCATTTTCTTTGAATTACCGGATTTGGACTTTCTTGTTGTAGGACCTGGCAATCCTTTGCTGGTATAACCTTCCATGGTAAATGGCTGTGGCCCTCTTTTCGTCTATCAGAGACAGTTGATGATATCGGTCTTGCAACCATTGATCTTCGTCCATCTGAGCATTCATTAATACTCGTAAAGACTTCATCTCTACTTCTATGGGGAGGACTGCTTTCATGCCATAGACCAGTGAATAAGGGGTAGCCCCAGTAGAGATGCGCATTGACGTCCTGTAGGCTAACAGGGTGAGAGGTAGCAGGTCAGGCCAGTGTTTGTGATTGGCAGACATTTTCTGCATGACCTTCTTGATGTTTTTGTTGGCCGCTTTGACAGCACCGTTCATCTTGGGCCTATAGATGATGGAGTTCAGATGCTTGATGTGGAACTTGGCACACAGTTCTACCATCATTTGATTGTTCAGGGTTTTGGCGTTATCTGATACGATCATCTCCAGTTGTCCATATCGACAGACAACATTGTTTCTGATGAAACTGATGATGACCTCTTTTGTGTCTTTAGGAAAAGAGACTGCTTCAACCCATTTGGTGAAGTAGTCGATTATGGAGAAGATGAACCGATGACCGTTGCTGGCTTTGGGTTCGACTGGACCTATCACATCCATTCCCCACATAGAAAAAGGTCATGGTGCACTCATATTATGCAGCTCATTTGGAGGAGCGTGCATAATTTTTCCATAATTTTTAAAGTAATATAAACGGACAAAACTACCCTTGTAAACATCTAACCTGAAAATGTCAAATATCTCTTGTGAAAAATATGGACTATTTTGAATAAAATAGCCACCATGGCTTGAAAAATCAATATTTTTATGTGCTACCACTTGGGTTTACAAGCTAACTTACATATCTAGCACCCCTCTTTGCGGGGATCATAAAATGAATGTGTAGGTTTCAAATGGTAGTTAATCAAAGTGGAAGAAAGTTAAGGTTTTCTAGTCCCTTTAGAACATGGATTCTATTTCTCCCCTTTTGATCAACATGCAAGCACTCAAATGGTTAGATTCATACATACAACACTCAATAGTATGAAAATCTAAAGATTTTTTGGTTCAAAAATGTTAACCCCTCTATTTTGTAAAAAAAAATCAACTAAAAAGAAAAATAAAGTAGTTTAGAAATTATAACTTGATCTATGAGCTATCCTTTTTGATTTTCCAAAGTAAGAGATGAATCTTGGGAGCATGAAGATCAAATTCCTCTCCTTTCTCCTCCCTTAGACCCACGGTTTTCTCCCTCTCTCTCTCTTTACCTCTTCTATTTTGTTTTCCAAGCTTTTCTTTTTGTGGAGAGAGGAAGTAAGAAAGTAAAGTAACTTTGTAGGTAATTAAAAATGGGATGGGTAATTGATATTGGTGAAATAGTATAGATATAATTCATGTATGTATATCAATTGCCCAACATCTCTTTCTCTCTTCCTTATCTTTAATTTTACTTGCACAATTAAATAATTAAGTGGCTAAATAGTGGAGTAACACATCAGATAATGATTAAAGGTAATGATTAACTTCACATGGGCTTCTCCCCTCCTAGTAACCAAAATTTAGGCTACTTTATCCCCATTTTTGGTTTATTTTTATTGCCAATACTTGCTTAGTATAATGACTAACAAGTCCCTCCCAAGTTGGGCTATGTTTGGGCCACTAGATGAATTGCTTGGGATTTCTAAATTAAATAATTGGGACATGTCTATACTAACCCATGGGGTTAATACTCAAGTGTTATCTTACCCTAATTATTTAATTAGGGGTTCCATTCCACTCATTTGAAATTTAAATAATTAACCATGCACATTTATTCTCTATAACCTAATTAGACTTGTTTTAATTAACTTAAAAATTAATTAGTCGAGATATATAAAATAAATCTCTTAGGATTTTCATTCTAGTATATTTATTAAATACTAGGATTCTTCAATTACTAAAACCTTTTAGGTATTTAATTCTCATACCTAATTTGTATATTAGGTTATGTAACTTTCCTTCTTTTTTTTAATTCTCTTTACAAAATAAATAGACATATATACCTATTATAATTTAAATTTATTTAATCACATACATCACATAAGCTATAACTTATTTATCATCATTGATAAATAATCATAATACTCATATGTCCATATATTTACTCATTACATGTCACTATATTTTTAATATCTATAATATTTTTATTTTACGGAGTGACTTAGAAATTATTGGTTATGACAATGTTCAAGTGAAATAATGAAGAATTAGTAAACTAAAAACACTAATATACATGTAAAAGTGAAATCGTAATCCAAATATTAATTAAAAAATAAAGAACAAACGAAAAAAGGTTGTTGATGGACAAATTTAAAACCATCCTAATTAGAGCTTGTTGTTGATAGATAAGTTTAAAACCATTGTGCATAAGTTAGTTGCAAAATGCTTGGTTAGGAGATTTTAGATGTTGTTAGGGTGTGTAAATGTTCCCTTTGTAATGAATTAAAAATATGTTATAACGAAGTTATGGCAAAAATTTTAGTAAAAGAAGTTAATAGTTGAAATCGTAGTTCGTTATGATTTTCGGACGAAATTTTAATGCCAAATAATGAACCTAAATAATTAAGGTTTCATAAGAATCTCAATGAACAAGAAAAACGTGAGTCGTGGGCTCTAAAACGAACTTATTCCGGGTTCGGATGAGTAAGTTACGAAGAAATGAAGAATAAACGTTAAGAACGCCAAATTAAGTAAAAAAAAACCCAGTCCAACGAGAGACTTTTGGGCCATTATTTCGACTTGTTAAAGGATTAGATACGATAACTCGTTTGGGGGAAGTTTTAAAGGATGTTGCGAGCTAGTATATGGCTCAAGAACGGATTCATTTTGATAACAAAGGGTCAAGTTATGACGTCGCAAAGTGGATACGTCGTTAAGGATGAACTGCCCATTTTTTGCTTCAGAATAGTGAGTTTTGTACTAATGAAGACACTCTGCGATGGCAGTTTGAAGTGTCTGGATTAGTATAAAGTCTATTACAGTACGTTTTGAACTAAAGCAGACACTTCTTGTCGCTAGTTTAAACTGTCAAGATTAGTTGATAGGAAGATTTAAAGCTAAAATAGATGGTTTAAGCCGTCTACTTTATACCAGAACCGTTTAATGAAAATAAAAGATGAGTAATGTAAACCGCTTAAAAGCTATGAACACATAGTATTCACGTCAAATGATTGTTCTCGGCATACAAAAGATTGTAAGACCTAGACATGTAGAAATGATAACTAAGTATAACATTTAATTGTCGAATAGCCGTAATGAACGATAATTAACTTAACGAATGTTATAATTTCAATGGTTTGGACAAGTTACGTTAGAAAGAAAATAAAGATGATATAAATCATTATAAATAATAATAAGTGTTGTGACATTTTTGAATGTCATAATGTTGAAAAAAAAACAAGAAAGTTGTAATGAATGATAATGAACTTAATGTTCACATAAAGTATCACTATTGTAAGTGATTAAAATCTTAAGCATAGGTTTAATTAAAGTTTAAAGGATAAACAATGTAAGCTTTAAAAACTTAAATCGATAAAGACATATAGTGTGCGCCTAAGATAAAACGTGTTGAACACACACACCAGTGTATGGTTTGGACGTAGAGCAACGAAGGTGGAAGAAAGACGTGCAAACATTGAAAAGCCGAGTTAATTATAATAACTTGTAAAGTGTTCCGAGTCAAATAAACCGGACATTTTAAGATACAAGATGGAGTTAATGTAAAACCATCGTAGATGATGTATATAAGGGTTATGACATCTCCAAATGTCGTAATGAAGGAAAGACGAGAAAATCGTAATGAACGATAACGAATATAACGAATGGGAAAAGTATTCCGAGTTTAATAACACGGACATAGAAGTAAATGAATAAAGCTAACGTAAGCCGATAATTAACGACTTCATATAACTAATGGATGTTGTTGGGTAAAATCTAGTTATGCACAACATGCAAGTATACATGGTTAATAAGTAATAAAGTGAAAGTAAAGTATCGTTCCCACGAGGAATTATTTAAAAAAAATTACTGTCGACGTCGGGAAAAATTTCGCGGGTTGGGTCACAACCCGGATCTTTCTCTCTTCCTAAGTTATCTCTACCCTTACTCTTTTTATTTGTGAAGAAGGTTTTGAAGGGTTTTTTAGGAAAAGGCCAACATGTATCATTTCGACAATTTGAACGTTTTACAGAGTCGTCAGTTGGTAGATTTGAAATGGTTGTACCAACTCAACCGAGTTTTGTTTGAAAGAGGCCCAATTGCTGGACACTATCGAAACTTGATCTTTGAGCTCGGGGGCTTGGTTAAGTGTGGGGAAGGTGTTAGGCACCCCACAACTCCCGTGTAAACACGGTACCGCATCTTTTCAATATTTTCCTTAAAAATTAAAATGTGTGTGTGAATGTTGTTTGAAAATTGGGCCTATGTTTGATTGGAAAGCATGTTTATGCATCATTGAACCTATATACGAAGGGTTTGATTTGATTTGCAAAAAGTCTTTGATTTGATTTGCAAAAGTGTTTGATTTGATTTGCAAAAGCTTTTCTTTTTGAAATGATTTAAAATGATGTTAGGAAAGCTGGTTTTCAAACCCTTACGCTAAAATAGGAATTGAAGCATATTGATACTTTAATTTTATCCTTTCAACCCTAAGGCTCAATTTGAATGGTGATTGTTGAGTTGCGAAGCGTCCTCAACCACAAAGTATATTCAAGTGTCGGTCTCCTAATGGACATGATAGCCATCGGAGGGACTCTGACATGACAAACTATATCTTTCACTATGTTGAGACCTTAAATCTGGATAACCATTTTAAGGTCTTTTGTATGTACATTTTTTACAGAAAAACTGGTAGGGTACATATGTAAAGTGGAGTTTATCTATTGTGGGAATCAGATTCTTATCAGTTTGATCATGAATCCCATGATTCCTAGGCTCACATATGAGTAGCCAATAAACCTGCACAGCTCAAATTTGTATAGAAACAAAAATATATCCCAAATGTTGCCAAAACCAAGGATTCATTCAGTAAATCCTGGTTCGCACCTAGTCGAAGCGTCTTGTTCCCACTAGATAGTGATCTAAGGGCCGCGAGGTTGCTTTCATAACTGAAACTAGAAAAATACTAGATTTAAATAAATCTAAGCCATTCTAGCTTCCCAGTTCCGTCTGTACCAATTTTGAACCATTTGAAAGCTAGAATTGGCGAGATTTAAATAAATCTAGTTCACCCGTTGATATGTCAGTGCCGATTCATATAAAATTAATATTTAAAGCAAACAATTTAATAAAAGCAAGTAAAGAAATATATATACAAAAGCTGTAAAGGGCAGTGGGTTTTTACACCGGTACCCGGACTGGAATTGAAATATTTATATATTTATAAAAACTGCACCACGGATTTGACATCCGAGCTTGATAGAATTGAAAAGTTAGTATATATACAATTAAATATATACTAAAAAAGCCAAACCTGGACTAGGAAGATAACCCAGTCCGACGAAGTTGCTCAGTACAAAGATGCAAGTATTTAAGAGCTGTTGGAAGTTGATCGTAAAAATTGGACAAGAAATTGGACAGAAATCCAAACAGGCAGAGGTTTGAAGTGTTTTTTTTAAATAAGGGGGGTGCTTTCATATATATAGGCCAGAAGCCTCCACCCTACCTGCTACTGCCACAGGTAGAGGTACGGCTCCCCTGGTTGGGCCCACGTGTCTGATTCAATCGTCTCATTGTACGTGCACTCCGAGCAACGCGAGGTCGAAGTTGAAACTTTCTAACTTTTGATCAGAGCGTCCGTTTGAGGCGTGCTATACCTTTTTAGAAAGTCCTCGCTAAGAGTGTCACAATGACATGGGATAAAATATTTCCCGGGTCCAAGAAGACGGGTTCATAACCAGGTCTTCGATTCCCCGCAGTTTATCTGTTGAGCTGTCTTGCGCTGTTTGCACTCGGGATCATCGTTATGGTTCGTTCTGATCTTGGTGGCATCAATTCAGCTTAAATTTGACCATATCAGCTTAGAGTTGGTAAAACGATCTTTTTACCCCTCATGAGGTTTCCCTTAGTGTCGGCATGGCCTTCGGTCGACTTCCTGGGGTTATTTCTAAGATTTGGATCCCATTCGAGTCGGTTTGTCCTCAGTGTTGTGTCCGAGACTGACATGGTCCTTCCAATTTTTTCCCTAAAGATATTGTGATGCTTCAGGATTGTTCCCAAAGTTGAACTGACTTCCCGGGTTGAGACCGGGGATGACCTGTACCCCCCCTAAGTTGAGACCGGGGTTGATATGTACCTCCTGGGTTGAGATCGGGGCCGATCTGTATCTCCCGGGTTGAGACCAAGGCTGACCTGTACCTCCCAGGTTGAGACTGGGGCTGACCTCTACCACCCGGGTTGAGACCGGGGCTGACTTGTACCTCCCGGGTTGAGATCGGGGCTGATCTGTACCTCCCGGGTTAAGACCGGGGCTGATCTGTACTTCCCGGGTTGAGACCGGGGCTGATCTGTACCTCCCGGGTTGAGATTGGGGCTGACCTGTACTTCCCGAGTTGAAACCGGGGTTGACCTGTACCTCCCGGGTTGAGACCAGGTTTGACCAGATTGCCCGGTATTGAGATCGGGCTTGATCTGACGGCTCAATTTGAGATCGGGGTTGATCTAATTGCCCATTTTGAGATTGGGGTTGATCTGACGGCCCAATATTGAGATCGGGGTTGATCTGACTACCCAATTTGAGATCGCTGTTGATCTGACGACCCGATTTGAGATCGAAGTTGATCTGACGGCCCGATATTGAAATTGGGGTTGATTTGACAGCTTAATTTGAGATTGGGGTTGATCTGACAGCCTAATTTGAGATTGGGGTTGATTTGATTGCCCGATATTAAGACCGGGGTTAATTTGACGGCCCGATATTTAGATCGGGGTTGATCTGGCTGCCCGATTTAAGATTAGGGTTGATTTGACGGCCCGATATTGAGATCGGGGTTAATCTGACAGCCTGATATTGAGATCGAGGTTGGTTTGATGGCCCGATTTGAGATCGGGGTTGATTTGACGGCCCGATATTGAGATCAGGTTGATTTGATTGATATTCTTGCCCTCCTACAGTGTTAGTAACAGGGAAAGAAAATTTCAAGTGTCTATAGATGCCCCTCTTTATCATGTTCATGCAATGTAGTGAAATAGACAGGATAAAGATTAGTAGACACTGGAAATGCAAAGGCAAAGGGAATACAATGCATGATATGGTATGATAGGAAGGTCAGATACCTTCGAGGACATGGGGTCATCATTGAATGATTATGCTAGTTTTTGCTGGGGGTGATGTTAATAGGCTATCACGAATGGTTTTTTGTCATTTTCTGCTGGGGATGACAGCATTCATAATAGCCTAGGAATGACCTTGCTACCACCGAGTTAGGCGAATGCACTCCTGATGCCTATCTTGACGATAATTTATACCGGTAGTTGGCAATAGGGGGATTGAATCACCAATCCTTCTTGGTGCCCCTTTTAAGGATGTGTATAATAGATTCCAGTATCGGTGATGGATTACTATATTGCTTCCGCCACTGGATCCCTTCCGACGTTTAGCGGGGTTGTACTAATAGCTGAGATGTTGCTGGGGTTGAGCCAACGGCTGCACTGTCAACGGCCTATACCTGACGCTTCGCTGAGGTTGTGCCAACGGTTGAACTATCTCGGTCTGTACCCGACGCTTCGTTGGGGTTGAGCCAAAGACTGAACAGTCTCGTTCTGTACCTGACGCTTCACTGGGGTTGTGCCAATGGCTGAACTGTCATCGGTCAGTACCCGACGCTTCGCTGGGGTTATGCTAACGGCTGAACTATCATCGGTCAGTACCCGAAGCTTCGTTGGTGTGATGCCAATGGCTGAACTGTCATCGGTCAGTACCCGACACTTCGCTGGTGTGATGCCAATGGCTGAACTATCTCGATCTGTACCCGATGCTTTGCTGGGGTTGTGCCAACGGCTGAACTGTCTCGGTCTGTACCCGACGCTTCGCTGGGGTTGTGCCAACAATTGAATTATCTCAGTCTGTACTCAACGCTTTGCTAGGTTTGTGCCAATGGCTAAACTATCTCGGTCTGTACCCGATGCTTCGCTGGGGTTGTGCCAACGGCTGATCTGTCTCGGTCTGTACCCGACGCTTCATTGGGTTTGTGCCAACAGCTGAACTGTCTTGGTCTGTACTCCACGCTTTGCTGGGGTTGTGCCAATAGCTGAACTATCTCGGTCTGCACCCGAATCTTAGCTGGGGTTGTGCAAATGGCTGATCTGTCATCGGTTAGTACCTGACACTTCGCTGGGGTTGTGCCAACGGCTGAACTGTCTCGGTCTATACCCGACGCTTCGAAAGTGGCAGCTTTCGACAGTTTTGCGCATATTTTTGCAGTTTGCATTATTGATCCCCGAATATGTCTTCAAGATGTATACCAAAGGTTTTCAGAGTGTTCCCCTTTCTGTCAGGATTACGCTGCCTCAACGCACGATTTCAGAACAAATAGCTCAATCGCGTAGCGATTTTTCTTCAGATTTGACTTGGCAGCTCATATGAACTTCATTTCAACTTGAACTGAATTGAGCCCGGGGGAGTGGGACCCACCCTAGGGAGCCACAGGTGGAGGTGCGGCTGCCGTAGGTGGGCCCGCTTCCACCTGTGGTTTTATATTGGGCAGCGGGGAGTTCATAATTTTAAGTTTTCATTTCGAGTTTCGAACAGAATCCGATCTTCTTTTTCAGATCTACGGAGCTCGGGCAGCCTTTTTCTAATTCTGTCAGTTTATACGCGTTCAACGCATCGCAGGTAACATTTTACATCCTTTTTTCGCAAGTTTAGACCGTTAAAAGAATGTGAACCACGTAGGGGGCTTTTAGACGCAATGTATGAAAAATATATGCTTATATGACCTACTAAAAATTTTCCGATTATATATGTATGCATATCTTACTGTAATGCACGTTTAGATGTAAGAAAATTCAGATTATGTGAAAGTCATATTTTGCTCTTTTTGATCAGTTTACTCATCTTTTTTGAGGCCTAGTGAGCCTAGATTTTCAACAAAAAATGTTCATGGTAATTTGGCTAACATTTGAAGTTTACTTTTGATTTTATTTCATAAATATGAATTGTTCCTGTTTGTGAGAAGGTGTGCTACTAAATGGCCACCTAGGCATGCCTGTGTACATGCGGACAATCCATTTTACAAAGGAGACTCTGCCAAAAAAAATTTCAAAACCCTGAGCATTTAATAAACATGCAATTTTGACTCTACTGGGGATTTTTGACTGACCCATGCATGTTTTTAAGATTTATCTTTTGAAAAACATGCAGTTTTGACATTTTTCTAGGTATTTTTGACTGACCCATGCATGTTTTAAGACTTAAAGATGCATAGAGTACTGATTTAAATAAATAAGCAATAGGTTTTAGGCTTAACACACCCTTTCTGAGGTGATTTGGAGACTTTGTCCAGGTGATGGATAAAGATCGATCCGGCAATGCCAGCAGAGTCATTTCAAGCGTTAGACGTAGGAGGGCTTCTGATGTTCCTCAGCCACGTCCAGCTCGACCACCTCGCAGATTGGCGGAGTCGGTGATTCGTCCGTCACAGGATGAGCAACCGATCGATATTGATGACGAGCAGGCTAATTTTGCTGCTCCTGCCCCTGCTCAGGCTGCACATGCAAAGTTTTTGGGCATTGTTGTGCCGACCCAAGAGCTGTTGGGCGACTTGAGTCACCATGCATCGAGATTTCTTCACGCCAACGAGGTGACTTGAGGTTTTCTTTTTTTTTGGATTCTCTTTTTTCTTTTTGCCATTCTCGGGGCACAGATTCTGACATGCATTGATTTTTTATGCAGGTTCCCGGCTTTACGCATCCTCGAGGGAACTGGTTCAATGTGCATTCCCTGTATCATACTTTGCACCAGGAGTATGTGGATATCATTGATGGCTGGGGGTTTTAGGCCTTCTTTTCTATTCTTCCCCGCCGTTGCCCCTGGGGGTATATGAGGGCTTTGTCTGAGCATTGGTTCCACCTGACTCAGTCCCTTTATTTTATGGACTGTGAGGTGATGATGACCCCTATGGACTAAAGGTTCATCACCGGCATTGAGTTTGAGGGTGAGCCAGTGCCCGTCGTGGCTGACATTACGCCTACTGTCGTTTGATCTCAGCTGGGACCTCCTGCGACGGCGATCAAGGTCGGACGATCCGATCAGGTCCCTTGAGTATAGATGCCCAGACTGGGGCTTTACTTGAGCCTCTACCTGATCATCAGAGGTTTAGGGATCGCATTTTGAGGCAATTGTTCCTGGTGATCATCAGGGGTTGTTTTGTGGCGGATAACTCATCTATAGTGTCCTTTGCCCTGGTCAGTGCAACCTGACATGTAGAGTGCCTCAGTGACTTTGATTGGGGTTCCTACAGCTTTGCCTATTTTCTCTGAGGCATGCGCATGCTTTCGGAGGGTTTAATGGAGGCTTGGTTTGGGTTTTACCCATTTCTGCTTGTTTTCAGGACTCAAGTGCTGGATATGTTTGTCTCTGCTGATGAGATGCCAACCTGTCAAAATGACTACAACTTTGATGTAAAACTGAACTTCGACTTGTTGGATATTGATCAAGAGGAGGAAGATGACTATGAGGTGCCCGAGGAGATCAAAGAATGGGTTGAAGACAAACCCAAACCAAACCTCGACCAAACCACCACTATCAACATAGGAACCTCCGAAAACATTAAAAAAATCCAGATAGGCATAGACCTCACCCAAGATCAAAAAGTCTACCTGATCGAACTCCTAACACAGTTCCAAGACGTGTTTACATGGTCACATGAAGACATGATTGGCCTGTCCACTGACATTGTCCTCCATCTAATGCCCATCAAAGATGGATTTAAGCCAATCAAGCTAAAGCTCAGGTGATTGAAACCTGAATGGAATCTAAAAGTCAAAGAAGAAGTCGTTAAAGAATTCAAAGTAGGAATCATCATGGTATCAACATACTCGGAGTGGCTGTCAAACATAGTTTCCGTACCTAAACCCTGAGGGAAAGTACGAGTTTGCATGGATTACCGGGATTTGAACAAAGCCTGACTTAAGGACAATTTCCTGGTACCTTTTATCCACATTCTGATAGACAATACGGCGCAGTACGGCATGTATTCCTTCGTAGATTGCTTTGATGGTTACCATCAAATCATGGTTGCTGAAAAGGACCGGGAGAAAATAGCTTTCATCACTCCCTAGGGAACCTTTTGCTATAGGCGACTATCCTTCGGCCTCATCAATGCTGGAGCTACGTATCAGCGAGCCATGATGGCCCTGTTTCACGACATTATGCACAAAGAGATAGATGTTTATGTGGACGACATCATCATCAAATCCAGGAGGGAGGATGATCACATCAAACATCTCAGGAAGCTGTTCAACAGGTTGTGCAAGTACAACCTCAAGCTAAATCCAGCCAAATGTGGTTTTAGCGTCAAATCAGGAAAATTGTTAGGATTTTTGGTAATTAATAGAGGCATCGAGCTAGATCCTACCAAGATCAAAGCTATCACTGAGATGCCAGTACCTCAAACAGAGAAGGAGATACGTGGGTTCCTGGGGAGAATCAACTTCATAAGCCAATTCATTTCCTAGCTCACAGCAACCCGTGACATATTCAAGCTATTAAGGAAGAATCCTTCCACTAAATAGAATGAGGATTGTCAACAAGCCTTCCTTTCCATCAGGAAACAGCTGGTCGAAGCACCTGTTTTGGTACCGTCGAGGGATGGAGTTCCCTTGTTCATGTACCTGTCTGTCAATGCCAATGCAATGGGTTGCATGTTAGGACAGAAGGATGATTATAGCAAGGAAAAAGTCATCTACTACATCAGTAAAAGATTCAGTAATGGTGAACAGAAGTACACTCTGATCGAGAAGACATGTCGTGCATTAGCATGGGCCGCCATGAGGTTGCAACACTATTTGCATGGGCATACGACCTACCTCATATCCCGCATTGATCAACTCAAGTACGTATTCAACAAGCCAATGATGAATTGTCGACTGTCCAAATGGCAGTTGATCCTACAACAGTTTGACATTGTCTACGTGACTCAAAAATCAATCAAGGGTCAAGACATTGCAGATTAATTAGCTGAAGCACCTTCAGGAGGGTTCGAGCCTCTGGAGACTTATTTCTCGGATGATGGGATCATGATGATTCAACAACTCCAATAAGAGAATACAGTCCAAGAATGGAAAATGTATTTTGATGGAGCAGTGAACATGGAAGGTGCCGGAGCTGGGGCAGTCCTTATCTTTGGTACAGGAGAACAATATCATGTGGCTACTAAACTTCAATTTGGCAACACAACAACACAGCCGAGTATGAAGGCTATATAATGGGTTTGAAATTAGCCCAATCCATGGGTATCAAACACCTACTGGTCATTTGGATACTATAAGTTGGTCATCAGACAAATCACCGGGGCATATCACACCAAAGAACTGCATTTGATGCCCTATCATCGGCAAGTCGTCAAAATATCATTAGAATTTGAAGACATAACCTTCAGCCGTATTCCTCGGGGTAGAAATGACTTTGCTGATGCATTGGCAACGTTTGCTTCTTTAATCTGTATATCCGATAGGAGTGGGATTCCCTGCATCAAATTCACAATTTAAAAAGGCCCGACATACGGGAATTACATTGGGGAAGTATCAGACGAAATACCTCCTGACAATCATCCTTAGTATCAAGACATCAATGAATATCCACGAGATGGATCCACACCCGCTGGAGCAAGCCAATCCGAGCGAAAGCGGATTCACAAGATGGCCATAAAGTTCTACCTGAGCAGAGATGCACTCTATAAAAGAGATGCTAGAATAGGCCTGTTAAGATGCCTTGATAAAGAGCAAGCCCAGAAACTGATGGATGAAATCCACAGTGGAGTCTGTGGTCCACATATGAGCGGTCATCTGCTAGCCAAGAAGATACTAAGAATAGGATATTACTGGATCTTGCTCATAGGTGACTGTGATGATCACGTCAAGAGATGCTTTCAATGTCAAGTACATGAAAATGCCATACATGCTCCTCCAAATGAGCTACACAACATGAGTTCACCATGGCATTTCTCTATGTGGGGAATGGATGTGATCGGTCCAATGGAACCAATAGCCAGCAATAGTCATCGATTCATCTTCACCATGATTGATTATTTCACCAAGTGGGTTGAAGTTGCCTCTTTTCCCAAAGTTACCAAAGAGGTCATCATTGGTTTCATCAGAAACAATGTCGTATGTTGATATGGACAACTAGAGGTGATCGTATCAGACAACGCCAGGAACCTGAACAATCAAATGATGAGAGAACTATGTAGTAAGTTCCACATCAAGCATCTTTACTTCGTCATCTATCAGCCCAAGATGAACGGTGCTGTTGAAGTGGCCAACAAGAACATCAAAAAGATCATGTAAAAAATGTCTGCCAATCACAAAGAATGGCCTAACCTGCTGCCTCTAACCCTGCTAGTATACAGGACGTCAATGCGCACCTCTACTGAGGCGACCCCCTATTCATTAATCTATAGCATCGAAGCAGTCCTCCCCATAGAAGTAGAGATGGAATCCTTGCGAGTGTTAATCGATGCTCAGATGGACAAAGATCAGTGGTTGCAAGACCGATACCACAAATTGTCCCTGATAGATGAAAAGAGGGCTACAACCATTTTCCACGGGCAGTTATATCAGCAAAGGATGGCTCGATCCTACAACAAGAAAGTCCGAATATGGCAATTCAGAGAAAATGACTTGGTGCTGAAAAAGGTCCTGGTCAATCAGGATGAAGCCAAAGTAAAGTTTGCCCCAAATTGGGAAGGCTCTTTCATTGTTAAGGAGGTATTGACAGGAGGAGCTATTAGATTACAAGATATGGACAGGAGTGAATTTCCCCAACTCATCAATTCAGACACTGTGAAAAGGTACTATGTTTGAAACACATGCACACCCGCATCCAGGTCCTACAAATCAAATCAGGTTCAATTTTTCACTAAAAAAGTCAGAACTACGAATGACCTGATCTCCCCCCACCCGGGAGTACGTAAGCAGCCATTTCTGGTGCGGTCGAACCAAACAAAAAATTCAAACACTCATCAAACCAAACTCAAAACCCAAGATAAATACTTTTCAAACCTCTCTCACCCAAAAAAAATGAACTACGAATAACCTGATCTCCCTCATCCGGGAGTACGTAGGCAGCCATTTACGGTGCGGTTTGACCTTCAAGAAAAAATAAAAACCAGTCCCAAGACACCAAAACCATATAAAAGCAAAATCCTATTAAGCTACCCTGATCAACAGGCCCATATAAGATACTCCCTGACATCTCAACTGTCAATCTATGAAGAAGAAGATTAAGATATATCAACAACAGCGAGTCATGAAAGAAGTGGTAATCACTCAGCAATGACAATACATATCCAAACAGGAAAGTGAATCAAAATATATTTCTCTAATATATAACACTGTTTGATATATACATAGTGCCATGTACAAGACAAAAGTGGCTGATCTAGTATGTGCAGGAAAAATAAAGCTAGTCTATGGACCCAAAGATAAGCGGGCCAACAATGCCACCATGGCATCTCTCTTTGAAGATGGAGGAGCAGCTACAAGTGCAATACCCTCAGCCTCCATACGACTCAAAATATCCACAGTCATCTACAGTGTGACACTATGGTCATCAATATATGCACTCATCTCAGTAACCAGACCATGAGTATAAGACCGAAGAGCGGTACTGTCAGCAATGTTAAAATCCTGGGAAGCTATAGCCTCATCCCTCTCCACAAAAGTTGCATTCCTAGCAATCAAAGTCTCCTCGATCTCAAAAAAAGTTACATCTCTGGCAGATCGAATCTCCTCTAGCTCAATCAATCCTGCATCATGAGAAGCTAGGGCTATATCTCTCCTAGCCAAAGCTATATCTCTGCCAGACAAGGCGGTCAACATTAGCGCTCTAGCCCGATCCCTCTCAATGGTCATCCTAGCCAGTGCATCCGCTAAAACAGGATCTGTCCTACAGGAATGATCGGTGGATCACTAACTAGTGCTGCTTTCAAACCCATGAACAACCCATCCTCGGTAGGAGACTTAGGATCCTCTATAGGCTCTTCCTCGTCTGAAGCTACAATAGGAGCTGACTGGATGAATGCAGCTGATGCGATATCTGTCTCCAACCACGCCGAGTACTTTAGAGAACGGTCTGGATGGCTACTGGAGAAAAAAGCCCTCTCCCTATGAGTCCAGCACTCATACACTCGAATCAAGTTGGCAGATGACATAGATGAAGCCGACATCCTCTGATCAATAGCCCCCTCAATCCCGCTAGGGGAAAATAGTCCATTCCAGATGCATGGGTGATGAACCTATGAGGGGAGGCTTGACCTGAGTATGGCAAAATTGAGAACGGATGCTTAATATCCGACAAAAATGTCGACCATGTCTTTGCATTAGTACACTCTGCAGGTTGAAAGGAGTAAGATATGGCTACCTCACGGGTGAAGTAATACCCATGAGGTCTAAAAAATCCAATCGGTCAGATATGGGACATAAGCCATACACACAACAAGACCGAACTGCCTTTGAAGAACCCCTACGGGTGGATAGTACAGTGAGTGGCTGACCGCAATGTCTCAGCTAATATCATCGGTATGATAGTGATACCCTGTCTAAGGGCCTTAACCACGACTATCAACCCCACATCCAAATGATCCAAGAAGATCGGCATATAAATATAGGACACGATGCACAACATCAACATGTCTACCCTGGCCAAATGACATGCCTCTGCTGAAACAATTAAATCCACAGCATGTCGATCATAGCTTTCGAGCTCACCAAAGCGAGCAATCAAGAAGTCAATAGATATCACCCGTCCAGATATGATCTCATCTTTCACCACGCTCTGGCGAAGACCTAACATCCGTGTAAACAGTCTCCTCATATCGCTGATAGCTATTCGAGCGCGGGGCAACTCTAATGATAAACCTATAAATTGCTGATACTCCTCAAGATTCGGCGTCAACTCATGCTGTCCAAAATAGAAGACCTGTCTCTAGAGTATCTAGAAGGGTAAAAGACCATCCACGAACCCGTACGAAACTCAAAAATCTGTAAGGCTCAATGAATGCCCCAACATCTGATCAACTGTCCCTCTAGCTGAGAAAGACAGACTGCTATACCACGACCTCAATGACGTGGCCACCTCAGACGGTGGTAAATGCTCAATCCGACTAATGTTCGAAGATGTCATCTGTATCACCGAATTACAAGACCATCCAGGGGTCAAATCTGACCTCATTTGTCTAAATGCATACACCTGACAAAATATATACAATAATGATAAATATAAATATAATGCGATAGATAGGAAATATCATGTATATCTACAATAAACTATCTACTACAAGCATCATCCCTGTCCAATAATAAAAAGCAAAATAAAAAGTACAGGGAAATGGGGCACCACCACCCAACTATTAACAGTGGTCTATCAAAATGGGGCACAGGCACCCAAAAGCCAAAATAGTGGCCGACCAAAAGATATAGCTACAATGGCTATCCAAAAAGAACTAAGATATCTACGCTCAGGTGGTTAACCTGCTCCATGTCCTCCGTGGACACAAAACCGATGTCATCAGGCATATCTAGGCTGTATAAGGGAGGATCGACCCCTACAAAGCTGCTAGAAAATGGACCTGAAGAGGGGCTCGCTCCTGAGCTAGACGGGTCAAAAGAAGATGCCTCTGACGGATCTCGGCCAAGATTCCTGATAAAAAAATGAGCTCTCTCCAACTCCCAGGTCAGCTTTGCTATCTGATCTGAATGAATGGGCTCCCTGAGGCAAGCTATCCAGTCAATCATCATACAGACCCTGGCACCATGTCTGCTATGAACTGGGTAGCACGAGTTTGAGCTCTAGTAGTGCGAGGACTCCACCAGCTGCTGAATGCATCATGGCTATAAGGGCCCTCTGATAGGGTAAAGCCATTTATGCCCTCCATAGGGATAACTGTTAGTGGTAAGAGCAATGGCCAATGATGGCAAGCAGGAGGAACAATGGGAATGCAGATCTGCCCCATAATGCTCCTGATAGCACGCTCTCTCAAATAGAGCTCCCAGCCTCCCTCTATCAAAATCTGGACTCTGCGGGTCGACAATGCAAACTCTCGACCAGTGGGAGGCCTCCCTCAAATCCGATCGTCAAAAACTCGGAGTTATACGGCATCCAGGAGATCGATCCAGCCGTCAAAAGCTCCAACTGTAGGTGAGCATGGGTAAATCCCTCAGAAATAGGGACCTCCATCAGAGTGGAGTGATGCCAACGCCATCCTTGAGGATAGGTCTCCAGACCTAAAGCAGTGGTGGGCCGTAGGCAAGGAAGCCTCTCAAATGCCCAAAACTGGCCATGTAAATATCAAAAGTGCTCAATAACCCAGACTGACAAATATAAATATAGAAATCAAAAAGGTATAAGAAATCATAATAATATATACAACTGCTTAAATATACAAAGCATTTGGCAAAGCATGACAAAAGTTACTACTATAGCTGTGTAATCAAAAGTAAGCAGTAAATGAACGCATGTTTAAAGGGCAGACAGACTATCTGCCCCTTTACCCTTTTCGACTGAGGCAAGGGACACTGCTTCAGTTAGCCAAGGTTAGCTCCTCGTTAATAGGGAGAATCAAAGATTGGTAATCATCGGCTTCGTCTCGAATGATGACTAAGATATCCTTTAAAATAGGGCCAGACCTTTTCTTTGAACTGCCCCCTTTTTCCTTCTTGAGGCAAGGGATTTGAACCTGATCCTCGTTGTCGCTGTCTGGGATCTCGTCATTCATACCCTCGTAGTTTATGATAACCCACATGTTAGCAAATGGGTCTCGTCCTTCGTACATGATCTTTTCTTTTCCCTTTTTGCTATCCATCTCGGATTTAGGAGTTGTTCTCTCTTTTGCTGGTATAATGGGAGGAAATAACATGGTTGATACCACAACTGGGATTTTCCTTATGGGTTTCACCCATCCGATATTAGTAAGGTTTTGCAGCAAAATTATGGAAGCATGAGCCTTAAGATGCTTGTGTGGGTTCCTGCGGCTTGATCCAGATTAATATCCCAATCCGACTCTCCTAATCTGGCTTGGGATTTGTACTGGACTCTTAATACCTTGTTGATTCTTTCCTAACCATTTTTTAGGTTGGAAACCCAAAGATATCATCTCTTGGCCCACTGTCATTACTTTAGGGGAGACTTTAGGCTTTAATACTGCTGCTCCGATAGGTAGATACTGAGTATCACTCACCTCCAGAGCTTGAAAACTTGCAGGTTTAATCCGTGCATTCAGGTTAATCACTGGCATATCTCCCTGTATACAGACAGGATATTATGGTTCGGCGTTGACCGTGATGAGGTTGTCAATGATAATATATTTGAGCTGTTGATGGAGGGTGGATGGCACTGCCCCTGCCATATGGATCAATGGGCTGCCCAGCAACAAGTTGTATCCAGTGGCGATGTTGAGCACCTGAAAGGATACATAGAAAGTGTGTGGACCAATCTCTAATGGAAGCTTTATCTCTCCCATAGCTTGTCGGCGAGATCCATCGAAAGCCCAAATTACCACATGACTGGTTTTGATTCGATTTGGGTTGATCTTCATTCTCTCCAAGGTGTCATAGGGACAGATGTTGAGGGATGATCCTCCATCTATGAGCACACCTCTGATCACATATCTAGAAGATATTATAGCTATGTGCAGTGACTTATGATGACCCTTTCTTTTTGCAGGGATATCATCGTCAGTGAAAAAAATTACATTGCTGTTGAAAATGTGTTCCACCACATGACAGAATTTTTTGGCATCCACAATATGTGGCAGATGAGCTTCTTCTAGTACTTTCACTAGAATGTTGCGATGATCCCCCGAGGACAAGACCAAGTCTAGGATGGATATTTGCTTGGGTGCGTCTTTCATGCTTTGCACCACTTTGATTTCATGGTGTCCCATTTTGTTGAGGAATTCTTCGATTTTCTCATCAGCCACCTTTTCTTTGGCTTTGATCGCTGGGTTGATCACCCTCTGAGGCAGGTACAATGGATTATCCTTTGGTACGATGGCAATGTTGTTTGAAGTTGAACCTTCGTCATTCCCATAGTTCTATGAGACCCTCTTCAAACTAATAATTGGATATTGAGGTCTGAAGGGCAAGATTAAAGGCTCGGGTGCGGCCACCTTCACAGGATTTGATTTTTCTTTAACCCCTTTCCCAGACAATACTAAGGGTGTGAAGGATAGCTCATTGTCACGAGATACAACAGCCACTGTGTCCTGGTTCCATGTAGTGGGGATCCAGAGAGTATCTTCATCTGAGAGGTCGAGAACTTGATTTCCCCTTATCAATTCATCGCTTTCAATCATGTTCTGAATCAGGTTACGAAGTGCCCAGTAATCTTCAGTGTCATGGCCGGGTGAATTGGAGTGGTATTGACAAATTTGGTCAGGTTTGAATTTTCTGGATCTTGGGTTCAATGGTGGTAATGAGTTTGCAACCATTCCCTCATTGATTAACATCTGGAAGATTTCCTCAATTGACTGGTTCAGGTTGGTGAAGTTCCTTTGAAATAAGAATTTTCTACCAATTTGGACATTTTCCTCTTCGGCCACTTTGTCAGTCCAAGGTTCATGCTCATGAGACTAGTTATGATCCCTCCTGGGATTGATCTTCGGTGTAGGAGGATGATCGACGTCAGATTGATTGGCCTATTTTATCATTTGTCTGGTGATCTGATGCTGCTAGACAACCAGTTCTGCCAGTTATTTGATTTGTTCCTTGGTAGACTTTATCTCTTGCTCTATTAGGAACCGATTTTCTAAGATTTCCCAACTGTCTGGAATGTTGTTGCTGGATGGAGTTAACTCTCCCATATAACGGAGGTACTTGGATCCTTCTCCACTTGTGGTGCTAATCATATTGACATTGTCCTCTTTGTGCTAAGGGAGAGGATTGTCTTGGACGTGTGGTTGTTTTGGTTTGGTTACCATAATATTTCCATTGTCAATCAAGTCTTGGATTTTATGCTTGAGAGACCAACAGTCTTGAGTGTCATGGCCCGGAGATCCGGAATGGTAAGCTCACTTCTTGCTTGGGTCAAAATTCCGTCCACAAGTGTTGGTTGGTGGAAGGAGTTGGACAATCTTCTTCTGTGTCGTTAAAAGCTTTAACACATTCTCGAGTGAATCCCCTAGCGGGGTGAAAGTTCTTCGACACCTGACCTCCATATTCTTCTAAAATGGGGGATTTGAAGGTTGTGCTAGAGTTTGGAAAGGGGTATAGTTCATTCTTTGAATAGGCATACTGTTTGACTCGCCTATTTGATTTTGTCCTTGCAATACTAAGGACACTTCTTCATCTTTCTTTTTGTGTGCTCTTCGGGGATTACTCCCTTAATTTTTGGACTGGATATGCTTAGCGACAGCTTCGAGGGCAGTCAGATCCTTTACCTTCCCAGACTTCAGCCCCATTTTGACCATTTCACCGTGTTTGATCATTTTAGAGAATGGTTTTCCTATGCCTGCTAGGACCCTCTCATAATATGGAGCTTCTTGGATATCGATGAAGGTCATGACTATCTCAGACTCAGTCAAGGCTGGGGTGACTTGTGATGCAACCCTTCTCCATCGTTGAGCATATTCTCTAAATGACTCAGAACTTTGTTTCTTAATTTTGGTTATCTGGTATCTGTCTGGATCTAGCTGAGACTGGAAAATGTATTGATTGAGGAAAGCATGGGCCAACTCTTCTCAACTGTGAATTTTGGAGTTGTCTAGACGGGGGTACCAGGCTTTAGTCTCTCCGGTCAGACTCTTCTGAAATAAATGCATTCAGAGTTTCTCGTCCTCTACATAGGATCCGAGCTCTCCAATGAATACTTTCAAGTGGGTATAGGGGACTCCCAATCCATCGTATTTCTCAAAATCGAGAGTTCCAAATTTTTTGGGATAACAAGCCTTGGGGAAAATATTGATGTTAGAATAATTGACACTGCCGATGGCGCCAGTCCCTTTGATAGACCGGAGAGTTTCTTCCATTTGCTGTATTTTCTTCACAATGTCACCCGCTTCCTGCTCTCTGTTGAGGGGGTGATTTCAGGAAATCTGAGTGTCAGCTTTTTCAGTCTTTTGACTGCCACCACTACCACAAGGTATTCTCGATTTTGTGTGAGGTTGGGCTTATTTCCCTTTAAGGGCCTTGTTTTGTTCTGTCAGAAAATTGGCCAATTCGGCTATCTGATTCTTCAGTCCTTTGAACTCTTCCCTAGATACATGGGTGGATTCTGGTTGAGCACTGGAAGTCATGTCCGTGGATGGACTTAGTGCCTTTATAGACTTAGATCAGGACCAATTTTTCACCTACAACAAAATGTAGACGTGTCAATTTCCTGATGTAGGTAGGGATAGGATGCATGCCATGATTTGTTTTTTAAATCTTATCCTGCAAAACAAAGGTCAGTTGTTTTGATGACAGGATGACAAGATGTATATGATAGGAAATGTAAATCTTTTATTATTTACATTGTGTTCCTTTACATTTTGAGTTGAAAACTTGACATTGAATTGAAAGAGGAAGGCATAAAGAAGCTTCCCTTCATATTTGGTTAATCAGAGGTTGACCTATCTTAGGCTACTCTTGCGGCTTTTTGGCATGAAGGTCCCCAGATCATTGCAATCTACTAGAGGGGAAATTAATCCGATCTTTCAACTGGAGCGAATCTGGGTGGTGCATTTTCATGAGCCCCAGAGACTAAGCCATCCCAGAGACAATACTTATCACCGACGGGTTTTGCCTCCTTGAGAGAGGAATCACACAACATACATTCACATACATCATACATCACCGTTATGCGTAGGATGACATGGGTGCGAAGCACTAATATAGGTGTGAAGCATTACAAAAAATAGGAAAGCATTCATTCACATTCATTCAATGTAAATACGCAGCATTCATGCATTCATTCAATGGAAGGACACAGTATTCACACCTACGTAGTTTTTGAAAGGGAAATGTTTGAAAAGATTTGAAAGCGGCCTAAGCCCTTTACTTTCCCCAGCAGAGTCGCCACCTGTCGACGTCGGGAAAAAAATCAGCGGGTCAGGTCACAACCCGGATCTTTCTCTCTTCCTAAGTTATCTCCACCTTAACTCTTTTTATTTGTGAAAAAGGTTTTGAAGGGTTTTTTAGGAAAATGCCAACATGTATCATGTCGACGATTTGAACGTTTTACAGAATCGCCAATTGGTAGATTTAAAATAGTTGTACCTACTCAACCGAGTTTTGTTTGAAAGAGGCCCAATTGCTTGACACTGTCGAAACTTGATCTTTGAAACCGAAGTTTTGAGCTCGGGGTTTTGGTTAAGTGTGGGGAAGGTGTTAGGCATCCCCACAACTCCCGTGTAAACACGGTACTGCATCTTTTCAATATTTCTCTTAAAAACTGAAATGTGTGTGTGAATGCTATTTGAAAATTGGGCCTATGTTTGATTGGAAAGCATGTCTATACAACGTTGAACCTATATACGAATTGTTTGATTTTATTTGTAAAAAGTCTTTAATTTGATTTGCAAAAGTGTTTGATTTAATTTACAAAAGCTTTTCTTTTCGAAAAGATTTAAAATGATGTTTTAAAAGCTGGTTTTCAAACCCTTGCGCTAGCATAGGAATTGAAACATATTGATACTTTAATTTTACCCTTTCAGCCTTAAGGCTCAATTTAAATGGTGATTGTCGGGCTGCGAAGCATCCTCGATCACAAAGTATATACAAGTGTCTGTCTCCTCATGGGCAGGATAGCCATCGGAGGCACTCTGACACGACAAGCCATATTTTTCACTATGTTGAGACCTTAAATTCGGATAACCATTTTAAGGTCTTTTGTATATACATTTTTTACAGAAAAATTGGCAGGGTACATCTGTAAAGTGGAGTTTGTCCATCATGGGAATCAGATTCTGATCAGCTTGATCATAATTCCCACGATTCCTAGGCTCACAGATGAGCAGCCAATAAACCTGCACAGCTCAAATTTGTACAGCAACAGAAATATAGCCCAAATGTCGCCAAAACCAAGGATTCATTCAGTAAATCCTGGTTCGCACCTGGCCGAAGCATCTCGTTCCCACTAGATAGCGATCTAAGGGCCGCGAGGTTGCTTTTATAACTGAAACTAGTAAAATTGCTTGATTTAAATAAATCTCAGACATTCGGGCTTTTCGGTTCCATCTGTACCTATTTTGAACCATTTGACAGCTAGAATTGGAGAGATTTAAATAAATCTAGTTCGCCCGTAGATATGTAAGTGTCGATTCATATAAAATGAATATTTAAACAAACAATTTAATAAAAGTGAGTAAAGCAATATATATACAGTTATATATATACAAAAGCTGTAAAGGGCGGTGGGTTTTCACACCGATGCCCGGACTGGAATTGAAATATATATATATATATATATATATATATATATATATAAAAGCGATATAAAAGCCACGGAATGATTCAGGCTGGACAAAATTGAAATATATATATAGAAAAATAATAGGAAAGGGCGATGGGTTTTCACGTCTGTGCCCGGACTGAAATTGAAATGTACAGAAACGTAGTCAACCAAGACTTGGAAGATAACCCAGTATGGTGAAGGCTGCTTATATATGCATAAATATATATAAAAGCAGTAAAAAGGCCACAGAATAATCCAGGCCAAACTGGAATATAAATGTACAGAAAAGTAGTCAACCAAAACTGGGAAGATAACCTAGTGGTGGTGAAAGTTGCTTATATATGCATAAATATATATAAAAGCAGTAAACTACCGCGGATTTGACATTCGGGCTTGGCAGAATTGAAAAGTTAGTATATATATACAGTTAAATATATACAAAAAAAGCCAAACCTGGACCAGAAAGATAACCCAGTCTGGCGAAGTTGCTCAGTACGAATATGCAAGTATGTAAAAGCTGCTGGAAGCGACGGATCGTCAATCCGAGTTGTAGAAATGCCAAAAAATGCGTTTATGTACAAAAATGTACCAAAAGTAGATGAAAATGGCCACGGAACTGAGTTCTAGGCATATTTAGAAAACAAAACTTAATGTACAAGTGTATAAAAGTGTGAAGTAGTAGTATTGACTTGCTGATCGTAAAAATACTCACAATGGACTACTACACGAGATTTTTGACAAATTATAGGCCTTTAACGTCCGAATCTACCGGTTATTTTTTGATATGTGGTAGTATGTGGGTATATCTACGTGTTAGTGTTAAAATATTTGAGTTTGGAAGACAAGAAATTGGACAGAAAACCAAACAGGCAGAGGTTCGAAGCAAATTTTTTTTAAAATAAGGGGGGTGCCCTCATATATATAGGCTAGGGAGCCTCCACCCTACCTGTTGTTGCCGCAGGTAGAGGTGCGGCTCCCCTGGTGGGGGCCCACATGTTCAGTTCAGTCGTCTCAAAGTATGTGCACTCTGAGCAACACGAGGTCGAAGTCGAAACTTTCTAACTTTTGATCGGAGCGTCCGTTTGAGGCGTGCTGTACATTTCTGAAAAGCCCTCGCCGCTAGTGTCACAACGACATGGGATAAAACATTTTTTGGATTCAAGAAGACGGGTTCATAACCAGGTCTTCGATTCTCCGCAGTTTGTATGTTGAGCTGTCTTGTGCTGTTTGCACTCGGGATCATTGTTATAGTTTGTTCTGACCTTGGTGGCATCAATTCAGCTTGAATTTGACCGAATCAGCTTAGAGTTAGTAAAATGACCATTTTACCCCTCTCAGGGTTGCCCTTAGTGTCGGCATGGCCTTCGGTCGACTTCATGGGGTTGTTTCCAAGATTTGGATCCCATTCGAGTCTGTTTGTCCTCAGTGTTGTCTATGAGGCTGACTTGGTCCTTCCAGGTTTTTCCCTGGAGATATTGTGATGGCTCAGGATTGTTCTCGAAGTTGACCTGACTTCCCGGGTTGAGACCGGGGCTGACCTGTACCCCCCCCCCCACCCGGGTTGAGATCAGGGTTGATCTGTACCTCTAGAGTTGAGATCGGGGCTGATCTGTATCTCTCGGGTTAAGACCGGGGCTGACCTATACCTCCCGGGTTGAGATCGGGGCTGACCTATACCTCCCAGGTTGAGATCGGGGCTTACCTATACCTCCCAGATAGAGACCGGAGCTGATCTGTACCTCACGGATTGGGATCGGGGCTGATCTGTACTTCCCGGGTTGAGACTAGGGCTGACCTATACTTCCCGGGTTGAGACTGGGGCTGACCTGACCAGGGTTGACATGATTACCCGGTATTGAGACCGGGGTTGATCTGACGGCCCGATTTGAGATCGAGGTTGATCTGACAGCCCAATTTAATATCGGGGTTGATCTAACGACCCGATATTGAGATTGGGGATGATCTGACGGCCCGATATTAACATCGCGGTTGATTTAACGGCCTGATTTGAGATCGGGGTTGATCTGATTGTCTGTTATTGAGATCGGGGTTTATTTGACGGCCCAATATTGAGATCGGGGTTGATCTGGCGGCTCGATTTGAGATCGGGGTTGATTTGACGGCCCGGTATTGATATCGGGGTTAATCTGACAGCCCGATATTGAGATTGGGGTTGGTGTGATGGCCCGATTTGAGATTGAAGTTGATTTGACAGCCCGATATTTAGATCGAGGTTGATTTGATTGACAGTCTTGCCCTCCTACATTGTTAGTAACAAGGAAAGAAAATTTCGAGTCTCTACAATTACCTAATACTAACTCTAAACCAAACTACTTTTATTTAAACAACTCTTTTAAAGTTTTGAATTAAACTATTTAATTACACTAATACTAATTAACACTAGTTAAAATAAGATTATGGAGAATTAATCACAACTTTACTTATTGCTTCACTTAAATTAATACACTTTTTATCAATTATGCTCACTATTCTGAATTGTTAATCAAGAACACTAAGGTAAAATATGGCCATCTCTCAATGCATCATACTCAAATTAACTTAAATCCACATATGATAGAATTAAGAAGAACACCCTAATTAAGTAATCCACTATATCTCTATGTGAATTATAATTAAAGAGGGTTTCAAGCATAAGTTCTTCATCATATTACATGCGATGCATAGGTATATCTATATCCTAGACATAAATTATGAATTATAACGCCATGCAAAAAACACAATCACATGCTATTATGATCAGATCTAAATAAATAATTCATCTCTCAATTTCATATATATTATCACAGTAATTGTTAGCTAGAAAATTACACAATTAAGTTCAAATTACAATAGACAATCCCCACGATAGATCATAATAACTAATAGAGAAGTATATTAAAATAAGCTACACAATAAGATCCATTGTAATCTTAAAAAAAAGATTTAGTTCATTATTATTGAATCAAAACCAAGAATTCACAATTGAATAATCATTAAAAGATAAAAATAATAGTATAAAAGAGAATAGAATTTGTTGTAAGTAAATCTCATGCTCCCACTTGCTCTTGCCATTGATCTTCAATGGTCTCCAAGTTGCTTCAATCACCAATCCAATCCCAACTAGGGTTTTTCCTAATCTAATTGAAATCTAATCTAAACTAATCTAATGGAATCTAACTCCCCTAATACTTGTGTATTCTTCTCCTTTTATAGCCCTCTGATGATCCTTCTCCAAATCAACTCTTGAAAATCCTTTTTCGAATAAACTTCTAAAAATCAGCATTTTTTCTCGACAAGCCCGCCCAGGCGAGTGAATAGTACTAGAAAACCCGCCCCGACGGGTGAACAGTAACTAAAATTACAAAAATGCCATTAAGCTCTATTTTTCATGTTTTGACCCTCCGAAGCCGTTCGCTACAATACAAACACAAAAACAAGTAACATAACACTCAAAATACTTAAAGTTAACAAAGAATTAAGCCTAATAGGTGTCTGATTCGTAGGTAGAAAACCCACTCATCAGATGTATTATCCTTATGTGACATATAGGGATTAAAAAGAGCAGTTCAGCATAAACTATAAGTTGTAGCTATGATTAAGGTAAGTTTTCTAATGGTGGTTGATTTAGCAATCAATAAAATATGTGCAAGTATACGTGGTCCACAAGTAAAACAATGATATGTTGAGTGTCGAACCCATAGGGAATTATCACTAATATTTACCAAGTACCGACTTTATATTGCCTCAGACTTATTTAAATAGTTGGGTAAAAGATAGTTAATTAATCTAATTAATTCTAATTATCAAAGAAAGTAAACTGGCCGACGACTGGTATCTAGGGTGCTACAAGCTAAGATCATAACTTCCCCCACACAAGCCTTTTGTCAAACAATTAGCGTGCTATGTTTCATTTAAAAATCCTAACTCTTTCATTGATTATAGTGGTCACGATGGATTATCAACCGAGAATTCACAAGTGTTCATATACATCTTCCAACATACAAATAAACCTATTGTAGACACTCGAAATTTTGTTTCCCTATTACTAACACTATAAGAGGACATGACTGTCTTTTCAAATCAACTCCGGTTTCAATACCGGGCCATCAAATCAACCCCGGTCTCAATACCGGGCCATCAACTCAACCCCGATCTTAATACCGGGCCATCAACTCAATCCCGATCTCAATATCGGGCCATCAACTCAACCCTGGTCTCAATACCGGACAATCAACTCTACCCCGGTTTCAATACAACGTAATCAACTTAAGCCCGGTCTCAACTCAAGAAGTACAGGTCAGCCCCAGTCTCAACCCGATAAGTACAGGTCAGCCCCGGTCTCAACTCGGGGGGTACAGGTCAGCACCGATCTCAACACGGGAGGTACGGGTTAGCCTCGGTCTCAACCGGGGAGGTACAGGTCAGCCCCGGTCTCAACTCAGAAAGTACAGGTCAGCCCCGGTCTCAAACCAGGGAGTACAGGTCAACCCCGGTCTCAACCCGGGAAGTACGGTTAGCCCCGGTCTCAACACGGGAGGTACAGGTCAGCCCCGGTCTCAATGTGGGAGGTACAAGTCAGCCTCGATCTCAACCTGAGAGGTACAGGTCATCCCCGGTCTCAACCCGGGAGGTACAGGTTAGCCCCGGTCTCAACCTGGGAGGTACAGGTCAGCCCTGATCTCTACCCGAGAGGTACAGGTCAGCCCCGATCTCAACCCAGGAAGTAAAGGTCAGCTCCGGTCTCAACCCAGAAAGTACAGGTCAGCCCTGGTCTTAACCCAAAAGGTACACGTCAGCCCCAGTCTCAACCCGGGAGGTACAGGTCAGCCCCGGTTTCAACCCGCGAGGTACAGGTCTGCCCCAGCCTCAATCTGGAAAGTATAGGTCATCCCCGGTCTTAACCCGAGAAGTACAGGTCAGCCCCAGTCTAAAATTGGGAAGTACAGGTTAGCCCTGGTCTCAACTCGGGAGGAACAAATCAGCCACGGTCTTAACCCGGGAGGTACAGGTCAGCCGCGGTCTCAACCCGGGAGGTACGGGTTAGCCCCGGTCTCAACCCAAGAGGTATATGTCAGCCCCAGTCTCAACCCGAGAGGTATAGGTCAGCCCCGATCTCAACCCAGGAAGTAAAGGTCAACCTCGGTCTCAACCCGGGAAGTACAGGTCAGCCCGATCTCAACCCGAGAGGTACAGGTCAGCACCGGTCTCAACCCAGGAGGTACAGGTCAGCCCCGGTCTTAACTCGAGAGGTACAGGTCTGCCCTGGCCTCAACCCAGAAAGTATAGGTCAACCCCGGTCTCAACCCGGGAAGTACAGGTCAGTCTTGGTCTCAACTCGGGAAGTACAGGTCAGCCTCAGTCTCAACCCGGGAGTTACAGGTTAACCCCGGTCTCAACCTGGGAGGTACAGGACAGCCTCGGTCTCAACCTGGGAGGTACAGGTCAGCCCCGGTCTCAACCCGGGAGGTACCGCTCAGCCCTTGTCTCATCCCGGGAGGTACAGGTCAGCCCCGATCTCAATCCAGGATGTACAGGTCAGCCCCGGTCTTAACCCAAGAAGTACAGGTCAGCCCTGGTCTCAATCTGGGAAGATCAGATCAGCCCCGGTCTCAACCCAGGAGGTATAGGTCAGCCCCGGTCTCAACCCGGAAAGTACAGGTCATCCCCGATCTCAACCGGGAGGTCAGGTTAACTTCAAATACAATCCTAAAGCATCAAAATATCCCTAGAGGAAAACCTGGAAGGACCAAGTCAGACTCGGAGACAACACTGAGGATAAACAAACTTGAATGGGATCCAAACCTTGGAAACAACCCTAGAAAGTCAGCCGAAGGCCATGCCAACACTGAAGGCATCACCGGAAGGGGAAAAACGGTCATTTTATCAACTCTACGTCGATTCGGTCAAACTCAAGCAGAATTAAAGCCACCAAGGTTAGAACGAACCATAATAATGATCCCGAGTGCAAATAGCGCAAGGCAGCTCAACGGACAAACTACGGGAAATCAAAGACCTGGTTATGATCCTATCTTCTTGGACCCAAAAATTATTTTATCCCATGTCATTGTGACACTCTCGACGAGGGCTTTTCGAAAAGGTACAGCATGCCTCAAACGGACGCTCCGATCAAAAGTTAGAATGTTTCGAACCTGACATCGTATTGCTCAGAGTGCACACACTTCGATGCAACGGGACTAGCCATGCGGGCCCTACAACATGGAGCCGCACCTATACCTATGGTAGTAGCAGGTAGAGCTGCTTCTCTTGGGTCTATATATATGAGCTCACCCCAAACGCATTTCAAGAATTCAAAAACGCTCTGAACCCCTGCCCGTTTGGTTTTTTCAGCCATTTTCTTGTCTTCCAAACCTAAATTTTTTCACTCTAACACGTAGATATACCCACATACTACCACATATCAAAAATTAACCGGTAGATTTGGACGTTTAAAGCCTACGATTTGGCAAAAAGCCTATGTAGCAGTCCATTGTGAGTACTTTTACGATCAACAAGTTTATATTACTTCATTACGCTATTATACACTTGCATATCAAGTTTCATTTTCTAAATATGACCGGAACTCTGTTCTGTGGACGTTTCTGTTAACTTTTACTACATTTTAGTACGTAAAATAATTTTTTGGCATTTCTACAACTCGGATTGACGATCCGTCGCTTCTAACAACTTTTATATACTTGCATCTTCGTTATTAGCAACTTCGCTGGAAACCCAGTCCAGGTTTGGAATTTTTTTTAGTATATATTTAACTGTATATATACTAACTTTTCAATTCTGTCAAGCCCAGATGTCAAATCCGCGGTAGTTTACTACTTTTATATATATATACATATATATGCACTTTTCACTGAACTGGGTTATCTTCCCAGTCCCGGTTTGACTATTTTTTATCTATACTTAACTATATATATATTTACATTCTAGTTTGGCCTGGATCATTCTGTGGCCTTTTTACTATTTTTGCACCATTCACCATACTGAGTTATCTTCCCAGTCCTGGTTTGACTATTTTTTGATTACATTTAACTATATATATATATATATATATATTTACATTCCAGTTTGGCCTGGATTATTCTGTGGCCTTTTTATACAGCTTTTATAAATATATATATTTTTTCATTCCAGTCCGGGCATCAGAGTGAAAACCCACCGCCCTTTACTGTTTTTCTATATATATTTCAATTATGTCCAGCCTGGATCATTTCATGGCTTTTACAGTTTTTTTATAAATATGTATTTATTTACTTTCTAGTTCGGGCACAGGCGTAAAAACCCATCGCCCTTTTTTGCTTTCATATATATATATATATATATATATATATATATATATATATATATATATATATATATATATATATATATATTTCAATTCTGTCAAAGCCTGGATCATTCCGTGGCTATTTATAGCTTATATATATATATATATATTTCAATTCCAGTACGGCCTTACGAGTGAAAATCCATCGCCCTTTACAGCTTTCTTATATATATAATTATATATATCTTGCTTTACTCATTTTTATTAAATTGTTGTTTTAAATATTCATTTGATATGAATCGGCACTGACATTTCTGCGGGCGAACTAGATTTCTTTAAATCTCGCAAACTCTAGCTTTTAAACAGTTCAAAATATGTTCAGACAGATTTGGGAAGCTAGAATGGCTGAGATTTTTTTAAATCTAGTATTTTTCTAGTTTCAGTTATGAAAGCAACCTCGCTGCCCTTAGATCGCTATCTAGTGGGAACGAGACGCTTCATCCATGTGCGAACCAGAATTTACTGAATGAATCCTTGCTTCTGGCGATATTTGGATATATATATATATATATATATATATATATATATATGTATTTCTGTACAAATTTGTGATGTGCAGGTTTATTAGCTTCCCTTTTGTGAGCCTAGGAATCGTGGGATTAATGATCCAATTGATCAGAATTTGATTCCCACAATGGACAAACTCCTCTTTACAAATGTACCCTGCCAGTTTTTCTGTAAAAAATGTACATACAAAAGACCTTAAAACGGTTATCCGGATTTAAGGTCTCAACATAGTGAAAATATGGTTTGTCGTGTCAGAGTCACTCCGATGGCTGTCATGCCCATGAGAAGACCGACACTTGTATATATTTTGTGGTTGAGGATGCTTCGCAGCCCGACAATCACCATTCAAATTGCGCCTTAAGGCTGCAAAGATAAAACCGAAGTATCAATATGCTTCAATTCCTATGTTAGCGTAAGGGTTTGAAAATCGGCTTTCAAAAACATCATTTCAATAATCTTATCGAAAAGAAAAGCTTTTGTAAATCAAATCAAATCAAAGACTTTTTGCAAATCAAATCAAACCCTTCGTATATAGGTTCAACGTTGCATGAACATACTTCTAATCAAAGCATAGGCCCAATTTCTTCCAGCATTCACACACACATTGCAGATTTAAAAGGAAAATATTGAAAAGATACGGTACCGTGTTTACACGGGAGTAGTGGGGTGCCTAACACCTTCCCCACACTTAACCAGGCCCCCGAACTCAAAAATTTATTTTCAAAGATCAAATTTCGACAGTGTCCAGCAATTGGGCCTCTTTTTCAAAACAAAACTCGGTTGAGTTGGTACAACCATTTCAAATCTACTAACTGGCGACTTTGTAAAAGTTCAAATCGTCGACATGATACGTGTTGGCCTTTTCCTAAAAAACCCTTCAAAACCTTTTTCACAATAAAATGAGTAAGGGTAGAGATAACTTAGGAAGAGAGAAAGATCCGGG
This sequence comes from Panax stipuleanatus, assembly GCA_020205555.1. Taxonomy (NCBI): domain Eukaryota; kingdom Viridiplantae; phylum Streptophyta; class Magnoliopsida; order Apiales; family Araliaceae; genus Panax; species Panax stipuleanatus. The sequence goes on from CM035124.1 coordinate 148,235,328, forward strand.
TTGTGACCCGACTAGCGGATTTTTTCCCGACGTCGACAGGTGGCGACTCTGCTAGAGACAGTAGAGGGCTTAGGCCGCGTTCAAATCTTTTCAAAAATTTCCCTTTCAAATATGCGTATGTGTGAATGTTGCGTCTTTACATTGAATGAATGCGTGAATGCTGCGTATTTACCTTGAATGAATGTGAATGAATGCTTTTTTGCTTTTTAAGTGCTTCACACCCATATTAGTGCTTCGCACCTTTGTCATCATATGCATAACGGTGAGACGCGATGTATGTGAATGTATGTTGTTATTCCTCCACCAGAAGGCAAACCAGTCGGTGATAAATAATGTCTTCGAGGGCGAATAAGTCTTAGGGGCTCATGAAAATGCACCACCCAGATTCGCTCCAGTTGAAAGATCGGATTAATTTCTCCTCTAGTAGATTGCGATGATCTGGGGACCTTATACCAAAAAATCAGCGAGAGTAACCTAAGATAGGTCTGCCTTTGATTAACCAAATCCGATGCGAAGCTTCTTCATGCCTGCCTCTTTCAATTCAATGTCAAGTTTTCAATTCCAATGTAAAGGATCACAATATAAATATCATAATAAAATTTTACATTCCCTGTTATATACATCTGGTCATGTCATCCTGTCATCAAAACAACTGACCTCTGTTTTGTAGGATAAGATTAAAAAACCACAAAAACACATCATGGCATGCATCCTATCCCTATGTACTTCAGAAAATTGACGTGCCTACGTTTTGTTGTAGGTGAAAAATTGGTCCTGTTACTAGATCTAAATCTAAGAAAACACTAAGTCCATCCACGGACATGACTTCAAGTGCTCAGCCAGAATCCACCCATGTCTCTAGGGAAGAGTTTGAAGGACTGAAGAATCAAATAGCCGAATTGGCCAATTTCCTGAGAGAACAAAGTAAGGCTCCTAAAGGGAAGCAAACCCAAGCTCACACAGAACCAGAAACACCTTGTGGTAGTGGTGGCAGTTAAGAGACCAAAAAGACAGATACTCAGATTTCTGGACCACAAAACCAGGACATAACCAACTAAACCTCTGAAAACACCGTCCTTAACAAAGAACATGAAGCTGGTGACATTCTGAAGAAAGTACAGTAGATGGAAGAAACCATCTGGTCTATCAAAGGGACTGGGCATTTGGCAATGTCAATTATTCAGACCTCTGTATCTTCCTTGGGGCTCGTTATCCCAAAAAATTTAGAACTCCTGATTTTGAGAAATACGATGGATTGAGAAACCCCTACACTAACTTGAAGGTGTTCATTGAAGAACTCGGATCCTATGCAGAGGACGAGAAACTCCAACTGCAGTTATTCAAGAAAAGTCTGACCGGAGAGGCTAGAGCCTGGTACGCCCATTTAGACAACTCCAAAATTCACAGTTGGGAAAAGTTGGCCCATGCTTTCCTCAGTCAATACAGTTTCCAGTCTCAGCAGGCTCTAGACAGATACTAGATAACCAAAATCAAGAAACAAAGTACTGCGTCATTCAAAAAATATGCTCAATGATGGAAAAGGGTTGCAGCATAAGTCACCCCAGCTATAACTAAGTCTGAGATAGTCATGACCTTCATCAATATTCAAGATGATCCATATTATGAGAGGGTCCTAGCAGGCATAGGAAAACCATTTTCTGAGATGATCAAGCACAGAGAGATGGCCGAAATGGGGCTAAATTCTGGGAAGATAAAGGACTTGACTGCCTTGGAAGCCATTGCATAACATATCCAGTCCGAAAATTATGGGAGTAATCCCAGGAGAACACATAAGAAGAAAGATAAAGAAGTGTCCTTAGTATTGCAAGGACAGAATCCAAGGGCGAGTAAAACAATATGCCCATTCAAAGGAGGAATTATACCCCTTTTCAAGCTCTTGTATGGAGGCCAGATGTCGGAGAACATTTACCCCATTAAGGGATTCACTGGAGAATGTCCTGAAATTGTTAACTGCACATAAAAAGATTGTGCAACTCCTTCCACCAACCAACACTGGTGGACGAAATTTCGATCCAAGTAAAAAGTGTGCCTACCATTCTGCATCTCTGGGGCACGACCCACAAGACTGTTGGTCTCTCAAGCACAACATTCAAGACTTGATTGACAACGGAGAGATTGTGGTGACAAAGCCCGAGCAACTGCACGTGCAGGATAATCCCCTCCTTCAGCACATAAAAGAAAATGTCAACATGATCAACACAGGAAATGGAGAAGGATCCAAATACCTCCGTTATATAGAGGAATCAACTCCATCCAGCAACAATAGCCCAGACAGTTGGGAAGTCTCAAAAAAGCAATTCCTGATCGAGCGTGAGATTAGGTCTATCAAGGAACAAATTGAACAGTTAGCAGAATTGGTCATATACCGACATCAGATCACTAGACAGATGATAAACCAGAGTAACTAGTCTGGCGTAAATCCTCCCACACTAGAGATCAGTCCCATTCCTATGAGGGATCACTACCGGCCTCATGAGCATGAACCCTGGGCCGACAAGATGGCCAAAGAAGAGAATTTCCAAGCTGGTAGGAAATTTTCAAAGGAATTTCACTAACTTAAACCAGTCGATGGAGGAAATCCTCTAGATGTTAATCAACGAGGGAATGGTTGCAGATTTATTACCTCCATTAAACCCGTGATCCAGGAAATTCAAGCCTAACCAAACTTGTCAGTACCACTCCAATGTACCTGGCTATGATACTGAGGATTGCTGGGCACTTCGTAACCTAATTTAGAATATGATTGAAAGAGGTGAATTGATAAGAGGGAATCGGGATTATGGCCTACCAGATGAAAAAACTCTCTTTATTCCCATTGCTTCGAATCAGGATATCGTGGCTGTTATTTCCTATGATAAGGAGTCATCTATCACACCCTTAGTATCGCCAGGAAAAGGGTCCAAGAAACACAAAATCCTGTGAAGGTGGCCACACCCGAGCCTTTAATCTTGCCCTTCAGACCCAAGTATCCAGTTATCAGTCTGAAGAGGGTCCCATGGAACTACGAGAATGACGAAGGTTCCACCTCAAACAACATTGCCATTGTACCAAAGGATAATCTATTGTACCTACCTCAGCGGGTGATCAAACCAGTCATCAAAGCCAAAGAAAAGGTGGCTAAAGAGAGAATCGAAGAGTTCCTCAACAAAATGGGACACAATGAAATCAAGGTAGTACAAAGTTTGAAGGACGCACCTAAGCAAATGTCTATCCTAGACTTGGTCTTATCATCGGTGGATCATCGTAACATTCTGGGGAAAGTATTGGAAGAAGCTCATCTGCCATATACCGTGGATACCGAGAAATTCCGGCACGTGGTAGAACACATTTTCAACAGCAATGTGATATCTTTCACTGACGATGATATACTCGCAAAGGGGATAGGTTATCGCAAGTCATTACATATAGCAGTGATGTCTTCCGGGTATGTGATCGGAGGTGTGCTCATAGATGGAGGGGTCATCCCTAAACATCTATCCCTACGACACCTTGGAGAGAATGAAGATCAATCCGAACCGGATCAAAACCAGTCATGTGGTCATCCGGGCTTTCAATGGATCTCGCCGACAAGCTATGGGAGAAATAGAGCGTCCTCTGGAGATTGGTCCGCGTACTTTCTATGTGTCCTTTCAGGTGCTCAATATCACCACTGGATACAACTTGTTACTGGGCAGGCCATGGATCCATATGGCAGGGATAGTGCCATAACCCTCCATCAATAACTCAAATGCAATATCAATGGCAACCTAATCACAGTGAATACCGAACCGAAATACCCTGTATACATATAGGGAGACATATCGGTGATCAGTCTGGATGCAGGGATTGAACCTGGTAATTTTCAAGCCTTGGAGGTGAGTGATACTCAATATCTACCAGTTGGGGCACCAGCTTTGAAGCCTAAAGTCTCCCCTGAAGTGATAACAGTGGGCCAGGAGATGGTATCTTTAGGTTTCCAACTTGGGAAAGGATTAAGAAAGAGCCAACAAGGTATTGCAAGTTCAGTCCAAGTCCCGAGCCAGTTAAGGAAAGCCAGATTGGGTTATTCATCCGGGTCAAGCCGCTGGAATCCACATAAGCACCCTAAGGCTCATGCTTCCACCATACTACTGCCGAATCTCACTTATGTTGGTTTCATAAAGCCAATGAGGAAGATCCCCGCTGTGATATTAGCCATGTTGTTTCCTCCAATCATACCGGTCGGGGAAAGGAAATCCCCAAAGCCTGAAGGTGATAGCAAAAAGGGAAAAGAAAAGATCCTGTACGAAGGACGAGACCCATTTGCTAACATGCGGGTTATCATAAACTACGAGGGTAAGAATGATGAGATCCTAGACAGTGACAAAGAGGCTCAGATTCAAATTCCTCGCATCAAGAAAGGAAAAGGGGCAGTTCAAAGAAAAGTCCCGGCCTTATTGTAAAGGATGTCTCAGTCATTATTCGAGACGAGGCAGACGAGCACAATTACTTGGTCATACCTGTTCACGAGGATCTAACCCTGGATAACTGGAGTAGCGTGCCTTATCTCAGTCAAAAAGGGTAAAGGGGCAGAGAGTCGGTTATCCCTATAACATGCTTTCATTTATTGCTTACTTTTGATTGCACAGCTATAGCAGTAACTTTTGTCATGCTTTTCCAAATGCTTTGTATATTTAAGCAGTTGCATATATTAAAGTGAAAGCATTTTTGTTTTTAGGACTCCAGAATTAGATTTATTTGTCACTGCTGAGGAGTTGCCAACCTGCCACAGTGACTACAACTTTAATGTAGAACTGAACTTTGACTTGATGGATATTGATCAAGAGGAGGAAGATGACTATGTGGTGCCCGAGGAGATCAAAGAATGGGTCGAAGATAAATCCAAACCAAACCTCGACCAAATCACCACTGTCAATATTGGAACCTCAGAAAACCTCAAAGTAATCCAGATAAGCATAGACCTCACACCAGACCAAAAAGCCGATCTGATTGAACTCCTAACACAATTCCAGGATGTGTTTGCATGGTCATATAAAGACATAATTGGCTTATCTACTGATATTGTCATCCATCGAATGCCCATCAAAAATGGATTCAAGCCAGTCAAGCAAAAAGCTCAGGCGATTAAAACTTGAATGGAGTCTGAAAGTCAAAGAAGAGGTCGTTAAATAATTTAAAGCCAGTATCATCATGGTATCAACATACCCGGAATGGCTGTCAAACATAGTTCCCGTACCTAAACCCAGAGGGAAGGTACAAGTATGTGTGGATTACCGGGATTTGAACAAAGCCTGCCTCAAGGAGAATTTCCCAGTACCTTTTATCCACATCCTGATAGACAACACGGCGCAATACGGCATGTATTCTTTTGTGTACTGCTTTGCTGGTTACCACCATATCATGGTTGCTAAAGAGGACAGGGAAAAAATAGTTTTCATCACTCCCTGGGGAACCTTCTGCTATAGACGACTATCCTTTGGCCTCATCAATGCCAGTGCTACATATCAGCGAGCCATGATGGCCCTGTTTCATGATATGATGCACAAGGAAATAAAAGTTTATGTGGACGACATCATCATCAAATCCCGGAGGGAGGATGATCACCTTGACCATCTCAGGAAGCTGTTTAATAGGTTGCGTAAGTACAACCTCAAGCTAAATCCCGCCAAGTGTGCTTTTGGCATCAAATTAAGCAAGTGGTTGGGATTCCTAGTGAGTAATCGAGGCATCGAGCTAGACCCTGCCAAGATCAAAGACATCACTGAGATGCCAGTACCTCGAATAGAGAATGAGATACGTGGGTTCCTAGGAAGGATCAATTTCATAAGTCGATTCATTTCCCAGCTCACAGCAACCTGTGAACCCATCTTCAAGCTACTAAGGAAGAATTCCTCTACCAAATGGGATAAGGATTGTCAGAAAGCCTTCCTTGCTATCAAGAAGCAACTAATCGAAGCACCAGTATTGGTACCCCCAAGGGACAGAGTTCCCTTATTTATGTACTTGTTTGTCAATGCCAATGCAATGGGCTGTATGCTGGGATAGAAAGATGATAGCAGAAAGGAGAGAGCCATCTATAACATCAGCAAAAGGTTCAGTAGTGGTGAACAAAAGTACACCCTAATCAAGAAAATATGTTGTATGTTAGCATGGGCCGCCATAAGATTACAACATTACCTCCATGGGCACACGACCTACCTCATATCCCGCATGGATCCACTAAAATACGTATTCAACAAGCCAATGTTGAATTGTCGACTGTCCAAATGGCAGTTGATCCTACAACAGTTTGATATTGTCTACGTGACTCAAAAGTCCATCAAAGGTCAAGGCATTGCAGATCAACTAGCCAAAGCACCATCAGGAGGGTTCGAGCTCCTGGAGACTTATTTATCGAATGATGGGATCATGACAATTCAACAACTCCAACTAGAGAATACAGTCCAGCCATGGAAAATGTATTTTGATGGAGCGTTAAATATGGTAGGTGCCAGAGTTGGGGCAGTCCTTATCTCTGGTACAAGAGAACAATATCCTGTGGCTACCAAACTGCAACTTGGCAACACCAACAACATAGTCGAGTATGAAGGCTGCATAATGGGGTTGAAGTTATCCCAATCCATGGGTATCAAACATCTACTGGTCTTTGGAGACTCTGAATTAGTTATCAGACAAACTACTATGGCAAATCACACCAAAGAACAGCATTCGCTGCCCTATCATCGGCAGGTCATTAATATAGCTCTAGATTTTTAAGATATAACCTTCATCCATATACCTCGGGGTAGGAATGACTTCGCTGATGCATTGGCGACGTTAGCTTCCTTGATCTATATATCCAATAGGAGTGGGATTCCTTGCATCAAATTAACAAGTTAAAAGGCCCCGACATACTGGAATTACATTGGAGACACATCAGATGAAATACCTCCTATCAAGCAGCCTTGGTATCAAGACATCAAGCAATATCTTCGAGATGGATCTACGCCCGCTGCGGCAAACCAATCCCAGCGAAAACGGATTCACAAAATGGCTATAAAGTTCTATCTGAGCGGAGATGCACTATACAAAAGAGATGCTAAAATAGGGCTCTTAAGATGCCTTAATAAAGAGCAAGCCCAGAGATTAATGGATGATGTCCACGGTGGAGTATGTGGTCCACACATGAGCGGTCACCTGCTGGCCAAGAAGATATTAAGAACAGAACATTATTGGATTTCTCTCAAAGCTGACTATGACGATCATGTCAGGAGATGCTTTCAATGCCAAGTACATGGAAATGCCATGCACGCTCATCCAAATGAGATACACAACATGAGTTTGCCATGGCCTTTCTCCATGTGGGGAATGGACGTGATCGGTACAGTAGAACCAAAAGCCAGTAATGGTCACCGTTTCATCTTCACCATGATTGATTACTTAACCAAGTCGGTTGAAGCTGCCTCTTTTCCCAAAGTCACCAAAGAGGTCATCATTGGTTTCATCAAAAATAATGTCGTCTGTCGGTATGGACAACCAGAGGTGATCATATCAGACAACGCCAAAAATCTGAACAATCAGATGATGAGAGAACTATGCAGCAAGTTCCATATTAAGCATCTTAATTACGTCATCTATCGGCCCAAGATGAATAATGATGTCGAAGCAGCCAACAAGAACATCAAAAAGATCATGCAGAAAATGTCCTCCAATCACAAAGAATGGCGTGACCTGTTGCCTCTAACCCTGTTAGCATATAGGACATCAATGCGTACCTCTACTAGGGCTACCCCCTATTTATTGGTCTATGGCATGGAAGTAGTCCTTCCCATAGAAGTAGAGAAGGAGCCCTTGCGAGTGTTAATCGACGCTCAGATGGACGAAGATCAGTGGTTGCAAGACCGGTACCACCAACTATCCCTGATATATGAAAAGAGGGCTACATCCATTTTCCATGGGCAGTTATATCAGCAAAGGATTACTTGATCCTACAACAAGAAAGTCCGAATACCGCAATTCAAAGAAAATAACTTGGTGCTAAAGAAAGTTTTGGCCAATCAAGACGAAGCCAAAGGAAATTCGCCCCTAATTGAGAAGTCCCTTTCATTGTCAAGGAGGTGTTGACGGGAGGAGTTATTAGATTGCAAGAAATGGACGAAACTGAATTTCCCCAACTCATCAACTCAGATACCATAAAAAGGTATTATGTCTCACGCATACCTACATCCTGGTCCTACCAATCAAATCAGGTTCGATTTTCACTAAAAACCTAGAACTACAAATGACCTGATCCCCTTCCACCCGGGAGTACGTAGGCAGCCATTTCTGGTGCGGTCGAACCAAATAAAAATTCAAAAAATCATTAAACCAAACACAAGATAAACATTTCTCAAACCTCTCACACAAAAAGTTGAACTACGAATGACCTAATCTCCCTACACCCGGGAGTACGTAGGCAGCCACTCATGGTGCGATTTGACCTTCAAGAAAAAACAAAAACCAATAAAAACCAATTCTAAGACACCGAAGCCATATGAAACCTAAAAACTATCAAGCCTCCTTGGTCAGCAGGCCTATCTGAGATATTCTCTGACATCTCATTGTCAGTCCGTCAAGGAGAAGCTCAAGATACATCAACAATAGCAAGTTATGAAAGAAGTGGTAATCACTCAGCAATGACAATACATATCCAAATAGAGAAATGAACCAAAATATATTTTTCTGATATATAATACTGTTTGATATATACATAGTGTCCTGTACATATCAAAAATGGCTGATCTAGTATGTGCAGGAAGAAACAAAGCTAGTCTATAGACCCATGGACAAGCCGGACAGGAATGCCAACATGACATCTCTCTCTAAAGATGGAGGAGTTTCTGTAAGTGCAATACCCTCAGCCTCCATATGAGTCAGAACATCCACAACCATCTGCATAGTCTCGTTGTGATGATCAATATAATCGCTCATCTCGACAACCAATGTAAGAGCCCGAATTTTCAGATATTATTAAATAAGGATTTAATAAATAAAATTCTTAAACTGTGAGATGGGTTCGATAATAATATATATATGTGATATGAGGTATGTGGTATTATATTACATAAGATAATATGGACTATGTAAAATGTGTTTTTGTGATTTATAAATATATTATTAATATATATTGGTTACTTATCGTAGAGACGATCCAGTTGAGATAAAGGAGGTGGATAAATTCCTATCGATATTAAATAATTTATAGAATTATTTTATCATAGTAAGTTGGTGACATTAAATATCCTTAATGTATAATCACCATATTCTTGAGTATGTGTATTAATAACTAGTATGTTTATAATATAGGTTATTAATAGCACTTAAGCTATCCGTGAATAGGTTTGGATAGTAAAGCATGAGTTAGTTAAGGAATTAACTAATAAGAATAAATATTAGTTAATATAAGTTGTGAGTTATATTATGGAATAATATAATGTCAGTATTGAATCTTAATTAACTATGATGATATAGTACAATGTTTAATTTACTTAAGTAAAGGAGTGAATTAATATGTGTGTTGAATATGTAATTATAGTTGATACTTTTTATATATATTACTTAGAGTGGTAATATGTGAGAAAGTCTAATGTGCGAATAACGTTAAATATATATACATTATTAAAGGGAGATGGAAATCATTATATGATTAAATGTATATTGAAGAAATTATTTTGGGGAACAATTTATAGAAAAGAAAGAGAAATAGTTATTATATATTTCTAATAAAGGATATTAAAATAATTTCTAATATTGAATTATTTTAATAAAAGGAGAAAATATTATTTTTGAATAATAATATTACCTTATATGTTTTTGTATGAGGTGTGTTTGGTTAATATAGTAAATATATTAAAACGTATTTGCTATATGTAATTAAATTGATGGAAACGATTTATTATAATAGAAAATAAACTTATTATCTATTTTCTATATATAATATATGTACATGTGTCGTACATATAGTTATTTGATATTATATTAAAAATAATATCATGAGACAATAAGTAAATTATTTTCTAATAACGAATGTGCTTATTTGGAGAAAACATAATATTTTATGATATGGCTAAATACATAATTTTAAATGTATTTTCAAGGGAGTTTAATTAATGAAAGGAAACTAAGTTATTTTAATATATTAAATAACTTAAGTTATTATTTGATCGTGAATATTATTATTGGAATAATTAATAGAGTATATATTAATTATTATAAGCATAAAGGTTATACTTATTATAAGTATAATTAATTGAAGTAATTTAACATTTTAATAGCTTGAGTTATTATATTTCCGTAAAGGTTATATATAATATTTGAATATTCGATTTGTAAAATATTTATATGTGGACCTTAGATTTAATAGTTCTAATTTAATTGAACAGGTTATAAGTAGTAATGTGGTGAGAAATGAGTAAGTGATGAGAATAATGATAAGCTTAAGATTGAGCTTGTGAAAGATGCCTTGTGTGGCACAATAATAGATTCGGTAATGAATTGACTAATTTAATGATGGAGGAATTATTAATTAAATAATTAATCTAAATTAATTGTTAATTGTTATTATGATAGTATGTTAAATTATTATGGCTAGTGATAGTATAATAATAAGGAAATCGATTATAAGTATAATCGGATTTGTGATGAGATAAATTGTCTTATAATATTAATTATTGTTATGAACAATATACTATTATCAAGTAATTATTTGACAATATGATTAATGAGTAAATGATTTATAAATATAAAAAGATTTATATTTATTTAACGTGATAATAAATCATATAATGTGTTAATCAATTAGCGTGGGAATTATAATTCCATGGATTAATGAGAAATGGATTAATTAATATTATTATTAATTAATTGATAAGATAAGTAATTTATTAATTTCTATGTGCAACCATGCGATATTAAAGTATAACGTATGATAGTTAACTATATGTTATGCGAAGTATAAAGTGCAATGCGACTATGTTATATATGAATATAAACTATATAGTAAAGTTATTGAGTTGTAATAGGTACATGAAATGTGGGTGTGACAATGTGTATATTAAGTATACAATAAAATAATATATCATGAATATATAGCAAACAATTATTGAATTAATGAAATTTAATAATAAAGGAGACAATACACTGTGATGATACCCGATATAATTATATCCGGTAGAATGAAATGTACATGAATTTATATGTGCAAGTTAAAATTTACTACACGATAGTATTATTGGGACTACATTGTGACACATTAATTTATAACTTAAGTTATATAAAAGGGAATGTGTATAACTTAAATATATATGGAATAAATATATATAGCCTAAGTATATACTATATGTATACATATATAACATTAGTATGTGGGAAAACAAGTTGCTGAGTTCTCTCCTTGTCCAACATTGAGTGCCCATTTCTTCTTCACGTGAACCCACATGGCTACTCTACTCTTCTCAATTTCATCACAAGCTAGCTAATAATTGCAAAGGGTGTGGGATTCATGATGAGATTTACCAACTCTCACCAACTCTTTCTTATCCATTGAGCTTTCTTGCAATCCTTTGAATTAATTTGGAAGGTAATTGAGTTGTCTGGATATCCATTTGCCTATATAAGGAACTCTCTTCCTTCTCTATTTCAATTGCTGAGAATTGCTTAAGTTGAGAGCATATAGAGGGTGGATACTTGTATACAGATTAGTAGAGGAAGTGAGGATTAGCAAGTTCTAATTGAATGTTGACAGAGGTATAATCCCTCCTTCATTGTTCTTCATTTATATTTTACTGTCAATTTTTTAGTTTTAGAATTGAGTATGGAATCCATGATTATGTGATCAAGCAATGTTTGTTAATTGCTCCTTAGTTGCTATACTAGCTTATACATATGTTTAGACTGTCATATGGCTTATTAGAATCAAGTTCGTATTAAGTTTCTGTGTTTGGGATGGAAAACTGCCGAAGCAGGCTGCTCTCTGGCATGAACCAGACACGGCGCAGCTGCGCCGGTTTATAACTAAGGCGCAGCGCAGCTGCGCCGGTCCCCTGTCCCAGTTTTTGTTGTCTGTTAAGTACTGTTAAGTGCTAGCATGAGATATATAATTAGAACAAGCATGTGGACATAGATAACATACATATATGATTACCTTGATATGAAATGAGCATGTGTAACGATATTAGTACACACGATTGAAGAAAAACTTATAGTTTTGAAATGAAACTTATAGTTTCGATTGTGAACTTGGACACATATGTAATATGTATATAATCTGATATTTTAAACATGATAGTATGGTTTATATTGACATGAAATGCATGCTTAAAGTATTAACCATACACTAGTATTAGAAGTTAAGACAATTTTCGAAATAATAAACTTAAGACTTTCGAAAACGAACTTAACCAAGACTAATGTCTTTTAGATTCTGGCCATTTGAGAATATTTATGTGGTTTAAATATGAGTTTCTAGTGTATATGAAATACATATAGATGCCATGCATGTACTACGATTCCTTGTTGACTTAGTGTGATTTCCAATGAAAAGCTAAGGACATCAATTATCATATGAATTATGTTGTGATCATGCAAGCATATGCATTAGGATGTCATTATGCCTATAGACATGTTGACATGAGCATCATTTGATGGAGCATGGATATCACCTATGCACACGTATTCAAGAAATAAAATTTTAAAGCATAAACTATGTGATTAGGTATACATGTGTAGTATAAGCACGAGCATGCCTACTTAGTATTGTTTAGCCTCTTTATGTGGTAATATGACCTTAGAACCTTGAAGTATGGACTTGAATTACTTAAGGTATATGAAAGTCCGACATGAAAACCATGTAACTTTGAATTAGATTTGAATGTGCATGCTAGGTTTCAAACTTTAGTTAATGACCCTATAGATATAGGTACGTAATGGATATCAGTAATCTGAATGCTAGTGAATGACCTCAGGTTGTCCAGCAGAATGAAAGGTCATTTCTGGTTTGACCAGTGAGTGGCGCAGCTGCGCCACTCTTAAGGCCAATACCTGCGCAGCTGCGCCATCCTGTTTTCAGGATTTGTGCAGTCTGTTTGTTCTTGATTTTGTAGTAGACTTGTATTATTACTTAAACTGCAAATCATGGTCTGACCCCTACTGGTTTATGACTATATGATAAACATAATAACCTTGCATGCCTAGTTTAAAATATGACAAGGATTTTGAAAGGTGAAACTTAGAAAAGTTTGAATGTAATGATTTCGATAAGGTTTGAGAAACATGAAAGCAATATAGATCATGTATCTATGAGCTTTAAATACGTGTCGAACACATAGCAAGTTGAGTAAAGGTGTATGAATGTTGATATTAAAAGTATACCTATACTAGCTATTATAAGAGTATGTTAAGAAAGTGAAACAAGGTTCTAAGAAACAAGTTAGACAACAATGTAACCTTTATTATTACATTGAGAATGTGTGGATGCATATAACTGATGAGTGTGATCTCTATGGTTAATATAACTGTGTAGGATTACACAAAGTGCAGAGATTCTTAAGTAGTTAAGTCGTAGTTATTAAACTACGAATCAGGCAAGTCTTTCAGTTCCTATTTGATATATGAATTCAATAACTGTTAGTTGAATTATATTATGCTGTGATAATGTGAACTTATATATGAACTGTATATGAGATATAAATGAGATTGAAAGTTGATCTTTGATGATATACTTGTTATGTGAAAAGTAACATGCGTAGTAAATATAAACTATTTATAAATGCATGAACTGAGTATGATGTTATATGCTATGTGATGCATGAGGACTGTTAGAATTGCTGAGCTGTCGAGCTCACTGTTGCAAATAACCACTTTTGCAGGTTAAGGATTCACGGTAAAGATTTCGTGCTTCTTGATTGATAAAGATAGATAGTATCGCATTGAAGAATATTACTTAGATTATTGTCTGGACCATATTTAGATTCTAGATGATGTACTCGATAGTTGCTTACACTGTTTAATACTTGTTGTATTGTAAGAATGTATTAATTAATACATAGAGGATATCGAGTTGAGTTGTAAATGTTTATACGATAACTCAGATAAGAAGGAATCATATTATATAGTTGATTCAAGATTTGTAATCGGTATCAAAGTTATGGAATCAATAAAAAGATTTTTATTCAAAGGATATTGAAAAGTTTAAATTATTCCGTATTTTAGTAATATCGAATATGATGTAAAGACGAGATCTTGGATATGAATAGAATTTATATTCTAAATTGTAATAAACAAAGTTGTATTCTTTTACTAATGATTAAAAGATGTAATAGTTCCGCGTTAGTAGTATCGTGACTGCACCGAATCAAAGGTTTCGAAGGAACATGGATTTGGGGGCGTCACAACCAAACCATGAGTATAAGATTGGAGAGCAGTACTTTTGGCAATGTGGAAATCTCGGGAAGTTATGGCCTCGTCCCTCTACACAAAAGCAGCATCTCTGGCAATCAAAACCTCCTCAATCTCCTCGTAAGCTACATCTCGGTCAGATCGAATCTCATCCATATCCGTAAAAGTTGTGTCTCTAGCAATCAATGTCTCCTCAATATCAACAAAAGCAGCGTCTCAAGAAGATCGAGCCTCGTCTCTCTCGACCAATGTCATATCTCGAGTGGCTCGAGTTGCATCTCTCTCAGCAAAAGCTATGTCTCTGCTAGACAAGGCAGTCAACCTCAGTGCTCTAGCCTGATCTCTCTCAAAGGTCATCTTAGCTAGTGATTCTGCCAAAGCTGGATCTGTCCCAGTAGGAATGATTGGTGAATCACTAACTAATGCTGCTATCAGACCCATGAACAACTCATCCTTAATAGAAGAATCAGGATCCTCCATAGGCCCCTCCTCGTCTGAATCCACTACCAGAGCTGACTGGATGAATGCAACTGATGCGATAGCTGCCTCCAACCACGATGAGTACTGGAGAACGATCCAGATGGCTATTAGAAAAATCAGCCCTCTCCCTATAAGTCCAACACTCATACATTCTGTTCAAATTGGCAGATGACATAGACGAAGCTGACATCCTCTGATCAATAGCCCCCTCAAACTGATGCAGGCTCTGAAACTAATCGAACTGGCCCATAACAACCAGAGGATGGTAAGTAGTCACTCCCCTCAATCCCGATAGGGGCAAATAGTCCATGCCAGATGCGTGGGTAATGAAGCTATAGGGAGAGACTAGCCCTGAATATGGCAGAATCGAGAATGGATGTGCAATATCAGACAGAAATGATGACCATGTCTCTATGACAGTACACTCCGCCGGCTGAAAGGAGTAAGACATGGCTATCTCACAGGGTGAAACAGTACCCTCGGTGTCTGAAAAATCCAATCAATCGTAAATGGGATATGAGCCATACATACAGCAAGACCAAACTGCCTCTAAAACCTCTGGGTAGGTACTGTAGTGGGTGGCTGCTCTCAGCATCTCGGCTAATATCATTGGAAGAATAGTGCTACCCTGTCTAAGGGCCTGAACCACAACTATAAATCCAGCATCCAAGTGGTCCAAGTGAAGTGACATATAGATGTAGGCTACTATTCACATTAACAAAACATCTATCCTGGCCAAATGCCATGCCTCTGTCGAGACAATAAAATCTCCAGCATGACGATCGTAGCTGTCCAGCCGGCCAAAACGATCAATCAAGAAGTCTATAGAGATCATATGTCTGTAAACGATCTCATCTAAAACTACACTCTGACGTAGACCAGACATCCGCTGAAACGGTCTCTTTATATCGCTGATGGCAGTACGAGTGTAGGGCAAGTCTAAAGCCAAACCAATGAATCGCTCATACTCCTCTAAAGTCGGAGTCAGCTCGTGTCGTCCAAAGAAAAAAACCTATCTCTCGAGTATCCAAAAGGGTACCTGAAAGTCTACGAGTTACAATGAATGCCCTAACATCTGATCAACTGCCCATCTGGCTGGGAAGGCAGGCTCTCATACCATGATCTTAAGGATGATGCCACAACAAATGGTGGTAAGTGCTCAATACGACTGACGGTGGATGACGACATCTGTATCATCGTATCATAAGACCATCCAGGGGTCAAATCTAAACTCATCTGTCTAAATGCATACATATGACATAATACATGTATAATGACAATGATAAATATGATGCCATAGATAGGAAATATCATGCATATCTACAATAAACTATCTACTACAAGCATCATCCCTGTCTGATAATAAAAAATAAAATAAAAAGTACAAGAATATGGGGCACCACCACCCAACTATTAACAGTGGTCTATCAAAATGGGGCACAGCCGCCCAACAGCCAAAACAGTGGCCGATCAAAAGATATAGCCACAATAGCTATCCAAAACATCTACCCTCAGGTGGTTAACATTCTCTATCTCCTCTGTGGACACAAAGTCTCAATCATCAGGCATGTCTGGGAGGTACAAGGGAGGATCAACCCCTGCAAAACTGCTGGAAAATGGACCTAATGAGGGGCCCGCTCCTGAGCTGGAAGGGTCAAAAGAAGATGCCTCTGATGGATCTCGGCCAAGATGCCTGATAAACAAGTGAGCTCTCTCCAACTCCTATGTCAGCCCTGTGATCTAGTCCAAGTGAGTATGCTCCCTAAGGCAAGCTATCCAGTCTGTCATCATCACAGACCCAGGCACCATGTCTGCTATAAATTGGGTAGCCCGAGTCTGAGCTCTAATCATATGAGGACTCCATCAGCTGCTGAATGCCTCATCGCTGTAAGGGCCCTCTGATAGGGCAAAGCCATCTAAGCCCTCCATAGGGATATCTGTCAGTGGCTGGATTAATTGCCAATGATGCCAAGACGGAGGAATAAAGGGATTACGAATCTAGCCCGTGATACTCTGGATAGCACGCTCTCCTAGATAAAGCTCCAAGCCTCCCTCTATCAAAAATGGGACTTTACGGGTCGATAATGTAAACTCGCGACCAGTGGGGATGCCTCCCTCAAATCCAATAGTCAAAAACTCAGAGGTATATGGGATCCACGAGATCACTCCGGCTGTCAAAAGCTCCAACTATAGGCGGGGATGAGTAAAACCCTCAACAACAGGGACCTCGGTCAGAGTGGAATGATGCCAACGCCGTCCCCGGGGATATGTCTCTAGGCCTAAAGCAGTGGCGGGCCGTAGGCAAGGGAGCCTCTCATACGCCCAGAACTGGCCATGTAAATATCAAAAGTCCTCAGTGACCAAGACTGACAAATGTAAATGCATAAATTAAAAAGTTATAAGAAAGATGTACTCACCAGCAGAAATGGGTAGAACCCTAACCAAGCCTCCATACCTCCGAGAGCATGCGCATACCTCGGAGAAAATAGGCAAAGGTGTAGGAACCCCAATCAAAGTCACTGAGGCGCTCTACATGTCGGGTAGCACTGACCAGGGCGAAGGACACAATCGATGAGTTGTTCGCCAAAAAATAACCCCTGATGATCACCAGAAACAATCGCCTCAGGATGCGATCCCTAACCCTCTGATCATCAGGCGGAGGCTCAAGTAAAGCCCCACTCTGGGCATCTATGCTCAAGGGACCAGATCGGATCGTCTGACCTTTGAGCGTCGACAAAGGAACTCCCAGCAGGGATCTAACAGCAGTGGGCGTAATGTCAGCCACAACAGGCACGGGCTCACTCTCGAACTCTATGCCGGTGAAGAACCTCCAATCCATAGGTGTCATCATCACATCGCAGTCCAACAACTAAAGAGACTGAGTCTGGTGAAACCAGTGCTCAAACAAAGCCCTCATATAACCCCAAGGGCAACGGCGGGGAAGGATAAAGAGGAAGGCCTGAAACCCCCAGCCGTGGACGATGTCCCTGTACTCCTTATGCAAAGTATGGCAGAGGGAGTGCACGTCGAACCAGTTCCCTCTGGACTGCGTAAAGCAGGGAACCTGCCTTAAAAACCAACCCATGTCAAAACCCTGTGCCCTGAGAATGGCAAAAGAAAGAAAGAGAATCCAGAGATAAGAAAACTTCAAGTCACCTCATTGGCATGAAGAAACCTCGATGGATGACGACCTAAGTCTCCCAGCAACTCTTGGGTTGGCACAACAATGCCCGAAAGCTGCGCACGTGGGGCCTGACCTGGGACGGGAGTAGCAAAATAAGCCTCATCATCATCTATATCAATCGGCGGCTAGTCCTGGGATAGACAAATCACCGACTCTACTAATCTGTGAGGCGGTCGAGCTGGACATGGATGAGGAACATCAGAAACTCGTCTCCGTCTAACTCCTAATGTGACGCCCCCAAAATAGGTTCAATACTCAACCCATTTTGAGTCGCCAAATACAATCAACAAAATTCAAATACAATCTTTTATATCACATGGTCGTGCAAAATACGACCACACAACTGTGAGTGTCAATACAGACATGTAGAAAATATTAACATTCAAACTAAGTCCTCATTACATTTATTATCACACTATTTTAAATAAAAAACAGTGAGGATTTCTACAGCTCTAACTCAGGACCATCACTCCATTCCCTGACTAGTACCCGCGATATTCTCATTTCCTGAAGAGAACAATGGAAGAAAAGGGTGAGCTCAACTAGCCCAGTAAAGAATATTATGACTAAGATAATGAAAAATAAATTATCATTAGCCTTCAATAAATCAGATAAAATATTATGGACAACAAGTTTTAGATCAATATTCGCAGCGAAAATAACAATTCATTAGAAGAGTTAAGTAGAGAATGATGTCTACTATCTTCTTTGATTTAAAAGTCCATCATCAATATTTTATTCATGTAACATCAATCAATATACATCTCGAATTAAATATCCATCTTTGCACTACAGGCCAAAGATATTCATTTGTATCATCAGTTGGTCATGTTCATCTCAACACCTGTCCATCTTTGCACTACGGGCCAAAGATATTCATCAGATAATCATTCATCTTTGCACTACAGGCCAAAGATATTCATCACGTAATTATTCATCTTTGCACTACAGGCCAAAGATATTCAGTTATATCACCATTTAGAACTGAGGATGATGAAAAATAATATGAATAACGGATCCAGTGAGATAAAGGACAAATATTAGAGAATTTATCCATAGTTCAAGAATGAAGATCAAAACCTGGATCCAATCAAAGATAATTTGGAAGGAAATTTTTTTTTTTTACCGTGAATAGTACCCTTGTAAATAGTAACTTATGAATAGTAACTCGTGAATAGTAACTCGACATGAAAAGATAAACATTTCACAAGAAAGTTCAGACCAATATTCCAGTGAAATAATATTAGATGAAGTGCAAAACTCAAGTAATATCTGATCATTTCAGGAATTATAGAAGCAATACTTACCGTAGTAAGTTTAGAGTTAGGAATCTGAAATGAAACAATATACGAAACTGCAATTGAATTTTCACCCGTCTGGCGGTAGTCCGCTCAGACAGATTATTTTCACAATTTAATAACAACTGAATACGAAGGGTTATTCATCAGGCATGCGGTAGTCCGTGTAGATAGGTTATTCCCACAAAATAATAAAGAATAGAATAACATAATTTCACCATGCATGCGGTAGTTCGTGTAGACAGGTTATTCCAACAGAATAATAAAGAATGGAATAACAACCCTTACAAGTATTGAAAGAAAATAACTCTCTTCATGAATACGAAAGAAATAATACCCCTTACAGTAAAATTTGGAGACTATACTAGCGTAATAGCAGAATACTCTTCTTCTTCTCTTATTCTCTCTATACTTTCTCTCTCTATAGCTTTAGTGAATTGGTGAGAAATAATGAAGAAATGAGCTTCTATTTATAGGCTCGGTAGAGTAAGGGTAAAATAATCTTTTCGTCATAATTTATGACATCATCACTTACATCATCGATCTATGACATCATTGCTTACCACATCGCTGTTGGCCGATTTATCTGTCAATATATTCGAGCAAGTATACTCGGCCAACGAGTAATAAAGTGAAAGTAAAGATCGTTCCCACGGAGAATTAATGGATAAACAGTCGCCAAAGCACTAGCTCATAATCATCTCAATCTTATTTAAACAGATGGTATGGAGAATGAATTAAACTACGCTAACTAGGCAAGAATTAAAACATACAATAACTAATCCTAGGGTAAATTCAGATAATGAAGACATGGGATTACAATTTCTCCCAACATTTCGTTCGAATCTCTTAACTCTCTCACTTAGAATAATAAGCACCTAGAATTGACAACCGAGCAATCACGATTACATAATAGCCTCTTTCGATGGACAACTATGAATCTTCCTAATCCGGCATGTAGGTATATATCTATCCTACACACTATCAAGCAACTAATATCCAGAACAATTAACAAGACACATGTCACGGGAAATCTCGTTAACTACTCTATCAATTACCAACTTTTGCATAGGAAGTCATTACGATTAGATTCTCAAATGGTTGCATACGGCATGTAGGTATATTTCTATCCTAAACACTAACAAATTATCAACTCTTTAGGACAATGAGTGAGACACATGTCACATAATCTCATAGATTACCCGCAAGAATCTCTAACTTTCGCATGATATCATAACTAGGTCTAAACCTATAATCCATTTGTCAAGTTCATATAGGTTCACAAGAAATCAATCTAAAAGCACAAGTTATGATAACCAATTCATAATAATAGCAAAGAGAGAGAAATTAATACAAACTATGTGTTGGGTTCCATTGAAACCCCAAAATATAAACTAAGTCATAAATAACTTGAATATATTATCCATAAGTTAGATAAACATCATCCGAATACAATTTAATACAAGGAGAGTAAGAGATAGAGAAATGCAAATCTTGTATCTTCTCCAAGCTTGGATCTTGATGCTATTACTTGCTTCAATCTTCACACACTAACAAAACCGTAGAATCTAACAAACTAACACTAAACTAGCACTAATCTACTCTCTAATCTACTCCTAATCTAGACTAAACAAGATGTAAAGGAAGAAAAGAGAGGAACTAGGGTTTAGGGCCAATATATGATGCTCTTTCTTGCCCCAAACGAGCCCCCTTATATCCCAATCAAGAGCCAAGTCCCGTTCAATTGAAAAGTCAAGTCTGGCACAGCTGGGGACTGGCGCGGCCACGCCCAAAAATGCCCTAAAATCCGCGCGCCCGCGCCAAGGATTTTCTGCTGCAGAGTCCTATGGAAAAACGGACATAATTTTGATCCGGGAAGAGTTACGAAGGCCTGCCACCTGTCAATCAAAGCTATCGAAGAGCTCTACAACTTTCATTCTTTGAGCATTGAGAAATAATGGATGGATGGAAGCTGAAATTGAGCTCCAAGTAACAGCTGTGCATGAAAACTCAAAACCGTGAAGTTTAACGTTCGTTGGTATACGGGGCATAACTCTAGCCTCTGAACTCCGATTGGGATGATTCAAGATGTTCTGAAAAGCCTTATAAGATGCTCTACAATATGACCCAAGTTCCAATCCAAGAACATGAAATGAATATGAAACCCCCAAACGATGTCCTAATTGCATTTCCTTCCCAGTTGTCATGCCATCATTCCATTCTTGCTCCATTTGGCCTCATTGCTGCATTACAAACCATTGCTCCTTTGCCATGCCATCGTGCCTTCCTTATGCTTTAAGCCACTTTCTGTGCTTTGCCCCATTTAGGCCATCTTTGGCCCTTTTAAGCTCAATTTGCACCCGGAGAGTTTATAAACCTAAAAATCACAAAACAAAGCAAAAAGCACATAAAATGCACAACGATACTTGAGTTTAAGCAACAGAATGAGTTGGTTACTATCCGAATAAGTGGTCATAAAAGCCACTTATCAAATACCCCCAAACTTAAACGTTGCTTGCCCTCAAGCAACCAAAATAAAACTAAACAAAATATGCAATGCAGTATCTACAATATATGCAACCTACGCTATCATGAATGCGAATCCAAGTTCCCAGCCAGTATTGAACTTTCAAAGCAATGCCTCAGAAAACCACTTGATAGTCGAACAGATAAGCTACCAAAAATAAGACCATAAGGCATATTCTACAAATTCAAAACTATCAGCACTGATGTATTGTGCGTTGTGTGCTTAGCAACCATTAGATATGCATTCATACAAATAACTCACCTACTATGCTTCTTAGGGAAAAAACAAGCTTTAACTTAAGAAAAATAGTAAATCATATAAGTTTTAACTAAGACCGTGCATTACTAAAGTTAAGAGTCAATAGTGGGTTTTCATTAAGCTTTTATTACTCACGAGGGCGTATTTGCACTTTCTCGTGTACACATTCGACTATGCAATGCCTAGTTCTCTTAGGCTTTTCAATGATATCCATGTAGCGAGCTTTCGACCAACGACTCCCAGACCAGACGGCCTTAGGGCGCTGGGTGTAGAGACACCCCGAGGGCTTACTTGCTCGAATATCAAAGGCCACAGAACTCGACGTAGCCAATGTGTTTATTCTATTTTTTTTCTTTTTCAATGCATTTTCTTTTGTTTTCTTTTTCTTTTTCTTTTCCTGCAAGGGAGTGCGTCTTACGCTCCATCTCCCCGCATATATCATGTATGTCCCCTGTTTCCCCCAAACTTAAGCTTTTAACAGTCTAGTTATTATTATATGCAAACTAAAACTCTTTTATTAAAACATAGTTTTTTCACCAGAAGACAAATGTGTAAAAATTTAAACTTAGCATATCATGGTGTTTACTGTATCGTGCTTACTGGTTACACAGTATCTGACAGGTAAGGATTTACATATATGACCATGGAATCAGGCTGAAGTCTTAAATCAGTTCAACAATCAAGTGTTTTCAGTTTCTTCACAGGCAACATACATAACTAACCAACTAAAAACTAGATTCATACAGTATGCTCTAACACAAAATGCAAAAACAAAAGAAAATTTTTAGAACTTTCACAAATTTTTAACTATTTACAACCCACATGCACTAAATAAATAAACACTATATGCAATATGAATGCAACTACCCTATATGCAAAATAAAGCCAATACCCCAAAACTTGAATAATTCAATGCCCTCATTGAAGGTAAAGGTGAAAAGAAAGGACTCCCCTATTCATTGTCGCCGCCATCGTCCTCAGCGTCCTCCTCAGGAGGTGGTGTGTCTGGAGGTGGATAAACAGCGGCGGACCCATATGTAGGAAACTGCTCCTCAACTCCCATCTGGCCGAATGCGTAGGACAGTGCCCCGCTGAATTCTGTGGTGAAAGCCTGGAAGTTGGTGCTCATTGCGTCCATCCTGCGTTGTAGTCTCCTCTCCATCCTGTCTATATGCTCATGCACTGAGTGAGAGGACGCGGACTGCTCTGGTGGTGGCACACTCTCTACAATCTCCTCAGCCTCTGTCTGATCAGGTAGAATAAACCCTGCTCCCAAGGAATGAGATCTTCCCCCTTTCCACACTTTGAAGGATTCAATGGTCGGGTGGTCAAAAGTATTCATCGGCATCTACATCAGGCTCACCATCTGACCACGTCACTCCATTGGCTATGCAAGCCTAGTGATCACTGCTGCGTGGGGGATACTGTGACACCCCCAAATCCGAGTACTTCGTTTCCACATGATTTGGTGTTCACTTTCTAATATAACATACATCTACCCAATGAATAATGCAAAATAAGCTACAACTTAAATTAAAATAAATAAATTTCCCTTACAACAAGGGTTACAACCTTTTTTTAAAAAAAATCTCGGGTTACTCTAAACCTGACATGAAATAATAAAGTGCAGAAACATAACATTCCTGTCTCATTACAATCATTTCAAAATAATTAAAACAAGTCTTCACTTGCTTTGCTTTCCTTTGCCCTTACTTGTAGACGGAGCATCAGCATTATCAACCTTTACTGAAATTATTATTTAATGCAAGAGTAAGCAAACCACAGCTCACTAGAGTTTAACAATAATATAGACATGAAAAGATATATTTAAAAGAATCTGAACAACTTAGCTTGCTTCAATAATAAAGAATTGAATAATAATTCTCTATCAACATTAAAATTCGAATATAGAATTTATCTGAGGGTCACAAGACCTTTGAACTCTTCTTGTCCTAGGTTATAAATATTTCTATTTAAACCTTTAACAGTCAATAAGACTATGGACCTTAACTCGTACTTAGGGGGATCAGCCCTTCGTACCATGTATTGTGCACAAACATCTAAACGCTATGCGTAGTAACCTCCCCTAGTAAATAGGGTTGTTCAACTCAGTAATTTGAATTCGAGTCCGCACCAAAGAAAGTTTGGTTTGGATAAGCTTACAAAGGTAATTTAGAATTCACGTTCATCAACTAAGGATTAGTTGAATCGACTTTCAATAATTCATAAATAAAAGAGTTATGAATTAAATATGCTTTAGAAGTAAACTTAAAGCATTTAAAATAATAAACTAGATCTTACTTGAATAATAAGTTAAGATCATTTTAATTAAATAAACAATTGTCCAATACATAAATGGAAAGGACATTCTCAACAATGAATATATGAACTCAAAGAAATTGTATAGAATTAACAAGTTTAGGGTTAGAAAACTTGCATAGAATTAACGAGTTTAGGGTTTAGAAGACTTGCCTCAAGCGCAAGCTACTTAACTCAATTCACGTACTTTAATACTTCCTACACATATATATTTAATCACAATAACCTAAATTAGTTAACACCTAACTAATTCACATAAGTGGTTAACTCTAATGGTTAACTCAATAAATAATAATTAACCATCACATAGTTAATTACATCACATAGGCATGCTCACATAATTAAATTAATTATGTATTTAGCTTAATTATAATTACACAATTATAATTTTAAACACTTAATCAAATTATAATTACTTAAATTATAATTACCTTTTAAATTATAAATAATTTATAATTTATAATCAATTAAACTATATCATGCATTATAATTACACAATTAATAACAAATCATGAATTATCAATTGATAATCCATAATTAAACATGCATTTATTAAATTATAATTACATAGATTATAATTTAAATTAATATCTAATTGATTAAAATAAATCAACTGCTACTCATCATAATTTAACAAAATTATACTTTGAATTTAAATATTTACTCTTAATTATAATTATTCAAATTATAATTGAGTAACTTATTTTATAATTAAACAATTATAATTTATACTTCTACATTAAGGTTTTCAAAACTTTCTTTTTCTCAATTTATGAAATTATCAATTTTATGTTCACACATGTTAAAGCAACTGGATACATGCTCATTATCTTAGCAATAATGTAATGGAAACATAAAATAAATCACCCAACCAAACCAACTCACTGCCCAAGCACTGTGCCCGGCGCAGCTGCGCAGCCAGCTGCTTTCAAACCGGCGCAGCTGCGCAGGGAAGGAATCTGGGACAGGCCAGTGGCGCAGCAGCGCTGCTCTTGGCCTGGCTGCCGGCGCAGCTGCGCAGCAGCTCGGCCAGACACAGACAGCCACGACCCTCTGTTTAACCGACCAACCCAAACAATCCAACAACGCCAAAAATACAGTACTATAGACTCTGTAAAAATACATATACGCTATTACACATATATAAAGCATGCTTCCAAACACAAAATCATTTAAACAATGATAATCACAAGTTTTGAAAATTCATTTTGGCCATTTTCATGAAAACTCATATTTTCTCAAAAATAATCTACTGTAACTATTTTTCTCCATCAATTCGAACTTATATACATGCATTACATACTAAGTTGAAGATAGCATCAAGTAATTACTTAATAAGCATATTAACACATACCAATTGCATGAATTTCTCAACTAAATTTAACCAAACTCATGAAATTCCATATGAACTCATATAAATATAAATTCTTTGTTAAAATATATTTCTACAGTAATTTGATTTCTGAAAATCCTTTCATACAATTACTACCAATAACACATGAACACAATCATATATATATAATTCATGACTACAACTTTCATGAAAACTAAATTTTTGACAGAGAATAAAATATAAAGAATATGGAATTCTAACCTTTCTAGCTATGAGTGTAAAGAAAAGATTATTATGAGCTTGCGTTCTACCAATTCTTTCTCCTTCTTTTCTTCTCTGATATTCTCTACTCTTTCTCTCCTTCTCTTTTCTTTGTTTAGACTTAGGATTATAACACTAACGTATATACAATATACATATAATAGAATAGGTAACTCCCATATCATAATTATACACTAACTACTACTAATTACGTAAGTTACAAAATTTAAAAGCCAACTTGGCATGTTTGGCTACAAGAAAATTAGAAACAAGTTTTACTAACTTAGGCATGGTTTAGGTAAATTAGGTTTAAGCTAGTGTAAGGGACCCTGTTTGGCAACAGTCTTTTAAAACAAAAGCAAGGGCCTTGTTTGGTAAAAATTATTTAAAAATCCTTTTCTTTATTTTAACAAATTATTTAACACATACTTTAATGCCACATTTTAATTAATTAAATATTAAGCACTAATTTAATCAATTAAAATCTAACATCAATAGATCACATAAAATTTGTCACATAATTATAATTACTCGCTAATTATAATTCATGTAACACTAACACAATAAATCATCTAATTTAATTCTCTCAATTAAATTAGAACTATAATATAAAATATACATCAATTAAATAAACATTACACATTCATTTAATTAATATATAACACTTAATTAAATCGCTTCCATAAATCACATAATTTATTTATTTAACATCAATAAATAAATCACGTAAAATATTTATTTAACTCAATAAATATTTAAAATTTAATATAAAATCTCAATCGTTAACAGATACTTGCAGAGTTTCCGCCTCTCAGAAATCTGCGGATAGAACTACTAATCACGTATCCCAAGTCGATTCGTATGCCTTTGACGATCCCGTAAAGCATCATAGCTTGGTCCTTAGTGACCTCGTTCTGATGCTGTGTAGGCATCAGATTCGCACAGATAAAGCTGTACCACACCTTCCCGTACCTACTCAAAGAGGACTGGGGGAAATGCAGCTTCTGATCAGTCCCCTGTTTCAACTTCCAAACGGTGCCCGGTTTGCACAGGTAATCACTAATAGCATCCATCTCGGCCTCCCACCCCCTAGTATACAAAGAATCATGCGTGTCCAATGCAATGTTAGGTAAGTCAAACAACTCATTGATGTGCTCCTTTGCATAGGACACCTCACAGCCCGCACAAATACTTTATTGGACGTCGTGTGTTTTGCGTTAGCATAAAATTCTTGCACCACCGAGATTGGGGCAGCCAAAGGCTCATCACAGAATGCATTCCATCCCCTCCCTCGGATCATAGAAGCCATACGCCCGTCCAGGTTTTCCTCAGGTGCTAACCCCGCTACGGCACAAAAGTCCTTCCCACTAATACACTATGATAGAATCTCTGGGCCTTCAGACTGATGAATTTACGGTCATCATAGTCGATGCCACCACCCTCTTGCTCGAAATCACTGCCCTTGGACGTGGACTCTCTCCTACTCCTCTTGGAAGCCATTTGGAATGACAATTGAAGAAAATAATCCAACACTGTGTCAATGAACCCAACCAATACAGAAATCTTGCTATGCTCGGACCCCAAATCACAATCTCAGTTGATCAAGTTGAGAGGATGAGGGATGATTGATGGGTTGACTAAGGTTGTAGGGGTTTCGAAATTAGGGCTGGATAGAGGGGATTTGTGAAAGATTTGATGTGGAGATGTAGATAGTGATGAAAATTAGGGCTAGGAAGCTTGAGATGATTGGAGACAATGAGGGATGCAGAGGTTGTCTAATTTGAGAGAGAAAAGGCTTGAACTCGTCTGATATGAATTAGAATGAAATAGCTTAAGTGGCTGCCGAGTTTTTGTTTAAATCTGGCCCCTGTCTGTCCGTCTCGCGGTCGCGTGCCCCCTAAGGCAAAATCGGGCACTGCCGCGCGCCCTACAGTTTTCAAATTCTCCAGCTTTTAATTTAGGGAGATGCTTTGGCATTTGACTTGGCTTCATGCAACATGGAATTGAACCTGAGAAGATCAATCAAACTTTATTAAGCCCTCTACGCTATCAAAAGTATATGTAAACTATTTACATCAAGAGAATGAACATGGAAAGATATATGCATTTATATTCCCAAAAATTCTCTAAAGGCGTATATGCAATGAAAATGCATCAAATGTATGCTATAAGCTTCATGGTCCTAAAAAGATACGCATTCATGCCTAAGTTCAAAAATATAGGCAATGAACTCCTCATTCCTACAGTATGCAAAAATTTAAACTAAATATTAACTATTAAGAATTAAACGAGGGGGAGGGAAATGTGATAGAAAGCATGTAAATGGAGAATTAAACAAGTAGGGAGAGAGAGAAATGATGGGGTGCCTCCCATCTAGCACTTGATTTATAGTCCTCTAGCTGGACTCTGTCTGAGATGACTATCCGACCCCCCCGACGATATTGGAGAACCCCTCCATCCATTAGAATTGCTATATGCTTTTGGAGGCTTCCCAATAGAGGAGGACTCGGATTTAAACTACCTAGCGTCGGATATGTATATGAATTCCCTGGACAAAAGGTCGGGGAGCTAGACACGAGTTTCGTTGTGCTTGTGACATGATAGGGGCATTGAAGTTCACACTACACAACAGATTCTTTTTCTATTCTCTTTTCTTCTGACCACCATGGTTTGAAGCTCACGGACTCTCTCATATCTTCAAGATCCGTATCTGTAATGTGGCTTCCAAGGGGGCAAGGGTGTGCAAACTTGACTGGCTTGTTCCACTTAGGCGGAGGAGACTCTTGGGGGATTGTCACTGTTGGTTCATATTCATACTCCATAGCCCCAATTGGCTCCTCGATATCCATTTCCTTTCGCTCGTCCAGTTCCAAGTGCACTTCGGATTCTCTATCAGTTTCTGCACCCATCTCATAACACCAATCTTTTTAAGGGTTATAACTCATGGCTTCAGTCATTGGAGGCACAAAATCTTGCACTGTTGTCTCTTGTTCACATACCTCCTCTTTCCTTAATGTCGTGCTAATCTGCTCCACCCAAATCTGAAGATCCTCAATTGACTGCTCTTGTTCGACCAAGATCTCCTTTGTTGATGCTAAGGAATTCCCCCACATAATTTCCAATCCATCATTTTCTGTTTCAGCCACGGGCTCCCTGTATTGAGGCTCACTGGTAGAAGCATAGTTGATTGGGGCCATCTGATATTGAAAATTTTGGTTTGATGGTTCCTGGCTCCCAAACAACTCCTCTTGGTTTTCTGAGCTTGCATACATGAAGTCCATTGTTGACTGTTCTCCTTGTAAACATGGGGATTGATAAGTGGGTTCGGGTGCACAATTTGGACTTGGCTCATATTATTCTTGATAGCCCACAGTATGGGTCTGCCCTTGCTCATCCTCTGTCATCAAGGCCCTACTAATTTGCTCTGCCCAGTTCTGGATATTCTTAACTGACTTCTGTTGCTCAATCAAGATGTCCTTCAGTGATATGTCACCTCCATCCTCCAAGCTTACATTTTCTGTGTCACCCTCAAAATTGTGTTGAGCCTCATAAACTGGAGTCTGGAATGTGCATTCTGGGGCGTAAACTGGATTTGGATCCCAATATTGGTCATGATAATAGTCTGATGAAGGGTTTGCTGAAGGGTCTGGGTGATAACCCCAATCTTGCTAATAATTGGTGTAAGGCTCACTGTAGGAGTACTCACCCCCATACTACTCCTGTCCAAAACTGATAGGCTCCTACTGGCTCGTGTAGCTTCCAGCACCATAGTGATAGTAGTGTGCATACAAGCCAATCATGTATGATGATAAAGCACGTACTTTATAAACAATCTTATTTATTTATTAATAAAACTATTCATTTATTAAAGACATTTAATTATCTAACATGATGCTGTTTTTATAATATGTAAATAACCCATAGTTTTAAGCAATACTTTTAGAATCATGATGATGATCATGCTAATGAGATATAAATTCTTAGAAAGCTTTAAAACTAAAATAGTTCCCAATCGTGGGATTACTAAAAAGGGGATTAGTAAATCCAGATAGATTGGTACATATGTTGCTTGCTCATTGGATGAGGATGATTGATCTCATAATCATTTGTGTGGAGACACTAAAGCAAGTATGTAGGTGCTTATTGGAGAATAAGTTCACTGAACGTGACTCGCTATGGAATACCTAATGGAGTTTTACTCGCCTGTCAATAGGAATTTCTAATGTGATAGTAGTACAAGTGATCCTTGGACTTGAGATCATCATAGTATATTGTATGTAACAAATTATACTTTGACTTATTCCTTAAGGCCTTTTAAGGCATATATAGGGTATGCTTAGGTATAATGAGTTACATATGGAGATAATGAATGATCAATAAAGAATCTACCACCTCTAGTAAAAGAGGAGATATGTCCTATGTGATTCGTCAAATGACAACCCAGGAATCCTTGGCCAAGGTAGAATGAAATTAGAAAGAGGTTTCTAATTTGCATTAATCGGAGTTGTGCATTTTCTAATCGAAATACATATGATTAAATAAAATAAGACTAGACAGTAAATCCATGTCTTATATTTAATTGGGACATTGTATGGTGGAAAGATTGAATTGTACGGTAACTATTTACTCACAGGTTCTTTTATGATTAACGTTGAAATCTATATTTTTCCCCGTACAAATAATGCCTCCATATCTTTAACGCAACAACGACTTCCGCTAACTCTAAGTCATGAGTAGGGTATCGCTTTTTGTAATCCTTTAATTGTCGTGATGCATACGCAATGACTTTGCAGTGCTGCATAAGCACACAGCCAAGTCCCTTGTGCGATGCATCACTATACACCATAAAATTCTCGCATCATCTGATAATGATAACACAAGTGCTTCGCTCAATCTCCTTTTCAGTTCTTGAAAACTTTCTTCGCATTTGTCGGTCCATACAAATTTCATCGTCTTTCTAGTTAAATTGGTCAACGGGGTTGCTATCTTAGAAAAATCTTGGATGAATCTTCGATAGTACCCAGCTAACCCTAAAAAGCTTTTCATCTCCGTCGGTGTTCTCGGTTGTTCCCAATTACTTACTGCTTCAACCTTCGCAGGGTCTACTGAGATTCCATCCTTATCCACCTACGTGACCTAAGAATTGAACCTTTTCCATTCAAAATTCGCACTTAGAAAATTTCGCATACATCTTCTCCTTCCTTAGTGCCTCTAAAACAATCTTCAGATATTCGGCGTGTTCTTCCTCTGTCTTCGAGTAGATCAAAATGTCGTCGATAAAAACCACTACAAATTTATCCAAGTATGGCTTGAAAACTCGATTCATCAAGTGCATAAATGCTGCCGGAGCATTAGTCAATCCAAATGACATTACCAAAAACTCGTAGTGTCCATAACGGTTCGAAATGCAGTCTTTGGTATGTCTTCATCCCTCACTTTTAGTTGATGATATCTTGTTCGTAGGTCAATTTTTGAGAAACACTTTGCTCCCTTCAGTTAATCAAACAGGTCATCTATCCTCGGTAGCGGATATCGGTTCTTGATCGTTACTCTGTTCAATTCTCGATAATCGATACAGAGCCTCATCGATCCGTCCTTCTTCTTAACGAATAGTACTGGTGCTCCCCAAGGAGAAACACTCGGTCGAATGTAACCCTTATCCAATAATTCTTACAATTGTATCATCAATTCCTTAATTTCTACTAGCGCCATACGATATGGAGCTTTCGAAATCGGTGCCGTTCCCGGTGCTAAGTCTATTACGAATTCGATTTCTCTGTCTGGCGGAAGACCAGGTAGATCGTTCGGAAACACATCTTGAAATTCATTCACTACGGATATATCCTTAATTTCTACTCCCTTTTTTCGAGTATCAACGATGTAAGCTAAATAACCTACACATCCTTTCCTTAACAATTTCTTGGCCTGCATCATCGTAACACAACATGATTGCTTAAGCGATGAGCTACCATAAAACACTACCTTAGACTTATTTAGAGTCTGAAGGTTCACTCACTTGTTCTGACAGTCAATAATCGCAGCATGGTTATACAACCAATCCATCCCTAGTATTACGTTAAATTCTCCCAATCTAATAGGAATCAAGTCTACGCTCAGCTCATGTTCTCTAATGTTTGAGCGATAATCTCGATAAACGTATTCTACAGGGATCACTTCCTTATTAGCAACTTCTATGATCAAAGGATTTTCTAATCGTTCTCGGGGTGTACTAAGTTTACAGCAAATTCTTCAGATATAAAACAATAGGTGGCACCCGAATCAAATAATACATAAGCATTTATATTATTGATTGGGATTATACTTGACACCACGTCCTTCGCAGCCACGGCGTCCTAGAAGGTCATGTTAAAGGTTTTGGCGATTGGGCGGTTGGATTGTGCCGGCCCGCTGATCATCAGCTTGTTGCCTCCTTGCTGATTGCTACCCCCGCCACTTCTCTTCTTTGGGCAATCCTTAATACGGTGCTCAGTTGAGTCGCAAGCAAAACACCATTGGATCTTCTTTGGCTTCGGACAGTCGGGCGAGATGTGCCCTTCCTGTCCGCAGTTATAGCAAGTGTCACGTCCCTTCCAGCACTCGCCCTGGTGATTCTTCCCACACTTTGGGCATCCTTCAGCCCTCTTCTTGAAACCTCCACGAAAATTCCCTGATTGATAATTGTTGTTTTTGTTGTTGTTGTTGTTATTCTCCCATTTTCTTTTTCCCAAGTTGCTTCCTCCGCTACGGTTCTCCCCTCCGGTATTCTTTCCTTTCTTCTCCATATTATACAAACTTAAGGCCTCACTGCCACCTTCTGCAATGATTGCCTTCTCTAGTAATGTTTCAAAGGAATCAATTTAAAGAACTGATACCTTATTGAATAGCCACGGCTTCAACCCTTGTTCGAAGCATCTAGCCTTCCTCTCTTCATGTCCAACTTGGTGTTCAGCAAATCGCGCTAGTTTATTAAATTTAGCTGCGTACTGCGTCACCGTCATGTCACCTTGTTTTAGTTCTAAGAACTTCACCTCCATCCGATTCTTCATACTCTTCGGGAAGTAATTCTTGAAGAACATCGTCTTAAACTTATCCCAAGCTATTATCCCTTCTCCAGCTCTTTGTTGATTAGCCTCCCACCAGTAGTTCGCTTCTCCCCTCATCATGTATGTGGCAAATACCATCTTCTGATCTTCGCTTACGCGAGCTATGGTGAAAGCTTTTTCAATCTCCTTGATCCACGTTTGTGCGAATGATTGGGTCGGTAGTTCCCTCCAACTCCAGGGGGTCCTACACTCTTAAAATCTTTAAAGGTTATTACTGGCAAGTCTTAGGGTTTGGGCAAATGGGTTCATTGTTCCTTCCCCTTAATGCCTCTCCTAACA
The DNA here is from genome assembly GCA_020205555.1 of Panax stipuleanatus. Taxonomy (NCBI): domain Eukaryota; kingdom Viridiplantae; phylum Streptophyta; class Magnoliopsida; order Apiales; family Araliaceae; genus Panax; species Panax stipuleanatus. Next base: position 148,268,782 of record CM035124.1, read on the forward strand.
AGTCTACCAGTTTCTGGATCGGGTCAACTTGTTCCTTCTCGTTATTAACAGATTCTTCGGGTGCAGTCAATCTACGTCTGGGCAGCATTATCTGCACCATAAATTTTCATTTTATTATTATTCAAGTATATTACTTAAGTATTTCTTTTAATACTAAAGGAATAAATTTATAACACAATTCTGAAATAAACTCTATTTATATTCATATGCCAAATCGTTTCATTACATGATTTCCCTAGCATACTGCTATAAATGTTATCACATATATCCCCTAATATCACAAACGACGGGGAATATACCAACCTACTACTATACTACCCCTCTAACAAAAGCTAACACGGGGTTCACATCATTATCCCACATCTTACACAAAGATTAGGATTACAACTTAGTATGTACAACACATAAAGATAAATTCTACTAAACTACCACCAGACCATCTAAGGAAATCTCATCACATCATCCCGCGCTCCACAGCGCTCTTGTACTCTAACTGTGCTATATACGCAACCAGCTCTCGACTCAAAGTATGTAGAGTCTGTCCCTATTATGCCGGGTAGTGGCACACACCATCAATCACCCTCTCAAAAGCTGAACGGAACACATACCCCATCTTGTTCATCTTTCTCTTCTCTTCTTACACCTGACCTCGTCCTCTAGGTCGTCAGCTCTCTCATTGACCGCTTCCCACTTCTCCTCGAAGTGTATCCTGTCCATCACCTCCAACTCTAGTTGAGTACGGAGTGCCTCTTTCTCAGACTTCTCACTCAATTCTCTATGTTCTACTTCTTCCAGCTTTCCTGCCAGATCCACGTTTCGAGCCACTAACCTGTGAAATAGAGTCCCCATCTGAATCCCTGCCTCCCTACGGTAGGCAATCTCCACCTCTAACTCCTGCATGGCCAGCTTCCTCTGATGGTCTTCGTCCCTCAGCTTTTGGAACTCAGACTCTCTCTCATGGGCCTCGGCCTCCAGCTCTTGCACCCGGCAGTCTAACTCTAGGATACGCTCCTCGTACTCTCCTAGCATCTGTTCCTCTATAGTAGCCTCATCAGAGTCCTCCACTGGCTCATCCCCCATCGGCTCGTCCTCCATCGGCTTCCTCCTCTGGATCAGGCTCTATCTCAATCTCGTTCTCGTCGTCAGACTCGAACGGTGCAATAGCCTGCACTGGTGTAGCCTCTAGAGGTGCCTCGTATACTACATGTATATCCCTGGGCTCCTCCTCTGCCACTCTACTAGGTACACCTTTGTCTGTCATCCTACAATCACAAACACAAGACAAACAAACAGCAACTCCATTAGAATGTTAAATAAAACATAAGTTCATTGTATAGAATGAAGTTACATTTCATAACACGCTAAGTCTCGCTCTAGGGAAAACTCTATGTGAGTTTTATCTCCTTTCCAACTTCTAAGTTCGCCTAAGTTATAGTCTAAGGACACTCGTTCCTAAGGTTTATAACTACAGCTCTGATACCAACCTGTGACGCCCCCAAATCCGGGACCCACCACTTGGTCTCTCGAATTCGGTTCGTCACGTGCTCATGGTAATACATTACAATAATAATAACTAAAAATCACACAATCACAGCGGAAAATCTAATCTAGAATAATTTACAATGATTTATTATAATTATTCCCCCAAGTCTCGCAACCTACAGTACTTAATAGATTACATAATAATATCAATTAACGACTTATTACATAACCTAACTTAAGCTTAAACATAATCAAATCCAGTCTTACTACATCATCTTAATACAACATTAAAATATTTAAAACATAAAAGACACAAGCTAGTTGGTAGCCTTGCCCTTGCCCTTATCAATGCCTGAAGGTTCGCCCTGCTCTGCCTTAACTGAAATGTTTTAGGGAAAAGAAAGAATGAGCACAAATTGCTCAACAAGTAATATACAATAAGGGTTTATAATATAATTCTCAATTCTCGAAAAGAGTATAACAAGGTTTGATAATTCAAGGATAACAAGAATATCAACAGTTTTCAATAACAGTCGTTAAGGACAGAATAATATCAATGTGATTCAATAATAAATCAATTCAAGATTTCAAGATAACTGAATACTGAGCAGTCACTAAGGACTATGAACTTCTACTAGAATTAATAGTAATAAACTAAAAATCTAACAAAAGCAGGTACAACAGGTGATCAGCCTAAAGTACCATCGTTATGCATAACAATCAATCATACTCAAGTGCGCGCGTCGGTTCTCCGACAGCTTTATTTTGTTCTTCTCAGTTAAATACAAGATTCCTCACCAATCAGTTGGTTTGGGTCGCTTTTCAATAATATAAGTCTAGCCGAATCAAATGGCATAGACACTTTAACAATATTCAAGAACAATACTAAGTTCAACATGTATAATAGTTTTAATGAAATAAGAGTTCAAGTATGCTAATTCAATTCAAACGATTAAGTAGGAAACTAGTTCGCAATATACAAGGATAGAATACTTGCATTCAAAGAGATAAGGTTTAGATACTTGCTTACGATATCCGTTGAATAAAGTAATGCAAGGGTTTAGGATACTTACCTTATGCGTAGTTTACTCACGTAAAGCTAGCCAACACTTTCGAATTCCTATCGTAATACAATTATGTATATATATGATATTCATTAGTCATATAATTAAACTTCACATTTTATCTTCGAATATACGATCAACACATAAGCTAAGTTTTAACCTAGCTACACAGTTATATAGAATATAATTTCTATCCTTAACTTCCTCTTTTCTCAACTTGATCATATTTATACATCATTACTATCATGTGAGACTACCACAATTAGCAAACATACTCGCATATTATTAATATCACATAAGACCACAGTCAATACTAAATATATTTCATTTTAGCAAGTTATGGCATTCCCCTAAGTTAACCGTCAAAATCGGATCCACGTATCAACATATGATACACATAGCACGTATACATATTAAAGAGTCTTTCCATGTTCGTTCAACCCTTTCATAACCAATTTACAGGATATAGGCTCTATGTTAATACTTAAAGCCATTCAAGGACACGAACTCATATGGTCTAACATGCTCGCTTTTTAAACACATAAGATATTCCTATAACTTGTATTAGGCATGCTCATGAGTATTCGTATTACATATATGTAGCTAGCATTGTTATTATCTTGAAAACATGCTTCGTTTATGCTAAACTTGAATCAGCGGCAACTAATCATGGTATATATACATGCATGACACATGAATGAGTCTAAGAATACTATCACATGTTCAAAATTATCAGATTCTAACTCTCGTCATAACATACCATAGTTCACGTTCAAAGCTTATACTTTGTTAGTATAGTTCACTAATAAGGTCTATCATGTCCATGCTTCCTTATGAAACCTATATATGCAAGTTAACATGTATTACATAAGATTCTAGGTCATGTAAACATGTTTGCAAAATCAGTACCTCAACGCAGAAAATGGCAAACCCAAAACCCAAACGCAGAAATTTCCTACAAAATTGATTCAAAACAGGGTACAATGCATACTAAGCATGTATATAAGTTTATATAACCACTAAGCAAGCAATTCATACTTCAATTGCCCAATTCAACATGATCAAGAATTAAGAATTTCAAGAATAGAAATTTTAACAAAGACAAAATGAAGAACAAGAATCGTGGAATTATACCTCTGCTAGATAATTGAACTTGCTGCTATCTCAATAAGGCTTACACTGATATATATATATATATATATATATATATATATATATATATATGCTCTCAACACAATACTTAAGCAAAATCTCAGCATTTGATTTTGTGAAGAGGATGAGCTATATATATAGAGATAACACTACACAGATAATGCAATAATCCAATAAATTGAACCATCAGGAGATTGGATTGCATGGTAGTTATAAGGAAGTTGGTAATTAGTGGTTGGCTTACACTATTGAGGCCACTCCCCTTGCAATGATCATTGCTATGTTGCTGAGTTTGAGAAGGTAGGAGTAGGCTAGCTTCATGAGTGTTTCACGTGAGATGAACTGAGTCTCTTATTAGGGGACAAGGAAGGAAACTCTGATATTGTAAATGGACCACATTCTATACTTAAATTATTATACATATATGTATTAAATACTTAGACTATCTACACACATATATATTTTATACATATGTCTTTAATTAAAATGTCACACTATAATTCACATAATGTAGCAAGTGTGACTTATACCAAAACATGCATACATTGCCTCATTATGTTTATATATATATGTTACACAAGCTAGCATGCTGTTCTAAATCATGTAAACACTGCTATCACCTAGCAAAAATATGCAGGAAGCAGGAAACTGCTGCAGGCTGCTGGCGCAGGTGCGCAGCTGCCAAGTGTAAAACTGGCGTAGTTGCGCCGGCTCCCAGCCAGCGGCAGACAGTTCCAGAAAACGGCAAACCCAAAACCCAAACGCAGAAATGTCCTACGAAATTGATTCAAGCACAGGGTACAATGCATACTAAGCATGTATATAAGTTTATATAACCATTAACCAAGCAATTCATATATATAACCATTAACCAAGCAATTCATACTTCAATTGCAACCCTAATTCAACATGATCAAGAATTAAGAATTTCAAGAATAGAAATTTTAATAGAGACAAAATGAAGAACAAGAATCGTGGAATTATACCTCTGCTAGATAATTGAACTTGCTGCTATCTCAATAAGGCTTAACACTGATATATATATATATATATATATATATATATATATATGCTCTCAACACAATACTCAAGCAAAATCTCAGCATTTGATTTTGTGAAGAGGATGAGCTATATATATAGAGATAACATTACATAGATAATGCAATAATCCAATAAATTGAACCATCAGGAGATTGGATTGTATGGTAGTTATAAGGAAGTTGGTAATTAGTGGTTGGCTTACACTATTGAGGCCATTCCCCTTGCAATGATCATTGCTATGTTGCTGAGTTTGAGAAGGTAGGAGTAGGCTAGCTTCATGAGTGCTTCACGTGAGATGAACTGAGTCTCTTATTATGGGACAAGGAAGGAAACTCTGATATTGTAAATGGACCACATGCTATACTTAAATTATTATATATATATATATATATATATATGTAATAAATACTTAGACTATCTACACATATATATATTTTATACATATGTCTTTAATTGAAATGTCAAACTATAATTCACATAATGTAGTAAGTGTGACTTGTACAAATATACTCCTATGTACACTTTTATCATATTGGAATAGTCTTTTCAGATATTATCACACTATACTATCTCCTTTATTATTAAATTGTATTAATCAACAAGTGATTACAATATATTCATGATATATCATTTTAATGTATACTTACATACATATTGTCACATAGGTATTAATCATGTAGCTCACATAGTTTAATTAATCTTAATACATGGTCCATATGTGTACTATATTCACATTGCATTATATAACATAGTTTATGTATACTTGTATGGTCACACCTAAGTGTTTCTCTACACTATATAATATAGTCGTATTCCATATACTTTATATTATTGCATGCTTGTACATAACAATCAGTATAATCTTATTATATTAATAACTTACTTATTTGTTTTATTATTCATAATGTCAAATAAATAAATTATTTACCTTATCAATTAATTAAAAATAATATTAATTAATCCATTCCTCATCGATTATTAATAACACCTAATTAATAATCATAGGATTCATTATCACATTAACAAGTATAATTCCCAGCATATTTATAACCAAGTGTTTTATTATTATTATTATTATTATTATTATTATTATTATTATTATTATATTCCTTGCAATAATAATAATTACATATTATTAATCAATCAAAATTATTATTCAACAACAATTAATTAATATTCTACGATAACAATTAATTAATATTCTACAATTATCAATTAATATAGATTAATTGTTCGCTTAAATTAATATAATCATTCTTATACTTATGTCACTGTGCCACACAAGGCTATCAACGAGTTTATCGCAACCTCCATCAATTTCTCAATTATTATAATTATTCAATTTATTATAATTGAATTAATCATTCTCATAACACAAAATCATTTATATTCTAATAAATTCTCATTTCCATTAATATATTCATTTAATAATATTAGGAAATTCTCGGGTATTACAGGTTTTGCCCGGAACTTTATTACGTGTATGTGAACGTGCATATACTAACTTGTTTAACCTGGATCACTGATTCGTGGCCTTTTATAACTTATATATATATATATACTTTTCTGTCGAGCCTGGAGTAATTCGTGGCTCTTTTAAAGCTTATATATATATATATATATTTACTTTTCTGTCGAGCCTGGAGTAATTCGTAGCTCTTTTACAGCTTATATATATATATATATATATATATATATATATATATATATTCTTTTCTGTAGAGGCTGGAGTAATTTGTGGCTCTTTTATAGCTTATTTATATATATATATACAAACAGTAAAAAGGCCACGAATTTCCAATCTAGGCCAAACTAAAATATAAATGTTAATATATACAGTTAGTATATATACATTAAAGAAATAAAGACCACAAAATATTAATCCATGTCAAACGAATTTAGAAAAATTTATATATATATATATATAGTTATATATATAAAAGCAGTAACTACCACGGATTTGTCATCCAGGCTTGACATAATGAAAAGTTAGTATATATATAGTCAAATATATACATAATAAAGCCAAAAAGGACAAGAGTCAGCGACCCAGTCCCGAAAAGTTAATATATGTATATATAAGCGGTTAAAAGTCGCAGATCGTCGATCCGGGCTGTGCAAATGCGAAAAAATGTATATATTTACTAAAATATACTAAAAATACATAAAACTACCACATAACTGAGTTCCGGGCAAAATTAGAAGATTAAACTTTACGTGCACGTGTAGAAATACGTAATGAAGTAGGAAACGAGTTCTGATCGTAAAAATACTTTACAATAGACTGCTACACGGGCTTTTTGCCACTTTGTAAGTTTCAAACAGGCATTTCCAACGGCTAATTTTTGGTATGTTATAGTATATGAGTATACCTACATGTTAGAGTAATAAAATATGGGTTTGGAGTACTAGAAGTCGGGTTAGGAAACGAAATGGGCGGATTTTCAGAGCGTTTTCTATTTTTTTTTTCTTTTTTTGGCTTGGGGGCTGCACTTGTAATTAAAGACCAGATGGAAGCGGCCCTACCCGCGACAGCAGCGAGTCTACCTGTGGCTCCACGTGGTAGGTCCTACATGGTGGGATCCCGTCGCCTCGAAGTACATGCACTTTGAGCAACGCGATGTCAGGTTTGAAACTTTTCTAACTTTTGATCGGAGGGTCCGTTTGAGGTGTGATGTACCTTTCCGGAAAGCCCTCGCCGAGAGCGGCGTCACAATGACATGGAACTAAAACTTTTTCGAGTCCAAGAAGACAGGATCACAACCAGATCTTCGTTTCTTCGCAGTTTGTCCGTTGAGCTGTATTGTGCTATTTTCACTCGGGATCAATGTTATGGTTCTTTCTGACCTTGATGGCATCAATTCAGCTTGATTTTGATCGGATTGGCTTCAAGTTGGTAAAATAACCATTTTACCCCTCCAGGGGTTATTTCCTGTACTGGCACGATCTTCGACTATTTTCCTAAGGTTGTCTCCGAGGTTTTGATCCCAGCCGACTCTATTTGTCCTCAAGGTTATCTCTGAGGCTGACTTGGTTTCCCAGGGTTGTCTCTGGGGATGATGTGATGCTTCGGGGTTGTCTCTGAAGGTAGGATTGATCTCCAGGGGTTGTCACCGGGGATCTTGTACCTCCCGGGTTGTGACTGGGGCTTCACTTGACATCTCGGTGTTGTCAGGGTTGACTTGACATCCCGGTATAATGATCGGGATTGAGCTTAACATCCCAGGGTTATCACCAGGGCTGCTTGACATCCCGGTATGGTTATTGGGGCTTAATTGACATCTCGGTATTGAGACCGGGGCTTTGTTGACATCCCGACATTGAGATCAGGGCTGAGTTGACATCCCGGTATTGAGATAAGGGCTGAGTTGACATCCCGGTATTGAGACCGAGGCTGAGTTGACATCCTGATATTGAGATCGGGGCTGAGTTGACATCCTGGTATTGAGACCGGGGAGGAGTTGACATCCAGGTATTGTGACCGGGGTTTAGTTGGCATCCCGATATTGAGACCGAGGCTGAGTTTACATCCCGGTATTATGACCGGGGCTGAGTTGACATCCCGATATTATGACCGGGGCTAAGTTGACATCCCGGTATTGAGACCGGGGCAGAGTTAACATCCTGGTATTATAACCGGGGTTATGTTGACATCCTGTTATTGTGACCGGGGCAGAGTTGACATCCCGGTATTGAGACCGGGGTTGAGTTGACATCCCAGTATTATGACCGGGGCAGAGTTGACATCTCGGTATTGTGACTGGGGTTGAGTTGACAACCCGATATTGTGATCGGGGTTGAGTTGACATCCCGGTATTGTGGCCGGGGTTGAGAAGATGGTTTTACCCCCTACAGGGTTAGTAACAGGAACGTAACATTTCAAGTGTCTACAACAGGAATGAAAAAATTACGAGTCTCTAAAGATGCCCCTCTTTATCATGTTTATGCAACGCAGTGAAATGAAAAGAATAAAGATTGCTAGACACTGGAAATATGATAAATGCAAATGTAATGTAATACATAGCATGATATGTTATGAATGTTAGATACCTTCGAGGAGATGGGCTATCACTAACTGTTTACGTCATTTTCTCCTGGGGATGACCTTATCTATGATAACCCTTGATGTCGCATTAGTCGAAGACCAATGGTTTACCATGTCCCTGTGGTGTTAGGCTATTACTGGTAAGGTATTGCTGGTAGGCTATCACAGACTGTTCTCATCATTTTCTGCTGGGGATGACGTCATTCATGATAGCCTTTGGTGAATTCCCTTGACGTCTACTCGAACGGCATATTGCAAAGTCTTGATCACCACCGAATCTTTCTCGATGCTCCCTCTAGGGATTTGTATAATAGATTCCATCATATGTCCTCTGTGGGGATAAACTAATATACTATTTTTGGCACCAGCTCATTCCCGATGCTTCACTGGAGTTGTCGCCAACGATTGAATTATCAGAACCTTTGACCTTCGCTGAAGTAGCCTTCAACGGCTGATATCACCAGATCATTTCGGATGCTTCGTTGGGGTTGTCACCAATGGCTGAAATGTCAGGCAATCTGACCTTCGCTGAAGTAGCCTTCAACAGCTAATATCACCGGATCGTTCTCGATGCTTCGCTGGGGTTGTCGCCAGCGGCTGAAATGTCAGGCAATCTAACCTTCGCTGAAATAGCCTTCAACGGCTGATACTATTGAATCTTTCCTGATGCTTTACTAGGGTTGTCGCCAGTGGCTGAAATATCAAGCAATCTGACCTTCACTGAAGTAGCCTTCAATGGCTGATATCACTAGACTGTTCCCGATGCTTCGCTAGGGTTGTCACCAGCGGCTGAAATGCCAGACAATCTGACCTTCGCTGAAGTAGCCTTCAATGGATAATATCACCGGATCGCTCCCGATACTTCGCTGGGGTTGTCACCAGTGGCTGACATGTCAGACAATCTGACCTTCGTTGAAGTAGCCTTCAACGGCTGATACCACTGAATCGTTCCCAATACTTCGCTGGGGTTGTCGCCAATGGCTAAAATGTTAGGCAATCTGACCTTCGCTGAAGTAGCTTTCAACGGCTGATATCATCGGATCGTTCCTGATGCTTCGCTAGGGGTTATCGCCAGTGACTGAAATGTCAGGCAATCTGACCTATCTCGATGTGGGGGTACTCTTTTCTGACAAATCCTACCCTCAGATCAATATGGATGCCTTAATACATTCAAAACCTGCCGTTCTTACCGTCGGACCTTCCCGATGCTCTAACAACGGCAGTTTTTAGCAGTTTTTCACAGTTCTTCAGTAATTTTTTAGCAGTTCTCACCATTGGTCCTCGGATATCACTTCGGGATGATAACCAATGACTTACAAGAAGTTCTTCTTTCAGTCAGGAATCCACCGCTCATACGCAGGATTTTAGGCCAATCCGCTCAATCGCGTAGCAGTTTTTTCCTGAATTTGACTTTTCAGCTTCTATAAACTCCATTTCCACTCGAACTGGACCGAGTTGGAGGGGGTGGGCCCCACCTTAGGGAGCCGCAGGTAAGGGTGCGGCAGCCGCAGGTGGGGCTGCTCCCTCCTACGAGTTTAAGTTGGGCAACCATGACTTCTCAGATTCATTTCAAGTTTGAATCTTAAAGGAAATCCAATTTTCTTCTTCAGATCTACGGAGTTCGGGCAGCTTTTTTCAAATTCCGTCACTGTACAAACGTTCTGCACATCTCTGGTAATGTTTACATCCTTTCTTTTCCAGTTTTGACTATAAGAATGTTATAAACCACGTAGTATACTTTAAACACAATGTATCAAATAAATGTGCCTATATGACTTGATAAAAATTTTCAGACTTAGTAAATATGTATATTTTACTGTGCTGAACGTTTTGATGTAAAAAATTTGATTTCTGAGAAAGTTAATTGACTCCCTTTTTGATCAGTTTACTCATCCTTTTTGAGGCTAAGTGAGCCTGGATTTTCAACTAAAAATGCATGTGGTAATTTAGCTGCCACGGGAAGTTTACTTTTAATTATTTTCATAAATATGAATAGATTCTATTTTTGGGTAGGTGTGCTACTAAATGGCCACCTATTCATGCCCATATACATGCGGACAATCTATTTTACAAAGGAGACTCTAGAAAAAAAAAATTAAAAGCCTGAGTATTTAATGAGCATGCAATTTTGACTCTACTAGGGGATTTTTGTTAACTAATGCACGCTCTAGGATTTAAAAATGCATAAAGCAGTGATTTAATTTAATAAGCCACAGGTTTAAGGTTTACTTCACCCTTTCTGAGGTGATTTGGAGACTTTATCCAGGTTATGGAGCCAAATAGACCCGGTAGTGCTAGCAGGGTCACTTCAGGAGTGAGGCAGAGGAGAGTTTCTGATGTTCCTCAGCCACATCCAGCCCGGCCGCCTCGTCGTTTGGCTAAGTCTGTGATTCGTCCCATCCGGGCTGAGCCGCCGGTTGATGTGGATGATGAGGATGTCCCATTTGTTGATCCTTCCCCAGCTCAGGCTCTACGTGGGGAGCTTCCAACCATTGTGGTGCCACTTCAGGAGCTTTTGGGAGAATTGAGGCGCCATCCATTGAGATACATTCACGCCAACGAGGTAACTGAAGTTTTTCTTTTGGATTTTCTTTCTTTTTTTTGCCATTTTCAGGGCACAAGTTTGATCTGGACTAGCTATTTGATGCAGGTTCCTGGCTTTACATAGCCTAGGGGGAACTGGTTCAACGTCCATTCCTTGTACCATACTCTGCATCCGGAGTATCAGACCATTTTCTATAATTGGGGGTTTCAGGCATTCTTTTCTATCCCTCCCCGCTGTTGCCCCTGGGGTTATCTGAGGGCTTTATCGAAGCGTTGGTTCCACCAGACCAAGTCTCTCCATTTATTGGATTGCGAGGTGATGATGACGCCTATGGACTGGAGGTTCATCAATGGGATAGAGTTCGCAGGCGATCCACTGCCGGTTGTGGCGGACATTTCACCTACTGCCGTTCGGTCCCTCTTGGGAGTTCCTGCGATAGCCATCAAAGGTCAAACGGTCCGTTCTGGACCCTTGAGCGTAGATGCCCAGAGTGGGACTTTGACTGAGCCTCTGCCTAATGATCAGAGGGTTTGAGATCTAATCTTGAGGCAACTATTTTTGGTGATTATCAGGGATTGTTTCCTTATGGACAACTCTTTGACAGTGTCCTTTGCCCTGGTCAGCACTACTCGATATGTGGAGCGCCTTAGTAATTTTTATTGGGGTACCTACACCTTTGCATATTTTCTCCGAGGGATGCACATGCGCTCGGAGGGTGTGACGGAGGCTTGGTTAGGCTTTTACCCATTCCTGCTGGTGAGTACATCTCTCTTGTACCTTTTTTATTTCCTCATTTATATATGTCAGTCTTGATCACTGAGGACTTTTGATATTTCCATGGCCAGTTCTGGGCATATAAGATGCTTCCTTGCCAACGTCCTGCCACTACTCTGGGCTTGGAGGCTTATCCTCGGGGACGGCGCTGGCATCACTCCACATTAAGGGAGGTCCCTATAGCCGAGGGATTCACCCACTCCCGCCTGCAGCTCGAGCTATTGACGGTCAGGTCGATCTCGTGGGTTTTGTATACCTCAGATTTTCTGACAGTCGGGTTTGAGGACGGCTTTCCCACTGGCCTGGAGTTTGCATTATCCACCCACCGAGTTCCATTTTTGACAGAGGGAGGCTGGGAGCTCTATTTAGGAGAGCATGCTATTAGGAGCACCACAGGAGATATCCGCATTCCCTTTGTTCCTCCTGCTTGGCATCATTGGCCATTAGCTCAACCACTCACAGACATTCCACTGGTGGGCGTAGATGGCTTCACCCTGTCAGAGGGTCCTTACAGCCAGGAGGAGGCATTTCACAGCTGGTGGAGTCCTTGTACCATTAGGGCTCAGACTCGTGCTACCCAATTTATGGCAGATATGGTGTCAGGGTTTGTGATGATGACAGATTAGATAGCTTGCCTCCGAGATCCTACTCATCTGGACTAGATTACAGGACTGACCCAGCAGTTAGAGAGGGCTCATTTGTTTATCAGGCACCTTGGCCGGGATCCGCCCGTGGTAGATTCTTTTGCTCCTTCCGGCTCTGGAGCAGACCCCTCATTAGGTATATTTTCTAGCAGCTTTGCAGCTGCTGATCCTCCCTTATATCGACCGAACATTCCCATTGGTAGAGACTTTGTGACTCAGGGGGAGCTGGAGCAAGTTAATAGCCTGGATGCAGACATTTTTGATCTCTTTGGATAGTTTTTCTCGCTATATCTTTTGATAGGCCTCTGTTAGTAGTTGGGCTGCTATGCCCCATTTCCCTAAACTTTTTATTTTGTATTTTATTAGCAGATAGAGATGATGCTTGCAGTAGATAGTTTATTCTAGATATGCATGATATTTCCTATCTATTGCATCATGTTTATCATTGTCATTATGCATATATTATGTCATGCATATGCACTTAGACAGGTGAGTTCAGATTTAACCCCTGGATGGTCTTATGATATGGTGATACAGATGTTATCATCTACGATCAGCCATATTGAGAACTCGCCACCATCCTTAGTAGCATCCTCATTGAGGTCTTGGTACGATAGTCTACCCCATACAGCCAGAGGGACAGTAGACTAGATGATGGGGCATTCCTTGGCCCTTCAAGATTTCTAGGATCCGTATGGATGTTGGGTTTGTACGAAATTGTGACGCAATCAAATTGCAAAAATTAGCGGAAGCATGGTATATCAGAGTTTAAAAAAATTTCTACAAAACCATTACCCGGATCATCCTTTATGCAAATTATTAATTTAAAACGATAAATAAGAAGTTATGGAATCATACCCTTGTAGAACGAAGCTTCCACAGGTACTAGTTCAACTCCTTGTTCTTCGTGATCTCCTTGAATTTCCGGGTTAGATTCTTTTCTTTGATCAACGTTAGCCACCCAAGTGTTTGGCCTCTAGAGGTGATCCACCAAGGAAGAGAAATTATCAAGAAGGAGGGTGTTTGGCTTAGTGTTCTATCCTCTATAGAAAAGGAGTACTCTCTAACAATTAGAATTGCATCATTTAATATCTATTATAAGACTTCTCTTATATAGACATTGGTCAACCCTTCTAATCCTATTAGACATGGGATTTCTTTTAATTAATTAAACTCTTTTAATTAATTTAGGCTTCCCACCACATGGGAATAATTAATTAAATTCATTTAATTAATTTATCTCCTAATCTTATTAGGAATAAATGAGAGTACTAAATATTAAATTAATTACTAAACTCCTTTAGAAATTAAAATAATAATAATTGTAATAATATTAATAAGACTCCTCTTATTAATTTATATTTAATATTTCCAAAATATTAAATAATAAACATTAAGCTATTTAATTTATTCTATCACCACAGATTAAATTAATTATACTTAATGCATTATTACGATTATGCCATTACCTTCTTAAATAATTATTCTTCCTTTTATGGTGTGACCATTTAGGTTCTCCATATTAAACCGGTTGTGAATAAATCAATTAAAATAATTTTAATCTTATTTAAATAAATAAATTAAACTAATAATCTATTTAAATAAATAATATTTATTCTACAATAGGGATAAGCCTCCCTAGCGATCAACGACTTTCCAAATAATATAGATTTTAACATTAATCATAAAAGAACCTGTGAGTTAATAGTTACCATACAATTCAATCCTTCCACCATACAATATCCCAATTAAATATAAGACATGGATTTACTGTCAAGTCTTATTTTATTTAATTATATTTATTTCGATTAGAAAATGCACAACTCCAAATAATGCAAATTAAAAACTCCTTTCTAATTTCATTTCACCTTGGCCAAGGATTCCTGGGTTGTCATTTAACGAATCACATAGGACATATCTCCTCTTTTACTAGAGGTGGTAGATTCTTTATTGATCATTCATTATCTCCATATGTAACTCATTATACCCAAGCATACCCTATATATGCCTTAAAAGGTCTTAAGGAATAAGTCAAAGTATAATTTGTTACATACAAGATACTATGATGATCTCAAGTCCAAGGATCACTTGTACTACTATCACATTAGGAATTCCTATTGACATGCGAGTAAAACTCCATTATGTATTCCATAGCGAATCACGTTCAGTGAACTTATTCTCCAATAAGCACCTACATACTTGCTTTAGTGTCTCCACACAAATGATCATGAGATCAATCATCCTCATCCAATGAGCAAGCAACATATGTACCAATCTATCCGGATTTACTAATCCCCTTTTTAGTAATCCCACGATTGGGAACTATTTTAGTTTTAAAACTTTCTAAGAATTTAGATCTCATTAGCATGATCATCATCATGATTCTAAAAGTTTTGCTTAAAACTATGGGTTATTTACATATTATAAAAACAGCAACATGTAGATAATTAAATGCCTTTAATAAATGAATATTTTATTAATAAATAAATAAGATTGTTTACAAAGTACGTGCTTTATCATCATACATGATTGGCTTGTATGCACACTACTATCAATCTCCCACTTGCACTAAAGCCAATCGCCATGGTATCTCATACCCATCTTCTCTAAGTGACGATCAAACTGCTGTTGTGTTAAAGCTTTAGTAAATGGATCTGCAATGTTGTCTTGAGAGTCTACACTCTCCTCTTTCAATGATTTTTTTTTTTTTTTTTTAATCAAAGTGCCGCAACACATGTTTAGATTCAAGATGAGACTTAGGAACTATTCCTAGTTCTGTAATGAACTTTTCATCCGAAACATCAACTTGCAGCTTCACTTACAGTTATATACTTTGTCTTTGTCACTAACCCAGCAACTTTTGCTGTTTGAAACCTTTCCAATTTACTGCACCACCTTTTAAGGTAACGACTTACCATAAAGTGGATTTTGCTTTCGTCTTGGTCAGTCTGAAAACTTGAGTCTGTTTAGTCTTCTAGTTTAATTCAGACCCATCATGTGTCATGATGACATCCTTAGTGTCAGTTAAGTACTTTGAGATGTTTATCACTGTCTCACAGAGATCTTCTCCAGAATATGACTGATCAACATCAAGTCTTGTATATTTCATTGCATACATAATAGTTACTTATGCGATTTCTCTTTTACTGAGGACAATTTTAGAGAGATACACTCCATGGCTCATCATCATGAGGCACCTTTTGGAGTTGCCATGCTAAATGCCTTTAGCATCTAATGACTATACGTTTCCATGGGTTAAGCCGAACATCCTTTTAAATCTATTAATATAGATTTATATCCCCAATGTGGGATGTTCTACCCAAATCATTCATGGAGGAATATTTAGACAACTTTATTTTGATCGATTTTAGCATAGAAATTTCATTCCCTATCAGTAATATATCATCAACATATAATACATGGAATGAAACAGCGCTCCCACTAACCTTCTTGTACACACATGGTTCATCGTCATTTTTGATAAAATCAAACTCTTTGATTGTCTCATCAAAACGAATGTTCCATCTACGAGATGCTTGCTTCAATCCATAAATGGATCGTTGCAGCTTACAGACTTGATTTATTCCAACCTTTGAAACAAATCCCTCTGGCTGTGTCATATACACATCCTCTTCAAGTTTCCCATTGAGGAAGGCCGTTTTCACGTCCATCTGCCAGATCTCATAGTCGTTATAAGCTGCAATCGCAAGCAAAATCCGAATGGACTTGAGCATAGCTACTGGTGAAAAGGTTTCATCATAATCAACTCCTTGTCTTTGTTTGAAACCTTTTGCAACCAGTCGGGCCTTATAGGTCTCCACCTTGCCGTCCGCTCCAGTCTTTCTTTTAAAGACTCATTTACACCCAATAGGCTTAATGCCTTCAGGTGGTGAAACCAAAGTCCATACTTTGTTTTCATACATGGAGTCCATTTCGGATTTTATGGCTTCAAGCCATTTTCCTTTTCCTGAGTCTTTATTACTCATAGCCTGTTCGTAATTCAATGGATCATCATCATTCATGATGTGTACCTCATCGTCATCCTCTATAACTAATCCATACCTCTCAGGTATCTTCGGTACTCTTCCAGATTTACTAACAGGGTGTAGTATAGTAGGTTCTTCTACTTGGTCAGGTACCTGACTTTGATCCGTGATAATTTGTGGTTCTTGAACTTCTTCAAGATATATCTTACTCCCACTGACCCCTTCATGGATAAACTCCTTTTCCAAGAAGGCAGCATGTTTCGCAACAAACACCTTTTGATCAGTTGGATGATAGAAATAATACCCTAAAGTTTCTTTAGGGTATCCCACAAATCTACACTTATCGGATTTAGTCTGTAGCTTATCATTTTCAAACTTTTTGACATAAGCTGGGCAACCCCAAGTCTTAATATGCTTAAGATTTGGTTTCCTCCCCTTCCACATCTCATATGGAGTCTTTGGGACGGATTTGGTAGGTACCTTGTTAAGTAGGTATGCAGCCGTTTCTAGGGTATATCCCCAGAAAGAAATTGGAAGGTCGATAAAACTCATCATGGATCGAACCATGTCCAACAGTGTTCGATTTCTCCTTTCAGATACTCTATTTAACTGTGGTGTACCTGGAGGAGTCCATTGTGAGATTATACCATTTTCTTTGAGACAATAGAGAAACTCACCGCTTAAGTATTCTCCACCTCGATCTGATCGAAGTATCTTTATACTCTTGCCCGTTTGTTTCTCTACTTCACTTCTGAACTCTTTGAACTTTTCAAATGATTCTGACTTGTATTTCATTAAATACACATATCCAAATCTTGAGTGATCATCAGTGAAAGTAATAAAATAAGAATACCCACCCCGTGCACTTGTTGTCATAGGTCCACAAACGTTTGTGTGAATCAATGCCAACAACTCTGTAACTCTTTCTTCTTTTCCACTACAAGGAGATTTAGTCATTTTACCCATGAAATAAGATTCACAAGTTGGATATGATTCATAATCAGATAACTCAAGGAGCCCATCTTTATGCAACTTGGATAATCTTGTTTCATTGATATGACCGAGTCTACAGTGCCACATGTAAGTATAATTAATATCATCTCTTTTCCTTTTCTTAGTTTGTTCAATTTGAAAAATATTTTCTTGTAAGTCAAGTGTATAAAGTCCATTTCGCAAATTTCCAATACCATATAAAACATCGTCTTTATAAATAGAACAACTATTGTTCTTTATAACAACGTTAAATCCTTCCATATCCAATACAGAAATTGAAATAATATTTTTAATAATATTCGGAACATAATAACAATTATTAAGATAAATGAACTTGCCCGAAGGCATTGCTAAATAATAAGTTCCTACAGCTAATGCAGCAACCTTTGCTCCATTCCCCACTCGTAGGATCACCTCATCATTGTTCAGCTTTCTACTTCTGACCAGTCCCTTCACATTTTTACATATGTGAGAACCACAGCCGGTATCCAATATCCAAGTAGAATTTTGACTTTCTAAAAAATTAATTTCAATCATGAACAAACCTTGATTGGAAGTCGAAGCTTCTCCAAGCTTCTTCTTTGCCAGAAACTTCTTGCAGTTCCTCTTCCAATGACCCGGCTCGTTGCAATGGAAGCACATTCCTTTGCTAGCTGGATCAGATTTCTTTTGTTCCTTTATGTTCACTTTGCCCTTGGTCATCCGAGATCGGAAGAGCTCCTTAGATATCTCATATCTAGCAGTCCTACTTTGTTCACCATACAACTCCTTGAGGTGAATCAACATAGTAGGAGCATCCATGTTTTCGTGCTGACGCTGAAGCTCGTTATTCATGGATGCGAGCATGATGCATTGAGCCACAGATGCATCATCTTGCCACTTTACAATGGTGGCAATCTCTTCCTCAAAGGCTGTTTCTGGAACAGTTCCAGGGACAGGTGAGTTTAGGACATAAGAAATCTTTTCAGCAGTGAGAACTATTCTCAGATTTCTTAGCCAGTCCGTATAATTCGGCCCGGTAAGCTTATTAGCATCAAGTATGCTTCGCAGTGAAATTAGTGATTTTAATATTTTTTAAAATTCTGCATGTGAAAAATAACATTTTAGCAAACATTCATTTTATTAATTTTGCATACCAAAATAAATTTAGGTCTTTATTTTAAATTGGTATCTCCCACTATTTTTATCAAACTATATTACCCTCACTTATATAGTTCGGCAACATCTAATTAAAGATTTGCTAGTGAGAATAAGGATCCCATTTCAAATGTATATAACCTTGTGGATAGCACAACAAGCAATATACAAATAAATAGGTAGACAACTCTTGTCAATTACAACACTATATAACTCCTTTTATTTTGCCTCTTAAATCATAATGGTCAAGTGTGTGCACATCCGAACTAAAATGATTTAAGTTAAGTCCAGCCTAGCACTTCCATAAATTCAAAAAAGAAAAATGTTCGTCCTTGTGGATAGCACAACAAGACTAGATCGTTCAATTTTCTTGATAAGCATCAAATGTGATTAATTAACATCTTAAATACGCAATACTCGCCTTGTGGATAGCACAACAAGCTCATATTAAATATTTAATACTCTATTAATTTATCATGCTAGAAGGCGACGTTCGATATTCCAAATATCATTTGAACGCTTCGGACTTAATATTATTTATTTGAGGGGTTTGTTATTATTTGTCTCATCTTGTTTAGCGCGCATGCACATATATATATAAAATACGCGTCATTTTATTAAACATGCGAAGCATGTTTGCATAAAATATAATATATATAATATTTAGCATGCAATATAGAATATTATATTCTACCCGGATTGATTATGGACTTTTATTCTAGTTTGGTTCACTAGAGCCACCAAGTGAACCAAAAGGTCAAACCTAGGAGTGCAAAAATTTAAATTTAAATATAACTATTACATTTAAACCCGGGCTCCATACAAACGGGTCTTCACGCGCTCCTTGCTCCTTGGTCTCCAATTTCTTCAAGATAATTCTAACTATTCTTATTACATTAAACTATTTAATTTAAATAGAAACCTTGATCAACAGTCAAGGGGAAGTACATAGGAGGGAGATAGAATTTTACATCAAGAAAAAAAAATTTAGAGAAGACGACGTACGCAGACCCCATTTAATAAAACCCATTCATTCAAGCATTCAACTAAAATAAAATCCAATCACATTGGTCAAATAGTCCATAATCAATCCCCATTTATTTTCATACATATCACCATATATATCAATAAATAAATATTCATCTCATGAATTAAAACATTCCATATATATATGAGTATCATTTAATGGGCAATTTTAAATTGCATGAAATCCAATTTCAAGATTAAAATAAACTCTTTATTTTAATTATAAAATTATTTAGAATATAATATATAAATATATCATATTTATTTATTTTTTTTTAAAAGTCACCTTCTTTTATTAAAAGAGTCCTGCAGGTTTATTAAAAAAAGTTCTTTCCTGATGAGTCACATTCTTTTTGGAGTAAGAAAGAGACAACACCTTTTCTTTGCAGAATTCAAGATTAGCACCAAAAAAAATTTTGATTCGTCCCAAAAAAAGTCTTTTTTTTTCTTAAAAAATATAATTTTATACAATAAAATTATGCCCAATAAATTATTTTAAATACATACCCATATGTATATGAAATCAAAAATAAATTAATAATTGCATAAAGATTTGGCTCTGATGCCACTGTTGGGTTTGTACGAAATTGTGACGCAATCAAATTGCAAAAATTAGCGGAAGCATGGTATATCAGAGTTTAAAAAAATTTCTACAAAACCATTACCCGGATCATCCTTTATGCAAATTATTAATTTAAAACGATAAATAAGAAGTTATGGAATCATACCCTTGTAGAACGAAGCTTCCACAGGTACTAGTTCAACTCCTTGTTCTTCGTGATCTCCTTGAATTTCCGGGTTAGATTCTTTCTTTGATCAACGTTAGCCACCCAAGTGTTTGGCCTCTAGAGGTGATCCACCAAGGAAGAGAAATTATCAAGAAGGAGGGTGTTTGGCTTAGTGTTCTATCCTCTATAGAAAAGGAGTACTCTCTAACAATTAGAATTGCATCATTTAATATCTATTATAAGACTTCTCTTATATAGACATTGGTCAACCCTTCTAATCCTATTAGACATGGGATTTCTTTTAATTAATTAAACTCTTTTAATTAATTTAGGCTTCCCACCACATGGGAATAATTAATTAAATTCATTTAATTAATTTATCTCCTAATCTTATTAGGAATAAATGAGAGTACTAAATATTAAATTAATTACTAAACTCCTTTAGAAATTAAAATAATAATAATTGTAATAATATTAATAAGACTCCTCTTATTAATTTATATTTAATATTTCCAAAATATTAAATAATAAACATTAAGCTATTTAATTTATTCTATCACCATAGATTAAATTAATTATACTTAATGCATTATTACGATTATGCCATTACCTTCTTAAATAATTATTCTTCCTTTTATGGTGTGACCATTTAGGTTCTCCATATTAAACCGGTTGTGAATAAATCAATTAAAACAATTTTAATCTTATTTAAATAAATAAATTAAACTAATAATCTATTTAAATAAATAATATTTATTCTACAATAGGGATAAGCCTCCTTAGCGATCAACGACTTTCCAGATAATATAGATTTCAACATTAATCGTAAAAGAACCTGTGAGTTAATAGTTACCATACAATTCAATCCTTCCACCATACAATATCCCAATTAAATATAAGACATGGATTTATTGTCAAGTCTTATTTTATTTAATTATATGTATTTCGATTAGAAAATGCACAACTCCAAATAATGCAAATTAAAAACTCCTTTCTAATTTCATTTCACCTTGGCCAAGGATTCCTGGGTTGTCATTTAACGAATCACATAGGACATATCTCCTCTTTTACTAGAGGTGGTAGATTCTTTATTGATCATTCATTATCTCCATATGTAACTCATTATACCCAAGCATACCCTATATATGCCTTAAAAGGTCTTAAGGAATAAGTCAAAGTATAATTTGTTACATACAAGATACTATGATGATCTCAAGTCCAAGGATCACTTGTACTACTATCACATTAGGAATTCCTATTGACATGCGAGTAAAACTCCATTATGTATTCCATAGCGAATCACGTTCAGTGAACTTATTCTCCAATAAGCACCTACATACTTGTTTTAGTGTCTCCACACAAATGATCATGAGATCAATCATCCTCATCCAATGAGCAAGCAACATATGTACCAATCTATCCGGATTTACTAATCCCCTTTTTAGTAATCCCACGATTGGGAACTATTTTAGTTTTAAAACTTTCTAAGAATTTAGATCTCATTAGCATGATCATCATCATGATTCTAAAAGTTTTGCTTAAAACTATGGGTTATTTACATATTATAAAAACAGCAACATGTAGATAATTAAATGCCTTTAATAAATGAATATTTTATTAATAAATAAATAAGATTGTTTACAAAGTACGTGCTTTATCATCATACATGATTGGCTTGTATGCACACTACTATCAATGGATTCGTGGATGGCATTCTGTCCTGTTGGATACCTGCGCGGCATGTTTTCCACTTTGGACTGCACTAGTTGACTCCTACCTTAGAGGAGTATGAGCGTCTTACAGGCTTGGCACTGGATCTACCTTGCGCTCGCACAGCTATCAGTGACATGAGGAGACCCTTTATGACTACGTCGGTCTGAGACGTAGAGTGGCCATTGAGGAGATCATCTCAGGACATGTGATATCCATCGACTTTCTAATCGATCGCTTCGGCCAACCAGACAACTACGATCGACACTCTGGGGATTTTACCATTTTGGCAGATGAGTGGCAGTTGGCCCGGGTAGACGTTTTGTTGATGTGCGTCACGGCCTACGTATACATGCCATTATATTTGGACCATTTAGATATTGGCTTGATAGTCGTAGTCCGTGCCCTTAGACAGGGTAGTACTATTCTGCCAATGATACTGGCCGGGACCTTGAGGTCGGCTACCTATTGCAGTACCCATTCGGAGGGGTTTTTTAGAGGTAGCTCTGTCCTGTTGTATGTATGGATCATGACACATTTGCGTCCGATTGGCACCTTTAGACACCATGGGTACTGCTTTACCCATGAGATAGCCCTGTCCTACTCTTTCCAGCCAGCAGAGTGTTCGGATACAGCAACATGGTCTACCTTTTTATCAGATATTGAGCATCCCTTTTTGATCCTGCCATGCTCAAGGCTTGTCTCCCCTTACAGCTTCATCACTCATACAGTCGGCATGGACTATTTTCCCCTAGCGGGATTGAGAGGGGTGACCACTTACCATCCGTTGGCAGTTATAGGTCAGTTTGATCAGTTCCAGAGCCTTCACCAATTTGAGGGGGTAGTTGACCAGCGGATGTCAGCTTTATCTCTATCGTCAGCTGACCTGATCAGGATTTATGAGTGTTGGACTCATAGGTAGAGGGATGATTTCTCTACTAGCCATCCGAATCGCTCTCCGGAGTATTCGGCATGGTTGGAGGTCGATATAGTAGTAACTACGGTTATCCAGTCAGCTCCGATCATAGATTCAGATCAGGATGAGCCTATAAAGGATCCTGATTCTCCCACTGAGTATGAGTTGTTCATTGGGTTAACAATGGCTTTAGTTAGTGACCCTCCTAGCATTCCTGTAGGTACAGATCCAGCTATTGCTGATTCACTAGCTCGGATGACTTTTAAGAGAGATCAGGCTATGATGTTGATGTTGACAACTCTTTCTAACAGGGATACAGTCTTTGCCGCTAGAGATAAGGCTCGAGTTACTCGACATGCAGTCTTGATTGAGAGATGAGGTCTGATCTGTCAGAGATGCAGCCTTTGAGGAGATTGAGGAGGTCTTAGTTGCCCGGGATGCCGCTTATGCCGAGAGGGATGAGGCCATAGCTACCCTGGATGTTTATATTACTGACAGCACGGCACTCAAATCATATACCGACAGCCTGGTTGGAGAGATGAGTGCTTTCATAGATGGTCACAGTAGCACCATGTAGATGGCTGTGGATGTTCTTGCTCGTATGGAGACCGAGGGTATTGCGCTTGCAGCTATTCCTCCATTTTTAGAGAGAGATGCCATGTTGGCATTGCTATTCCGCTTGGCCTTGGGTCTATAGACTAGCTTTATTTTTCCTGCACATACTAGATCAACCATTTTTGTCATGTACAGGACACCATGTATCTATTAAATAGTATTATATATTAGAGAAATATATTTTGATTCACTTCCCTGTTGGATATGTATTGTCATTGCTGAGTTATTAGTACTTCTTTCATGACTTGCTGTTGTTGATGTATCACGAGCTTCTTCTTGATGGACGGACAGTGAGATGTCAGAGAATATCTCAGATGGGCCTGTTGACTAGGGAGACTTGATAAAATTTAGGTTTTATCGAGTTTTGGTGTCTTGGGACTGGTTTTTATTGGTTTTTTTGTTTTTCTTTGAAGGTCACGCCGCACCATGAATGGCTGCCTACGTACTCCCTGGTGGAGGGAGATCAGGTCATTCGTAGTTCAAGTTTTGTGTGAGAGGTTTGAAGAGTGTTTCTTTTGAGTTTGGTTTAATGGGTTTTTTGAGTTTTTGTTTGGTTTGACCGCACCAGGAATGGCTGCCTACGTACTCCCGATCTGAGGGAGATCAGGTCATTCGTAGTTCGATCTTTTAATGAAAATCAAAACTGATTTGATCGATTCGCAGGACCAGGATGATGGTTGGCATGTGTTTTAGACGTAGTACCTTTTCACGGTGTCTGAGTTGATGAGTTGGGGAATTTCACCTCCGTCCATCTCTTGTAATCTGATAGCTCCTCTTGTCAGCACTTCTTTGACAATGAAATGACTTTTCCAATTTGGGGTGAACTTTCCTTTGGCTTCGTCTTGATTGACCAGGACTTTCTTCAGTACCAGGTCGTTCTCTTTGAATTGTCGAATTCGGACCTTCTTATTGTATGATCTAGCGATCCTTTGCTGATATAACTGCCCGTGAAAAATTGTTGTAGCCCTCTTTTCATCTATTAGGGACAGCTGGTGGTATCGTTCTTGCAACCACTGATCTTCTTCCATCTGAGCGTCTATTAACACTCTCAGTGACTCCATTTCTACCTCTATGGGAAGGACTGCTTCCATACCATAAACCAATGAGTAGGGGGTAGCCCCAGTAGAAGTACACATTGACGTCCTGATGCTAACAGAGTCAGAGGCAACAGGTCAGGCCATCCTTTGTGATTGACAGACATTTTCTACATGATCTTCTTGATGTTCTTATTGGCCGCTTCGATAATACTATTAATCTTGGGCCGATAGATGACAAAATTGAGATGCTTGATGTCGAACTTGCTGCATAAATCTCTCATCATCTGATTGTTTAAGTTCTTGGCATTGTCTAATACGATCACCTCCGGCTGTCCATATCGACAGACGACATTGTTTCGGATAAAACCAATGATTACCTCCTTGGTGACTTTGGGAAAAGAGGCAGCTTCAACCCATTTAGTGAAATAATCGATCATGGTGAATGTCGACGTCGGGAAAAAATTCGGTTCGAGTTGGACCCAAATCTTTCTCTCTTTTCCTAAGTTTTGTCTACCCTTATTTTATCTCTTTTTTTATGAAACAGGTTTTGAGGGGGTTTTTTAGGAAAAGGCCAACATGTATCATGTTGACGATTTGAATGTTTTACAGAGTCGCTAGTTGGTAGATTTGAAATAGTTGTATCAACTCAACCGAGTTTTGTTATGAAAGGAGGCCCAATTGTTGGACACTATCAAAACTAAATCTTGAAACTGAAGTTCTAAGTTCGAGGGCTTAGTTAAGTGTGGGGAAGGTGTTAGGCACCCCATAACTCCCGTGAAACACGGTACCGCATCTTTTCAATATTTTCCTTTTAAATCTACAATGTGTGTGTGAATGCTGGAAAAAATCGGGCCTACGCTTGATTGATTTGAAAGTAAGGACATGCTTCGTTGAACCTACGTACGAAGGGTTTAATTTGATTTGCAAAAGTTTCTTTTTTTAGCCAAAAATATTAAAATGATGTTTTGAAAGTAGGTTTTCAAACCCTTACGCACACGTAGGAATTAAAGCATATGGATACTTCCATTTTTTTTTTATCTTTTCAGCCTTTTGGCTCAATTTGAATGGTGATTGTCGGGCTGCGAAGCATCCTCGACCACAGGATATATACAAGTGACAGGTCTTCTCATGGGTATGACAGCCATCGGAGTGACTCTGACACGACAAACCATATTTTCACTATGTTGAGACCTTAAACCCGGATAACCGTTTTAAGGTCTTTTGGATGTACATTTTTACATAAATGAAACTTAACGTGCAAGTGTATAAATGTGCAATGAAGTAGTATGAACTTTTTGATCGTAAAAATACTCATAATGGACTGCTACACAAGCTTTTTGCCACTTGGTAGGCTTCAAACTTCCGTTTCCACCGGCTAATTTTTGGTATGTGGTAGTATATGAGTATATTTACGTATTAGAGTAATAAAATTTGGGTTTAGAGTACAAGAGTATGGCTGAGAAATGAAACGGACAGATGTTCAGAGCGTTTTTGAATTTTTAAATGAGCTGGGGGTGCACTCATATATATAGACCCAATGGAAGCGGGCCTACACGTGGCAGTCGTGGGTCTATCTACAGCTCTATGTGGCAGGGCCCACTTGGTGGGTCCTGCTGCATCGAAGTACGTGCAATCTGAGCAATTCGAGGTTAGATTCGAAACTTTCTAACTTTTGATCGGAGCGTCCGTTTTAGGCGTGCTATACCTTTTCAGAAAACCCTCGTAGAGAGTGTCGCAATGACATAGGAGTAAACATTTTACGAGTCCAAAAAGACGGGTTCATAACTAGGTCTTCGATTCCTCGTAGTTTGTCCGTTGAGCTGTCTTACGCTGTTTCCAATCGGGATCACCGTTATGGTTCTTTCTTACCTTGGTGGCATCAATTCAGCTTGAGTTTGACCGAATCGACTTTAAGTTGGTGAAATGTCCATTTTACCCTTCCCGGGGTTACCCTCAGTGCTGACATGTCCCTTCGACTGATTTCCTAGGGTTGTCTCCGAAGTTTGGGTCCCAGTCGATTCTGTTTGTCCTTAAGGTTGTCTCTGAGGCTGATTTTGTTCTTCCAAGTTTGTCTCTAGAAATGTTGTGAGGCTTCGGGGTTGTCTCCGAAATTGATTTGACCTCCCGGGATAAGACCAGGGATGACCTGTACTTCCCAAGTTGAGACCTGGGCTGACCTGTACCTCCCGGGATGAGATTGGGGCTAACCTGTACCTCCCGGGTTGAGACTGGGGCTAACTTGTACCTCCCGGGTTGAGACCAGGGCTGACCTGTACCTCTCGGGTTGAGACCGGGGCTGACCTGTACCTCCTGGGTTAAGATCGGGGCTGACCTAGCCTCTCGGTATTGAGACCGGGGTTGACCTGTACCTCTCGGGTTGAGACCGGGCTGACTTGTACCTCCCGAGTTGAGACCAGGGTTGACTTGTACCTTCTGGATTGAGATCGGGGCTGACCTGTACTTCCTGGGTTGAGATCGGGGCTGACCTGTACCTCCTGAGTTGAGACTGGGGCTGACCTGTACTTCTCGGGTTGAGACCGGGGCTGACCTGTACTTCTCGGGTTGAGACTAGGGCTGACCTGTACTTCCCGGGTTAAGACGGGGGCTGACCTATACTTCCCGGGTTGAGACCGGTGCTGACCTGTACCTCTCGGGTTGAGACCGGGGCTGACCTGTACCTCTCGGGTTGAGACCGGGGCTGACCTGGCCTCCCGGTATTGAGACCAGGGCTGACCTGTACCTCCCGAGTTGAGACCGGGATTGAGTAGACGATTTTACCCTTCTGCAAGGTTAGTAACAGGAACACAAAATCTCTATTGTCTACAACAGAACTAAAAAAATCAGAGTGTCTACAGTGAAGATGAATCGATGTCAGTTACTGGCTTTAGGTTCTATTGGACCGATCACATCCATTCCCCATATGGAGAAAGGCCATGGCAAACTCATATTATACAGCTCATTTGGAGGAGCGTGAATAGCATTTCCATGGACTTGACATTGGTAGGATCTCCTGACGTGATCATCACAGTCAGCTTTGAGAGAGATCCATTAATGCCCTGTTCTTACTATCTTCTTGGCCAACAAATGACCGCTCATGTGTGGACCACAGACTCCACCGTGAACTTCATCCATCAATCTCTGGGCTTGATCTTTGTCAAGGCATCGTAACAGGCCTTTTACAGCATCCCTTTTGTAGAGTGCGTCTCCGCTTAGATAGAACTTCATAGCCATCTTGTGAATTCGCTTCTTTCCAGCTTGTCTTATCCCAGCGAGTGTAGATCCATCTCGAAGATATTCCTTAATATCTTGATACCAAGGCTGTTTGATATGAGGTATTTCAACTGAGATTTCTCCAATGTAATTCCCATATGTCGGGGCCTTTTAGTTTGTGAATTTGATGTCGGGAATTCCCGTCCTACCAGATATGTTGATCAGGGAAGCCAATGTTGCCAATATGTCTGTAAAGTCGTTCCTACCTCGAGAGATGTGGATGAAGGTTATCTCTTTAAAATCCATGGATATGTTGATGACCTGCCGGTGATAGGGCAGCAAATGCAGTTCTTTGGTATGATACGCCCTAGTGGTTTGTCTAATAACCAACACAGAATCTCCAAAGAATAATACACGATGGATACCCATGGATTGAGCTAGTTTCAACCCCATTATGCAGCCTTCATACTCAGTCGTGTTGTTGGTGTTGACAAACTACAATTTGGTAGCCACAAGATACTGCTCTCCTATACCAGAGATAAGGATTGCCCCAGCTCCGGCACCTTCCATGTTCACCGCTCCATCGAAATATATTATCTAGGGTTGGACTCTATTCTCTATCTGATTTACTAAATTATCATGATCCCATCATCCAAAAAATAAGTCTCCAAGGGTTCAAAACCCTCCGGACGGTGCTTTGGCTAGTTGATCTGCAATGACTTGACCTTTGATGGACTTTTGAGTCACAAGGACATTGTCGAACTGTTGTAGAATCAACTGCCATTTAGACAATCGACAGTTTAACATTGGCTTGTTGAATACGTAATTCAGTGGATCCATTTGGGATATGTGGTAGGTCATGTGCCCATGCAGGTAATGTTGTAACCTCATGGCGGCCCATGCCAATGGACAACATGTCTTCTCAATTAGTGTGTACTTCTGTTCACCACTACTGAATCTTTTGCTGATGTAGTAGATAGCTCTCTCCTTGCTACTATCATCTTTCGATCCCAGCATACAGCCCATTGCGTTGGCATTGACGAACAAGTACAGAAATAGGAAAACCCCATCCCTCGGGGTTACCAAGACAGGCGCTTCGATCAGCTACTTCTTGATGGCAAGGAAGGCTTTTTGGAAATCCTTATTCCATCTCGCGGAGGAATTCTTCCTTTGTAGCTTAAAGATGAGTTCACAAGTTGCTATGAGCTGGGAAATGAACTGACTTATGAAATTGATTCGTCCCAGGAACTCGCGTATCTTATTCTCTGTTTGAGGTACTAGCATTTTCGTGATGGCTTTAATCTTGGAGGGATCCAACTCAATGCCTCTATTGCTCACTAGGAATCCGAACAACTTACCCGATTTAACGCCAAAAGCACATTTGGCTGGATTCAACTTGTGGTTGTACTTACGCAACCTGTTAAACTAGCTTCTTGAGATGGTTGATGTGATCATCCTCCTTCCGGGATTTGACGATGATGTCATCCACATAAACCTCTATCTCCTTATGCATTATGTCATGAAACAGGGCCATCATAGCTCGCTGGTATGTGGCACCGGCATTGATAAGGTCGAAGGACAATCGTCTATAATAGAAGGATCCCCAGGGAGTGATGAAGGCTGTCTTCTCCCTGTCTTCTTCAGCAACCATGATTTGGTGGTAACCTGCAAAGCAATCCATAAAAGAATGCATGCCGTATTGCGTCATATTATCTATCAGGATGTGGATGAAAAGTACCGGGAAATTATCTTTGAGGCAAGCTTTGTTCAAATCCCTATAATCCACACATACTTGTACCTTCCCTCCGGGTTTAGGCACGGGAACTATGTTCGACAGCCACTTCAGGTATGTTGATACTATGATGATACCTGTTTTGAATTGTTTGACAACCTCTTCTTTGACTTTCAGACTCCATTCGAGTTTCAATTGCCTGAGCTTCTGCTTGACTGGCTTGAATCCATCTTTGATAGGAAGTCGATGGATAACAATGTCAGTGGACAAGCTAATCATGTCTTCATGCGACCATGCAAACACATCCTAGAACTGTGTTAAGATTTCAATTAGGTCGGTTCTTTGGTCTGGGGTGAGGTCTAGGCCTATCTGGATTTCTTTGAGGTTTTCTGAGGTTTTGATATTGACAGTGGTGGTTTGGTCGAGGTTTGGTTTGGGTTTGTCTTTCGACCCATTCTTTGATCTCCTCGGGCACCTCATAGTTATCTATCTCCTCCTGATCAATCTCAATCAAGTCGAATTTCAGTTCTACATCAAAGTTGTAGTCACTGTGACAGGTTGGCATCTCATCAGCAGCGACAAACAAATCCAATTCTAGGAGTCCTGAAAAAAAAAGCTTTCGCTTTAATATATGAAACTTCTTAAACATACAAAGCATTTAGCAAAGCATGACAAAAGTTACTGCTATAGTTGTGCAATCAAAATAAGCAATAAATGAAACCATGTTACAGAGCAGACGGATTCTCTGCCCTTTTACCCTTTTTGAATAAGGCAAGCGACGCTGCTCTAGTTGTCCAGAGTCAAATCCTCATAAATAGGGAGGATACAAGATTTGTGGTCGTCTATCTCTTCTTTGATGACGACTAAGACATCCTTCAGATCAGAGCCGGGGTTTTTCTTTGAACTGCCCCCCTTTCTTTTTTTGATGTGAGGAATTTGGATCTAATCCTCTTCATCACTGTCTGGGATATCATCATTCATACCCTCGTAGTGTATGAGAACATGCATGTTAGCAAATGGGTCTCGTCCTTTGTACATGAACTTTTCTTTTCCCTTTTTGCTCTCCCCATCAGGCTTTGGGGCTTTTCTCTCACTTATCGGTATGATTGGAGAAAACAACATGGCTGACACAATAGTAGGAATCTTCCTCATTAGCTTCACAAATTCGGCATCAATGAGGTTTGGCAGTAGAATAGTAGAAGCATGAGCCTTTGAATGCTTGTGTGAGTTCCGATAGCTTGACCCGGATGAATAGCCCAATCTGGCTTTCCCTAATTGGCTCAGAATTTGCACAGGGCTTTTAATACCTTGCTGATTTTTCCCTAACCCTTCTCCAGAGCGAAAACCCAAAGATACCATCTTTTGGCCCACTGTCATCACTTCAGGAGAGACCTTTGGTTTCAAGGCTGGTGCCCCAACTGGTAGGTATTGAATATTGCTTACCTCCAATGCTTGAAAACTTGCAGGTTCAATCCCTGCATCCAAACTGATCACCGGCAGGTCTCTTTGTATGCAGACAGGGTACTCTGGTTTGACATTTACTGTAATCAGATTGCCATTAATAATGTACTTGAGCTGCTGATGTAGGGTGGATGGAACTGCTCCTGCCATGTGGATCCACGGGCTTCCCAGCAACAAATTATATCCGGTGGTAATGTTAAGTACCTGGAAGGATACATAGAAAGTGTGGGGACCTATTTCCAGTGAAAGCTAAATCTTTCCCACAGCCTCTCGGCGAGCGGATAACCACATGAATGGTTCTGATCCGGTTTGGCTTGATCTTCATTCTTTCCAAGGTGTCGTATGGAAAGATGTTTAGGGACAATCCTTCATCTATCAGCACACCTCCGATCACGTACCCTGATGACAGTACTGCTATGTGCAGTGACTTGCGATGGTCTGTCCATTCTGCGGGTATATCATCATCAGTGAAAGATATCACATTGCTGTTGAAGATGTGTTCTATCACATGATGGAATTTCTCAGTATCGACTGTCTTTTGTAGATGGGCTTCCTCCAGTACTTTCACCGGAATATTGCGATGATTCACCGATGATAAGACCAGATCCAATATGGACGTCTACTTGGGTGCATCCTTCAAGCTTTGCACCACCTTGATATCATTATGCCCCATTTTGTAGAGGAATTCTTCAATCTTCCCCTCAGCCACCTTCTCTTTGGCTTTGATAACTGAATTGATCACTCGCTGAGGCAGGTACAACTGATTCTCCTTGGATATGCTGGAAATATTATTTAAGGTGGACCCCTCATCATTCCCATAGTTCCATGGGACTCTTTTCAGATTGATCACTGAATATTGGGGTCTAAAAGGCAATATTAAATGCTCGGGTGTGGCTACCTTCACAGGATTATGTGCTCCGTGGACCCCTTTCCCTGGCATTATCAAGGGTGTCATGACTAGCTCCTTCTCATAGGAAATAACAGCGACTGTTTCCTGATTCCATGTTGTGGGAATAAAAAGTGTTTCATCATCGGGGAGGCCATAATCTTGATTCTCCTTTATCAACTCACCGCTTTCAAAAAGATTCTGAATCAGGTGACGAAGTCCCCAGCAATCCTTGGTGTTATGACCGGGCGCATTGGAATGATACTGGAAGATCTTGTCAGGCTTGAATTTTCTGGATCGAGGGTTCACAGGGGTAAAATCCGTAGCCATTCCCTCATTGATCGACATTTGGAGGATTTCCTTCATCAGCTGGTTCAGAATAGTAAAATTCCTATGGAAGGCAAATTCTCTATCAGCCTGGAACTTTTCTTTCTTGGCCACCTTGTCGGCCTAGGGTTCATGCTCTTGAAACCAGTAATGATCCCTCATAGCAATGGAACTGATTTTTGGTGTAGGATGACTTGCTTCAGACTGGTTGGACTAGTTTATCAATTGCCTGGTTATCTGATGTTGGTATACCACCAGATCCGCTAACTGTCCAATTTGTTCCTTAATGGACTTGATTTCTTGCTCCATCAAAAACTGTCTCTCTAAGAACTCTCAACTTTCTGGGTTATTAGTGCTGGATTGTGTTGACTCTCCGACATAACAGAGGTATTTGGAGCCTTCCCCATTCTTTGTGCTAATCATGTTGACATTCTCCTCTTTGTACTGAGGGAGGGGATTATCTTGCACATGCGGTTGCTCCGATTTGGTCACCATAATCTCTTCGTTGTCTATCAAGTCTTTTATTTTGTGCTTGAGAGCCCAACAGTCTTGTGTATCATGGCCCGGGGATCCGGAATGGTATGCACATTTTTTACTTGGTTCGAAATTCCGTCCACCGGTACTAGTTGGTGGAAGGAGCTGAACAATCTTTTTATGTGCTGTCAACAGTTTTAGCACATTTTCTAATGAATCCCCTAAGGGAGTGAACGTTCTTCTACATCTGGCCTCCGTAATTTTCTAAAATGGAGGGTTAGAAGGTTGGGCTGGAACTTGGAAAGGGGAATAGTTCCTCCTTTGAATGGGCATACAACTCGACTTGCTTCTTTGATTCTGTCCTTGTAGTACTAAGGACACTTCTTCTTCTTTCTTCTTGTGTACTCTCCGGGGATTACTCCCATAACTCCCGGACTGGATATGCTAGGCAACGGCTTCCAAGGCGATAAGATCTTTTATCTTCTCAGATTTCAGCTGTGACGCCCCCAAATTCCAGGACCGTTACGGGGTCTCTAGAATTCGGTTCATCACGTGCTCATGGTAATACATCACAATAATAATAACTAAATATCACACAATCACAGCGGAAAATCTATTCTAGAATAATTTACAATGATTTATTATAATTATTCCCCCAAGTCTCGCAACCTACAGTACTTAATAGATTACATAATAATATCAATTAACGACTTATTACATAATCTAACTTAAGCTTAAACATAATCAAATCCAGTCTTACTACATCATCTTAATACAACATTAAAATATTTAAAAACATAAAAGAGACAAGCTAGTTGGTAGCCTTGCCCTTGCCCTTATCAACGCCCTGAAGGTTCACCATGCTCTGCCTTAACTGAAATGTTTTAGGGAAAGCAAGAATGAGCACAAATTGCCCAGCAAGTAATATACAATAAGGGTGAGTAATAAGATTCTCAATTCTCGAAGGGGTATAACAAAGTCTGATAGTTCAAGGATAACAAGAATATCAATAACTTTCAATAACAGTCGCTAGGGACAGAATAATATCAATGTGATTCAATAAATCAATTCAAGATTTCAGGATAACTGAATACGGAGCAGTCACTAAGGACTATGAACTTCTACTAGAATTAACAGTAATAAACTGAAAATCCAACAAAAAACAGGTACAACAGGTGATCAGCCTAAAGCACCCTCGTTATGCATAACAATCAATCATACTCAAGTGTGCACGTCGGTTCTCCGACAATTATATATTCCCTTCAAAGAAGGTTGTTCTTCTCAGTCAAATACAAGATCCCGCACTAATTAATTAGTTTTGGGTCGCTTTTCAATAACAGAAGTCTAGCCGAATCAAATGGCATAAACACTTTCACAATATTCAAGAACAATACTAAGTTTAACATGAATAATAGCTTTAATGAAATAAGAGTTCAAGTATGCTAATTCAATTCAAACGATTAAGTAGGAAACTAGTTCGCAATATACAAAGATAGAATACTTGTATCCAAGGAGATAAGGTTTAGATACTCGCTTACGATATCCGTTGAATAAAGTAATGCAAGGGTTTAGGATACTTGCCTTTAGCGTAGTTTACTCACGTAAAGCTAGCCAACACTTTCGAATTCCTATCGTAACGTATATATATGATATTCATTAGTCATATAATTAAACTTCACATTTTATCTAGCTACACAGTCATATAGAGTATAATTTCCATCCTTAACTTCCTCTTTTCTCAAGTTGATCATATTTATACATCATTACTATCATGTGAGACTACCACAATTAGCAAATATACTCGCATATTATTAATATCACATAAGGCCACAATCAATATATTTCATTTTAGCAAGTTATGGCATTCCCCTAAGTTAACCATCAAAATCGGATTCACATAAATCACATAGTATATATACATGTTAAAGAGTCTTTTTATATTCGTATAACCTTCCCTTGTTCCAAACATATGTGATATAGGTTCTAAGTCGACACTTGCGGTCATTCAAGGTCATGAAATTTACAAAGCCTATCATGCTTGCTTTCAAAACACTTAAGGTATTTATATTAACTAATATTAGGCATGCTCATGAGTACTCGTATAGCATATATGTAGCTAGCATTGTTATTATCTTAAAAACATGCTTCGTTTACGCTAAACTTGAATTATGGCAACTAATCATGGTATATATATACATGCATGACACATGAATGAGTTTAAGAGTACTATCACATGTGTCCATAAATATCAGAATATGAAGCTTACAATCACATGTTAAGATTTACGTTCAAAACTTATACTTTCACTAGTAAAGTTCATTTAACGCGATCCACGTGCTCATGTTACCTTTTAAAATCTATATATGCAAGTTAACATGTATTACATGTGGTTCTAGGTTATGTAAACATGTTTGCAAAATTAGTACCTCAATGTGTCACACATATGTCAAAGTTTGTTTCATAAAACTTCCATTTTCGTTCGAAATGTTTACTAATCGAGGTTTAGCATGCTCACGTTATACTATGAAACATGTATACACAAGTCATCATTAGTTTCATGTATTTCTAAGCAGCTCTACCACGTATCAAAAATTAGAATATACTCATGCTTTATAATGTTAATGATTGTTTATGAAACTTTAAGTTCGTTTCCAAACTTCATGTCGTTTTGTTAACCATGCATGCTAATATACTAAAACATGCTTACATTGCCTCATTAGGTTTATATATATGTATTAATCATGCTTCCATGCTTGTTTAAACAAAATCAAACAATTAGTACATAACAATTTTGTTACAGTGTGCAGAAAACAGCACACAGAGGCCGGCGCTGCAGCGCGGCAACAACAGCCACAATCTGGCGCTGCAGCACGAGAGGCGCTGCGACGCGGAAACAACAGCTTCAAGCTGACGCTGCGGCGCGGGAGGCGCTGCGGCGTGTGGACAGTTTCTGCAGTTCACACTGCAGCGAAATCCGACCCAAAACCTCCCATTTCATCGATTTCAACATACCCAGATGCTATTAGACTTCTTTAACTTACTAACACACATATATATATATATATGCTTATATAACAGTCAATCGCCATTTATCAATTTCTAATTTCATGAACTCCAACCAATTCACGAATTTGATGTTTTACAGAAATTACAGAGCAAGAATGGAAATGAAAGTCAAGAAACCTATATAGTGGTTTCATCATGTATGTATGTTCATATAACAACAATATAAGGGTTCTACAAACCAATCATGAACCAATTTGGCATAATCAAGAATTTGAAGGAAACTTCAGAAACAGAAAACGAAAATGAAGAATAAAGGAAGAGGGATTATACCTCTGTAACTGATTGAGCTTGCTGCTATTCAATTCTTACAACTCTAGACTGATATTATATATGCTCTCAATTTATCAAACTCAAGCAAAATCTCAGCAAATGAATTTAAAGGGGAAGAGCTTATATATATAGAGAAATTCATGTCCAGGCAATACTATTATTTTCCAAACCAAACTAACGGGTTGAAGGATTGCATAAGGGTTATGAAAGAGCAAGTAAATGGTTGTTGGATTCATCATGAATCCCACTCCCTCCGTAATCATGAGCTATGAAATGCTAATTGCTGAGTTTGGGGAGAAGAAGAAGGAACAGGCCTTAGCCTTTTGTTATGCACGTGAAGAGCAAAATGAGTCTATCATTTAGGAACAAGTAAGGCTCATTGATATGAACAATGCAGAAAAATAAAATAACCCAATACATCCACATTTTATATACACTTAGGCATATATGTATAACTAAGTTATCATACTATATATTTAGAGTACAATTAGAATTACAATGTAATCCCAATAATCATGTTATTCACATAATGTAGTAAGTACAATCCACACACATATAATCCATGTACATTTTTATCTTATCAATGTAATTTAATCGGATATTATCACATTACATTGTCTCCTTTATTATTACAATCAATAATTGATTTCAAAATATTCATGATATATTATTTTAATGTATACTTACATACATATTGTCACATAGGCTATTATCATGTAATTCCCATAATTCAATAAGCCTTACCATATAATAGTGTCATATTACACTTCACATAATACATAGTTAGCTAATATGTTACACATTTAATTCGCATGCTTGCACATAGAACTACTCATCTTATTAATTAAATATTAATTAATAATATACATACATCCTTCATCAATCAATATAATTGTTAATATCTATAACAATTTAATTAACCCTTATATGATTAATTATCACTTTAATATCAATCTTATTATATTTATAAACACGTTGCTCATTATTATTATTATATTTCTTGCAATAATAATAATCACATATGATTAATCAATCACAGATAATATTCCACAACAATTAATTAATATTCTACGATAACAATTAATTAATATTCTACAATAGCAATTAACAATTAATATAGATTAATTGTTCGCCTAAATTAATATAATCATTCTTATATTGTGCCACACAAGGCTATCAATGAGTTTATCGCAAACTCCATCAATTTCTCAATTATTATAATTATTCAATTTAATATAATTGAATTAATCATTCTCATAACACAAAATCATTTATATTCTAATAAATTCTCATTTCCATTAATATTTTCATTTAATAATATTAGGAAATTCTCGAGTATTACATCAGCCCCATTTCAGCCATTTCTCTGTGCTTGATCATCTTCGAGAATGGTTTTCCTATGCCTGCTAGGACCCTTTTGTAATATGGAGCTTCTTGGATGTCGATGAAGGTCATGACTATCTGAGACTCAATTATAGGTGGGGTGACTTGTGCTGCCACCCGCCTCCATCGTTGGGCATATTCTCTGAATGACTCGGTGTTCTGCTTTTTGATTTTGGTGAGTTGATATCTGTCTGGAGCCATTTGGGACTTAAAGCTGTACTGATTGAGGAATGCATGTGCTAACTCTTCCCAGCTGTGAATCTTGGAATTATCTAGACGAGCATACCAAGCTCTAGCCTCTCTGGTCAAACTCTTCTGGAATAATTGCATTCTAAGTCTCTCGTCCTCTGCATAGGATCCGAGCTCTCCAATGAATACCTTCAAATGGGTGTATAGGTCTCCCAATCCATCGTATTTCCAAAACCAGGGACTTAAAATTTGTCGGGATAACGAGCCCCTAGGAATATACATAAGTCTGAATAATTGACACTGCCGAATGCCCCAGTTCCTTTGATGAACCGGATGGTTTCTTCCATCAGTTGAACCTTCTTCAGAATATCACCAGCGTCCTATTCTTTGTTGACGTTGGTGATTTCAGGGGTTTTGTTGGTCATATCCTGGTTCTGTGATTCAGGAGTCTGAGTATCTTTCTTTCCGGTCTCTTGACTGCCACCAAGTGTAACTGGTTCTGTATGACCGGGTATTTGTTTCCCTTGAAGACCTTTGCTTTGTTCCCTTAAGAAAATAGCCAATCCGGATATCTAGTTCTTCAATCCTTCAAATTCCTTTATAGAAACAGGGGTGGATTCAAGCTGAGCACTTGAAGCCTTGTTTGGAGATAGACTTAGTGCTTTCTTAGATATTGACCTGGTGACGGGACCAATTTTTACCTACAACAAACATAGGTGTGTTAATTTTCTGATGTAGGTATCAGTCGGATGCATGCTATATTATGTGTTTTATTTTTGAGATTTTTTAATCTTATCCTGTAAAATAAAGGTTAGTTGTTTTAATGACAGGATAGAATGACAGGATTCACATGACGTGGAATGTATATTTACATTATGAAATTTACATTGGAATTTAAAAATTGACATAGAATTCAAAGAGGAAGACATAAAGAAGCTTTCATTCGGATTTGGTTAATAAAAGGCTGACCTATCTTAGGCTACTCTCGCGGCTTTTCGGTATGAAGGTCCCCAGATCATCGCAATCTACTAGAGGGGAAATTAATCTTATCTTTCAACTGGAGCGTATCTGAGTGGTGCCTTTCCTGAGCCTCGCAGAATTAGTCTTCTTTGAGTCCATTAATCAAACACCGACGGGTTCGCCTCCTGGTGGAGGAATCACACAGCATACATTCACATACATCGTGTTTCACCATATGAAATGATGACATTGTACGAAGCACTAATATAAAGTAGTAAAGCATTCATGCACATCCATTTAATGTAAAACGCAGCATCAACACACACGCAGATATAAAAGGAAATTTTAAAAAGATTTGAACGCGGCCTAAGCCCTCTACTGTCCCCAGCAGAGTCGCCACCTGTCGACGTCGGGAAAAAATCCTATCATTGGGGGACACGAATCTTTCTCTCTTCCTAAGTCTTTGTGGTCTTCTACCCTTATTGCCTTATCTGTTTTATGAAGGGTGAAGAAGTTTTTTTAGGAAAAGACCAACATGTATCAAGTCGACGATTTGAACGGTTTACAAAGTCGCCAGTTGGTAGATTTGAAATGGTTGTACCAACTCAACCGAGTTTTTTTTGAAAGTAGGCCCAATTGCTGGACACTATCGAAACTTGATCTTTGAAACCGAAGTTCTAAGTTCGGGGGCTTGGTTAAGTAGGGGGGGAAGGTGTTTGGCACCCACTGACTCCCGTGAAAACACGGTACCGCATCTTTTCAATATTTCCCTTTTTATTTGCAATGTGTGTGTGAATGCTGGAAGAAATTGGGCCTACGCTTAACAGAACTTTAATTGTTTCACAGTTCAATAATGAAACATATCTTCAATAGCACACAAGTGCAATTAACAATAATAATATCGATGTGGATTAATTTTCAATAATTAAACCACTTAGAGATCTTAAAATTAGATACAAGTCTTAATATAAGAAACTTGCACTAAGTGCGAATATTAATAATTATCATTGATGTGAAATAATTAAAAATAATTAAACCACTAACATACTTGAAAAATAATAACTCAAGTTTGAGTTAGGAAAATTGTCTGTTACTCTGATTACCGCTAAGCAATCTAATTTAACTTCTTATGAAAAGACCTATCACTAATAAGATTGATCTTTTAATTAGCATAACACATTTTGATTCATAGTACTACTACTCTATAATAAATTATCTAATATTTAGTCACATAATTAAATAATATTAGATAATATCTTAAATTATTAGTAATATTTTCGTCCTTTGATAATATTTCAATCACTTAATCACCATCTTAAAACTCTCGTCTAATATTATTAATTATTTAATAATATTTTATTCACTTACTAATATTATTAATCATTAAATAATATTTTATTTACACCCTAATATTATTAATCATTTAATAATATTTTAATCCCTTACTAAAATTATTAATCATTTAATAATTTATTAATATTATTAATTATTTAATAATATTTTAATCAATTACTAATATTATTTATCGTTTAATATTACTTTAATCATTTACTAATATTATTAATTATTTAATAATATTTTAATTATTTACTAATATTATTAATTATTTACTAATATTATTAATTATTTAATAATATTTTAATCATTTACTAATATTTTTAATCATTTAATTATTTACTAGTATTATTAATTATTTAATAATATTTTAATCAATTACTAATATTATTAATTATTTATAATATTTTATTTATTTACTAATATTATTAGTCATTTAATAATATTTTATTAATTTACAAATATTATTAATAATTTTATAATATTTTAATTATTTACTAATATTATTAATCATTTAATAATATTTTATTAATTTATAAGTTATAAACAATTTAATTTAATTATTTATATCTTATTATTTAATTCATTTAACAAGCATAACATGTCATTATTATATTATTTTATTAAAATTGACCAAATTACCCTTATATAGTCTTAATAAATCATTTTAATGATCATTAGTCAATAAAATTACATTACCAAATTTTATGACTTAATATAACTTAATTTCTTCAATTATTCTTAACTCATTCATAGGCATTAAAAATACCAACTTAACTATTATTTTTATATCTTCTGAAAAACGTTAATATATAATATTTTAGTTACAAAATAATTTTCTTATAATTTTCCAAGTTCATTTCCTATTTTTAAATAGGTCATTTCTGTCCAAAACTACAATATTTATTAAAAATTATCATTTCATCCAAATATTCCGAAATTTATACAGTAGTTGTATATCATCATACACTAACTTCAGTAAAAATTTCATAATTTTCTGAGCAATGAATTTTGAGTTATAACAATTTCTTTTAAACTTTGTAAAATCTTTGACGGACCATAAATTTGTCTCACGAAGTCGAAATAAGCTTATTTTTGGACAACAACTAGATAACTTCATACATTAACATATCCTAGAAGACCAAAAATTTTAAAGCTAACTAACTGGCCTAGAAACCCCATGGAAAAATATGACCACGGAGTTTTTAGGATTTTTTGGCAGAAAACGGTTTTGGTAAAACTCGCGCTACGGTCGGCTCGTTTAATATTTTTTTTTGAGTTCAGTGGGGTTCTTTAGATAACTCATAGATCTAACCTAAGCATTTGATGGATTTCAAAAATAAGTTGTGGTTTGAAAATGGTGGTTGTCCAAAGTGGACTGAAATTCTAAGGTTTTTTAAGTAAAAACAGCTTTTGATTTTCTTTACCATCAAGGCTCATAAACACATAAAATGAACACATCTAACCATAAAACATCATCTAACACATAGATCTACTACCATATAGTTTAAAAATATATACTCAACATTTGTTTTCAAAACAATCATATAGATACACATAAGTCTAATTAGGGTTGAGATTAGGAAACTTTTGAACCTCTTAGATTTGCATGCACTTCTTATCCTCCTACCAAAGTATGTGATAAAAGTTGAAGGCATAAATCTATATCTCCTCTCCTTCTCCCTCTTGGATTCGGCAGCCCCGCTTCTCTCTCTCTCAATTATTTTGCTCTCTAACTCTTTAGAACTTAGAAAATAAAGTGAGAGACTAAACTTTTTGCTAGCAAATGAGAGACCTCCTATTTATAGCCTTCAAAAATGTGAAGATATAACATATATATATATATATATATATATATATATATATATCTACATAATCACTACATATCTCTCTTTTTTCTTTGTAGATCCAAAAATTAGGGATTTCATTTTAATTAAGCTAGTAATTCTAGGGACAAAGGCTAGTGTTTTGGTGAACCACTTTTGACAAAATGAGATGAAGCTCTTAAAGCCCCATGTGACCTCTATAGTACCCAGACACTCTCCCTCTTTTTGTCCCATTTTTGATTTTCTTTAAATGATTTAATGCTCATTTATCTTCTAGAAAGTCCTCAACAAAATTGGGCTAGGGTTTTGGGCCAAAGCATTTATTTATTTGGGCTAACATTGTTTTGGGTCACCATAACTAGCATATGCCCAACACATTAAATTCTTTGCCCTTGTTATTTAATTAGGGTTACTAGTCCACTTACATTGGACTTTAAATAATTACTCATTTTGGTTTAATAACATAACTCAATTAGACTTTCTATTAAATAAGTTGAGATAATAAAGTAAATCTCTTAGCTAGTCTACTAGTATTTAATTACATACTTGGACTCTTAAATAAATACAACACTTAGGTTATTTAATTATCATACCTACCATATATATAAATATGTCACATAACTTTTCTTTTTATTTACTGCTCCTTATATGATTAATAAATACGCACACACACACACACACAGACACACACACATACACACACACACACACACACACACACACATATATATATATATATATATATATATATATATTCAATCATATACATACACTACATAAGTCCCAAAGTTTCTACTTCATTGATAATTATTTAATATCTTTACTTACATTGTGACATAATATTTCTGGTTATTACAGTTACAAGTTACACCTTAAGGTCCACAAAATTCAAAATTAATCACACCACTAGTCAAGTAAGTGTAACAAAGGTGAGAGTCTCTTCGTGAGTATAGTCGCTAATTGAATAGCCACACGTTCTTTAGGTGTTTGCCTTTTGAATCACTTGCCCAGACACTAGTAGTTTGTTTAATTTAAAGTTTAAGCCTTCTGTTGGAGTCCATTGTCCTAATTGAGCTCGAAATTCCTAGGGGCCAACGTGTACTTGATTTTATTAAGGTAATGTTATGCAACTGAATGGGTGGTTTATGGGCTAAGGAAGGGTGATAAAATTCCCACCTTATCTTGTTACAGGTTGTGCCCTTAATGTTAGATTACAAATGAGAATGTGCAAATAAAATAAAAAAATTGTAAACAAATAAAGTGTCCTAAAACTATGTGAATTACAAAAGAAAGAGAAATTTTAACGTACCTCAATCCTCCAGCAATCACCACTGTTTATATTTGATAACAAATAAATAAAATATAAATCTAAACAGGATGTGCTTTACGTGAGTGCAATGCATGAATGTGAAAATTAGTTTTCTAATTAACAATGAAAACTAAAAAAGAAAAAGAAAAGAAAACTAAGCTACTATTTTTTTGTTTTTTTTATTTATTTTTGAGTTAAGATACAGAATACCAGAAAAAGCGCAACAATAATCTTATCTTTTCGCACCATTAATCCACTTTGATAATCCTGAATTTTTTTTAAAATATATACAAAAATATTAGAAAAAAACTAATTATAATAAATAAAAATTAAGCAATAAATAAAATTAATTCTAGTCCTTGTCAACGGCGCCAAAAACTTGATGTGATAAAAATATGTAACTGCAAGTGCTATTATGTCAAATTAAAGAACTGACAAGTACATGTCGAACCACATAAACTAGATTTATTTTAATGTATCCTTAATATCTATTTTAGACGAATTAGAAATAAAGATTGAGAATTGATTAACTATAATTAAACTAACTAATAATAAGGACGCAATCTAGGAATTCGAATCCATTAAACAATAAACATAACAAATAATCCAATATATTCTATTTTTATAACTTAACTATGATTTTGATCTCTCTTCACTTTAATTTAGTAATTTTACAATTAACAATAATCTATCAAAATCTCTTAATTAATTTAAAATTACATAAGAACTATAAAACGAAAGTATTTCAATAAAGAAACGTGAAGGTGAAATCAATTAAATAAAAAAAAGCATAAATAATAGAAGAGATGAAAGACATTATAATGCATAATTATTTAATTTTATCTTCATCCTAGATATAAACAATTAACTAGACATGAAAATAAATAAACTAACTAAAATAAATAAGAGAAGAAGATTAAAAATAAATAAGAAAACTCCTTTAATTAACGATCATCCAATGAATGTACAATGAATAAGTAATTTATTCCTACTCCTACTCCTACTCCTAACCTAAACAAATACAAATACTCCTCTTTCTCCTTAAAACAAAAGACCTATTTATAGAAAAAATAAATTTGTACTCTGATTTAGATTCATTGAACTTGGTCTCTTTTGTTCCCTTTTATCCTCTTCTTTCCTTCTTAGCTTCAATCTCTACATGGTAATCTCCCAAGAGTCTTTTTTCATCTTTAAAATCTAGAAAAAGTATATTTTACTTATTTACCAAGATAAATCCAGTATTGTTCCACCTTCTTCTTTTTCGTGGTACGAATCTTCTTGCCTCTTTCCTTCCATGAATAAGAGCATTAAATATTAATTGACCACCAAGATTTTGATTT
The DNA here is from genome assembly GCA_020205555.1 of Panax stipuleanatus. Taxonomy (NCBI): domain Eukaryota; kingdom Viridiplantae; phylum Streptophyta; class Magnoliopsida; order Apiales; family Araliaceae; genus Panax; species Panax stipuleanatus. The sequence continues at coordinate 148,313,445 of CM035124.1, forward strand.
TATTGCAACAAATGTTAAATTCCGAAAAAATAAAATAAAATATATTAATTTAATAAACTAACATAATTAAAAAGATAAAATTAGGGATAATAAAATGTATGAATTATGTGTCTATCAACTTCATTTAAAGAAATATAATTAATACTGGTACCTTTAAATTCCAAATCCGAGTACCTTTAAACTCCAGATCTGGTGCTTCACGGTACTAACTCTAACATACCTCTAATCATGCATTTATGATAATAGGAAAGCAATTACTAATTATTACAAGCCTATTATTACATACCCAAGTTCTATGACCTTTAAATCTTCTTAACATGATAATTAAAACAATAATTATTTACAGTAAACATATTTATTATAGATACGGTTCATAATCCCCTTATTCGTTCATTTTTCCTTTACCCTTGTCCTTCCCTGAACCTTACGCTCAGTTTTTGCTGAAAATATTTAATTTAAAGCAAGAATGAGCATTTAGATGCTTAGCAAGTATAACAGATGCATATAAAACAAATAAAATCAAGAATCATGCTTTCATACTTCTAAACCTTCAACAACTGAACAAAAGTTGTGAAGGGATCTCAAATGATAGGAAATTACTTCCTTTGTTTTCAAAACATATTTTTGAAATGACATAGTGACTTTAGCTAAGAGGTTATAAGATCTCGAACTTTTATTTTCATTTCAAAAAGGGTTTAAACTATTATTCCACTGTAAATTGTCATAGCTTACGATCATGTTGGTGATAAGCCCTTTGTACCCTGTATTGATCAATATTACATGGCGACCAACTTATTTTGCGTTCTTCCGTCACTCGACATTACATGTCGACAATATAAAACATTTCCCCCCAATATTAGGGTTGTTCATTCTCAGACTAAATCTGTACCGAGTAGAAATTGATTTGAAAACTTAACTTAAACTCAATAACCATCCAAAAGATCATATCTACAAGATTGAAAGGTTTTAACATGTGTCTAGTCAATACAAATGCAATTGACATACTTCTTAAACAGTTCATGCATATCAAAACCTTGAAAACATAAATGATTTATACGTTATAGCTAAGCGTAAATAATTTATATGTTATTGTATAGCTGAACACTTATACAACCAACAAAGAAGTGTGTCTAAGTCTGGAATTTACACAATAATAAAGTATTGTGCAAAGCATACCATACAAATGAGTTATTCATAAGAATATACATTCACGTTCTTAAAAATACATTTAAAATGGAAGTTAAATGGAGTTAGAATACTTGCCTTAGCGTTCTTTTTAACTTGACTTTAATCGTCCCTCAAATGTTCTACACATTTATGTTCACATACACATACCAATTAGTCATGAATATATGACTCTTATGGTTTACATTTAATTTAATTCTTATTTCACGTTGTTCGCGTTTTATGATTTAATTAATACTCCCAACTTGTATTCTCCATTTCATGTTAAAGGTATAAACAAGACAGCTTGACATGTCTGCTTAGTGTGTCTGCTTTAGTTCAAAACTCTCTGTATGACAATTCAGACAAGCTAACATGTCTTCTTGCATGTCTTCTTTAGCTTTAGACTCCCTGTCACCAATCCAGACAAGCTAACCTGTCCTCTTTCCTTGTCTGTTTTAGCACAAAACCTCCTGGATGAAAAAAACACAACATGTGGTTTTTCCTTAATGACGTGCCCACTTTGCAACGTCATAACTTGACCACCCTTTATCGGAATGAGTCCGTTCTTGAGCTATATTCTAGATCGTAACATTCTATAAAACTTCCCTAGAAAGGATTATCATTTTAAAACTTCTAACAAGCCGAAGTATTGGCTCAAAAGTCCTTTATTGGACTGTTTTCTTTATTAAATGACGCTTTGAACGCCAAATTTTTAAATTTACGTAACTTGCTCATCTGAAGTCGTTCTGAGCTCGTTCTTGAGCCTATGGCTCACGTTTTCACCCAACTAAACAATACTTGTAAATAAATAATTTTTTGGAAGTGTTATCTAATTGTAACTTAGCCCGAAATTTGTTCCAAGCTACGATTTTTTATAATTTAACGTCTTTTATGAAAAATTTTGCCATAACTTAGTTATAGCGTATTTTTCCTCTGTTCCACTTGGAACTTCTTACCATCTTACATATCTAGGATTCTATCTTTCCAGAATCACAAAACAATACACAGAACATACATATTATAGTTCGTTTAAAGTCCACTATTAACTTGTTTTCCATCCTCATGTTTAGTCTTACCATTTTAATTACTTGGTTTACTTAACATGCATAAATAAGATATTATAACGAAGTGAACTTCTTCATAAAAACCTTATAAATTCAAGGTCCACCATGACCTTTACTTAACCAACCAAAAAAAATAACTTCACACAAGAAGAAATATAAATAAAAGATAAAGGGATGATGGTTCAAGGGTTTACCTCTTAGGCTTCTTCTTCTTAAGCTTTGTTCAAGAATTGATTCTTGCTCTTCTTCTTCTCCTTCAAGGTCTGACCACTCTTTCTCTCTCTATGTTCTTTTTTTCTCTTGCTCTCTTTAGCTTTCTCCCAACACTTGGAAGATTTTTACAACTAATGAAAAGTCTAAGACTTGCTTTGCTTATATAAAACATAGTTTCCCTTCTTTACAAGTTGGTCACACAAGGTCTTCCCCCTCATGTTTAATAACTTATTAATCACCCCTTGAGTTAGCCTAATCAAACCATAATTAAAACTAACTCAAGGCACTTAATGACCACTTAATGACAAAAATCACTTAATGGAACATTGCTCATTATTGCCTAATTCTTAGGTGTGGCGAGTCATGCTAGATGACTCACTAATACTCCTCCCCTAGCCCAAAAATTCGACCGCTCCATGGCTATTTTACCCTTTTTCTTGCTTTATATAAGGGGTGAGTCATCACAACATTATCCCATATGGGATAATGTCTAACACTTTAGCTTTGGCTCCAAGTCTTAGGTTTTAATCCTAAGGCTTGAGCCATGGCTCAACCCTAAGCCAAACCACCATAAACCCTTGGCTCAACCCTGGCCAAGCATCTCAAACCTTAGGTTTAACCCTAGGCTCATTCCTTAGCTCAAACCTAGCCAATTCCAAATTTCTTAGCCAAAACTCAAAATTTATGGGCTTAAATAGTCCAACTAATTTTAGTTTGACATTTTCTTATCCATTTAGGTTTCCTAAAATTTTCAGTTACTTTTCATAATTCGCTTAGTTAGCCAAAAAAATTGACTATTGATTTTCAAAAATCCAATTTCGCCACTGTTCCTTCTTTTCCAAAGAAATGTTATGTCGTAATTCAAAATTTTGAAAAAACAAGTTTGCATTTTTAGCGTGAATAGTGTTTTTACGTCTTTTCTTGAAAAAAATTTATTTTTCACATTTACCCTATAAACACTCAACAATGCGCACATAACTCGTAGCGCGATCATATAACGACCATAAGTCACATAAAACACAAAAAAAATCAATAAAATCTCATTTTAATAAATAATTTCATATATATCTTAATTACAAAGATTTGTTCGATCGTTGCGATCATTACATATCACCCCTTATAAAGATTCCGTCCCGGAATTGAAAACATAAACATTTACATAACATCATACAAAAAGTTGGGAGTAATCTTTCTTTATCTTATCTTCGAGTTCCCATGTTGCTTCTTCAGCATTGTGGTTCCTCCATACAATCATCACCAAGGATATAACCTTGCTTCTTAAGACTTGTTCTTTTCTGTCAATTACTTGAACTGGCATTTCTTTATACACCAAATCTTTTTCAACCGTTATTGGTTCATATTCAATTACATGTTATAGTCAGGTTTATACGACCGTAAATCTGACACATGGAACACATTATGTACATGTTTTATCTCATGAGGTAAGCCAACCTCATATGCCACTTCCCCTACCCTTCTTAACACTTTAAACGGTCTGATAAATAACAGACTTAACTTTCCCTTCTTGCCAAAGAGTATCTTCCCTTTCTAGGGTGATACCCTTAAAAATGCATACGATCCAACTTCAAAATCCTTTTTCTTTCAATGCTGATCTGCATACTTCTTCTGTCGATCTTTAGTCGTTACCAGTCGTGTACGTATTAACTTAACAACATCAGCGGTCTGCTGCACCGATTCTGGTTCTAACAGATGACGTTCCCCCACCCCATCTCAACATAGTGGCGTTCTGCACTATCTTCCGTATAACACTTCGTAAGGAGGCATGCCTATACTAGCGTGATAACTATTATTATATGAAAATTTGATGAGTGGTAGGTGCTCATCCCAACTTCCTTTGAAGTCCATGACACAGGCTCTCAGCATATCTTCTAAGGTCTGTATCGTTTTTTCGCTCTGAACATCTGTTTGAGAATGATACGTTGTACTTAACCTCACATGCCTTCCCATATGCTCTTGCAAGCTCTTCTAGAAATTCGACGTGAATCATGGATCCCTATTTGACACGATCAAAACTAGAACTCCATGTCTGGAAATAATTTCCTTGAGATAAAGTTTAGCTAACTTATCTAGATTAAACGTTACCTTAATCGGTAAGAAATGAGCCAATTTGGTCAATCGATCAACTATAACCCATATAGCTTTTAATCCTCTCTGCGTAACTTGAAGTCTTACCACGGAATCCATTGTGATATGCTCCCATTCCTATTCTAGAATTTCTAGTAGTTGTAATAACCCACTTGGCCTCTGATGTTCGGCTTTGACCTCTGGCAAGTCAAACACCTACTTATGCATTCTGTGACTTCTTTCTTTATTTTCGGACACCAAAAATATTGTTGAAGATCTTGATACATCTTTGTACTACCCGGATGTATCGAGTACCTCAAAAAATGGGCCTCTTTGAAAAATTTTCTCTTTAATTTCAGACACAACCGGAACCCAAATTCTTCCTTCAAATCTGATCATTCCCTCATTATCGAGTTTATACTTGATTTATTCACCATCGGAAATCCTATTCCTGATCTTCTCGCATTCTTCATCTTTGAGTTGTGACTCCTTTACTCTTTCCAAATTAGTTGGATGAGTATCCATCATAAATAACTTTTCATCAGATTCCTTCAGAAGTTTTTCTTCTAATTCCATTCTCATCGTTGTTGTTATCAACTCTTCTTGAGCTGTTAATATCATCAACTTCTTCCGACCCTTCCTACTCAAGGCGTCGGCCACTACATTCGCTTTACCTGTGTAATATAAAATGTCAAAATCATAATCTTTGATCAATTCTAACCACCTCATTTGCCTCATATCTTATGGTTCGTGTATATCTCACACTTATTGTCGTACATGTAATGCCTCAAAATATTTAAGCTAAAAACCACTGCTCCTAACTCCAGATCATGAGTATGATACCCCTTCTCATAATCTTTCAACTGTCGAACTGTGATGCATATGTAATAACTTTCCTATGCTACATAAGCACACATCCAAGTCTCTTATGCAAAGCATCACTATATACCACAAAGTTACCAGTCTCATCAGGTAAATATAAAATCGACGCAACACTTAATCTTTTCTTGAGCTCCTGAAAGCTCTCCTCACACTTTTCTGTCCACAAAAACTTCACCGACTTCCTTGTCAAATTTGTCAACAGGGTAGCTATCTTAGAAAAATCTTGGATAAATCTTCGATAGTATCTTGCTAACCTTAAGAAACTACGCACTTCAATTGGCGTCTTTGGCTGCTCCAAATCAATCACCACCTCCACCTTCGATAGATCAACAAATATTCCCTCCTTGTCAATCACATGCCCCAAAAACTGCACCCTTTCTAGTCAAAATTCACATTTTATGAATTTAGCATATAACTTCTCTTTTCTCAGTGTTTCCAAAACTATTTTTAAATTTTCAATATAATCCTCCTGCGTCTTAGAGTAGATAAGGATATCATCTATGAACACTACTACAAATTTGTCCAACTATTGCTTGAACACTCTATTATCATATCCATAAATGCGATTGGCACATTTGTTAACCCAAACGACATTACCAGAAACTCGTAATGATCATAACGAGTTCTGAATGTCGTCTTTGGCACATCTTCATTATTAAATTTTAGCTGTTGATACCCAGTCCTTAAGTCAAATTTTTAAAAATATTTTGTGCCCTTCAACTGATCAAATAGATCATCGATCCTGGGCAACAAGTACTTATTCTTAATCATCACTTTTTTCAACTCCATGTAGTCGATACAAAGTATTAACGACCCATCTTTGTTCTTCACAAACAACATTGGTGCTCCCCATAGAGACACTTGGCTGAATATACCATTTGCCTAATAATTCTTGAAGTTGAATCATTAACTCCTTCATCTCAACTAGTGCCATCCTATATAGTGCCCTTGATATAGGTGTCGTACTAGGCACAACGTCTATCACAAACTCGATCTCCCTATCTGGCGTAAGATCTGATAATTCATTTGGAAATACATCCATGAATTCATTTACTACGAGTATTTGACCCATATTTGACCCCACTCGTTGGGTATCTACAATGTAGGCTAAATGACCCACACATCCTTTCTTAAGCAATTTCCTTGCTTGCATTATCATCAAATAACTAGAGTGCCTTATTTATTTACTTCTGTGAAATCTACCATAGAACGCTTCGCAGTTTTAAGGTTTACTAACTTCTTGTGGGAATCAATTACTGCCCCATGTTTAAACAACCAATCCATTCCTAGAATTACATCAAATTTCCCTATTTGAATCTAAATGAAGTCTACCCTCGTATCCTAACGCAACAATTTCTATAAACATGTTCAACATGGATTACGTCTTTGTTCACAACTTCTATGTTCAAGGGAGTCTCTAGCTGCTCTTGAGTCATACATAACTTTTTAGCAAATTTATGCTAGATAAAAGAACAGGTCGCACCCGAATCAAACAATACAAAAGCATTAATATTATTGAACGGGGCGATATCTGAAACTACATCAGCAGATGTATCTGCATATTGGACCGTCATGTTAAAGGTCAGAGCTATCGGTCTATTTGGTGGAGCTGAACCTGTTATTGTTAGCTTCCCACTGTTGGTCCCCTTGCTGCCGCTTCCTCCGTCAGCTCCTTTCTTTGGGAAATTCCTTGCCATATGGTCAACTGAACCACATAAAAAACATCCACTGTTCTTCTTTGGATTAGAGTAGTTAGGAGAGATGTGTCCCTCCTGCTCGCACTTGTAGCACACTAACTTCCCTTTTAGGCACACTTCTAAATGGTTCTTTTCGTAAGTCATGTAGGCTTCAACCCTTTCTTAGAGTCCCCTTGTATATTATCGGTATTCCCAAAATTATTCCACTTCATCTTCTAGCCAGTGCTAGTGCCACCGCCCACCTCGGTGTTGACTGATCCCTCAGTCTTACCCTTATTCTTTCTCCTTTATTGTAGAGGCTCAAAGCTTCATGGAAGCTGTCGTTTAGCACTACAAAATTAACCTTAACTCAAGATATAGTATAGTAACAAGCAAGGATCGATCCCATAGAAAGTGTATGTTTTATATTTATCCAATTATTTTCTAGTGAATTGGGGGTTTTGGTTTGAAAAAAAAAACTAAATTATCAAAAGTGAATTTAAAAGAAATATCAATTAGTAAAAAGCTTCAATTCTTCAGTATCACATTTGCACAATTATGGAATAACCAAGTTTTACAGTATTTATCCTTCAATGAGATTAACAACCCTAGATAACCGCGATCGCTAATTATCCTAAATTCTCCTTATGTGTAAATCTAATGTGACGATTGCCAACAATAGATCCTAACTATCATACAACCTAGAACTATCAGTTATGATTTAATATAATAGAAGCATGAAGAATGAGAATTAGATTTTTCCAAGCAACAATTACACAATTAGGAATTATTTAACTTATCTTCTGAAAAACTTAATAATATTCAAAAGCTTGACCACAATCAAATATCATTAATTGCTACTTATGATCAGACATACATCGTTTGCTTAATATATATCTTAATCTAGCAGATGATATCAATTCACTAATTTAATCTTGCAGAAACTAATTTAGTAGATTGAATAACATACAAGAAGTTTATGTAGATAATTATAATAAATCTTACGTACGAAGGAATAAATAAAGTAAACTTGATCAAACCGTTAATTACGAATAAGGTTCAACATCCCTGCAGAATTGAATTGAGAAATTAGTTTAACATGCCTTGATTCTCCAAAACGAGGGTTTGAATAAATATAGAAGATGATATGATAATCTCCCTAATCATGGGTCTTTCATGTCTTTATAATAGCTAACAAAGTGCTAACATCCCCAGAAATTCGCAATCCAACTTGTATTAGAAGTCTGCCAAAACTTGCCAAAAATAAAAAATTCGTTGAATCTGTCCGACAAGTCTGTCGAGGCTGGTTTTCTCTACTTGCCAACACCTGCCAGGGCGGGTGTTCTTCTTTTCCTATCTCTAGAGCACACCCCCAGTCGGGGCAGCAATTCTTCTTCACAAAAGCATGCCGAGGCGATAATGGACAGAGAGGTCGAGGCCAGGGCGACTTCTAAGCACGCTGGGGCGTCACTTGGACAGAGAGGTTGTCGTCGGGCGACATTTCCTAAGCCAAAAGGCCCTCCCGGGTGAGCTTCCCTGTATCCTGATTCTCCTTCCTTTTGCCCCGCAACAACTCTGAATCAACCCATTTCTTCATCAAAGCTCCGTTTTAACCTGAAATTCATAAACAACTTTATTAGACTCGTGTTAACCAAGAAACATGCACTGAACCAAGTGAAAAGGAATCAAAATAGATAAATATCATACACTCATCACCTCACTTCCTCCCTCAACTATTATAGCCTTTTCTAGGATCGTTCCAAATGATCCTATCTGTAACACGGACAACTTATTATAGAGCCAGGGTTTCAGTCCTTGCTCAAATCTTCTCATCTTCCCCTCCTCAGTATTAACCTGATGCGGAGCAAAACGTGCCATTTCATTGAACCTAGCTGCATATTGGGACACTGTTATGTCCCCTTGATTCAACTCTAAGAACCGCATCTCCATATGGCTTTGCTGGCTTTGAGGGAAATAGTTCTCAAAAAATATTTCTTTTAACCTATCCCATGCAACTATTCCTGTTCCAGCCTGACTCTGGTTGGCCTCCCACCAAAAGTTGGCCTCACATTTCAATAGGTAAGTAGCGAAAATTGTTTTCTACTCCTCAGCTACTTTGGCGATAACAAACTCCTTTTTAATTTCCTTTACCCATGATTAAGCCTCTATAGGCTCGGTGGTTCCCTTAAACTTAGGAGGTCCCACAACTTTAAACTCTTTAAAACTAGTCCCCGGCACAGTTGGCGGAACTACCCCATGTGTTAGCAGGGATTCCTCTACTGGAATGCCCCTAACAATAAATCCAATAGCTTTTGGACGGGATCCCTATCCCTATTATCATTCTCGTTATGAGATTACGTCTCTTCATTTCATTGACGTCTTCTTGGTGGCATTTTCTGTTAAAAATAAAATAATGTTATTATTATTATTTTATTTTTTATTCTTTTAAATATTTTTATTTAATGCGACACATTCACATCACAAGCATAATTAATAAAAACCTTATATTAATATGCTTCATTATTTTCATTACATCTATATAGCTATCCGCTATATTTAGATGGTATAACACCTCCGGCAATTTACTTTACATCCCTCTATTAAATACAAAAAGAAGGGATTTACCTATTCTATTCCTTAACTTATACATAAGTTAGGATTTAAAAAAGTTATTCCGTTATGTTTATAAAAGCAAGGATTTACATTACATAAATATATAATTACACACTTATATATTTACATAACCATATATGCTAGTCCTTTAGCAATCGCGCTATCGTGTTCTTCTATCGCTATGTTCTCCACTCTCTGTCGAGTGATGGTATGCAAGGTCTGTTCGCCCTCTGCCGGATAAAAGACCACCCTATCTATGGTGCGATCCAATATAGACGTCTAGTACGCTAAGTACATCTTATATGCCTTGTGCTTATATAATCTAACCTCATTCTCAAGGTCCTTTACGTGATCTTGATACCTCATCCTTTCAAGGATTTCCTCCTCCCATTGGCATTTATAGCCTACTTCTCCATTTGAAGGTCATGTGCCTTCGCCTCATAAAGCTGGGCTAAATTATTGGCATTATAGAGCTGGATGCTAAGCTCCGAATTCTGATCTATCAGATATTGCACTAACACTCCCAACTGAACTAATTCCTCCCAACCTCGGGTTTCACCTCATCTACCTCAATTTCCTCAGAATTCTCCATCTGTGATGCCCCCAAAATAGGTCCACACAACCCATTATGAGTCTCCAGATACTTGGTACATAATCCAAATACACATCTTCAAATTCCAACTATTATACGGTCGTGCAAAATACGACCACAAAACTGTGAGCTTTAATATAGATATTATTTTGTATATAATATGAAAATGTAAATGCTCAAATTAAGTCCTCAATACAATTATTATCACACTATTTTACAAAATAGTGAGGACTACTATAGCACTATCTCGGACCATCACCCCATTCCCCGACTAGTCCCAGCTATGTTCTCATTTCCTGAAGAGAACAATGAAAGAAAAGGGTGAGCTCAACTAGCTCAGTAAAAAATATTATGACTAAGATAATAAAGAATAAATTATTGTTAGCCTTCAATAAATCAAATAAAATATTACGGACAACAAATTTTAGATCAACAACTGCAGCGAAAATAACAATCAATTAGAAGAGTTAAGTAGAGAATGATGTCTACTATCTTCTATGATTTAAAAGTCCATCATCAATATTTTATCCCTGTAACACCAATCAATAATATTTCCAATCAACGAATTATCTACACACTACGGGCCAAAGATATTCGTTTGTATCACCAGTGGTCATGATCATACCAAACACCTATCCATCTTTGCACTACGGCCTAAAGATATTCATCAATCAACAGTTCATCTTTGCACTACGGGCCAAAGATAACTTTTACCACAATTTAAGACAGAGGATGATGAAAAATGATATAAAGAACGAATTCAGTGAGATAAAGGATAAATATTAGATATTTGTAATTTAATTTATCTAGAGTTCAAGAATATCCAAATTGTCAATATAGAGATCGAAACACGGATCCAATTTCAAGAGTAAGATTCATAAATTAAAGAATAATTTGGACAAAAAAAGAAATCAATTTTATCGTGAATAGTACCCCATGAATAGTACCCGAATGAATAGTACCCCGACATGAAAAGATTAAAATTTCAATAAGAAAGTTCAGACCAATATTCCAGTGAAATAATATTAGATAAAACGAAAGCCTTAAGCAATTTCTAATCATTTCAGGAATTATAGAAGCAATAATTACCATAGTAAGTTTAGATTTATGAATCTGAAATGAAATAATATACGAAACTGTAAATGGATTTTCACTCGTCATGCGGTAGTCCGCGTAGACAGATTATTCCCACAAATTTAATAAAGAATGAATAAGAAGTGTTATTCACCAGGCATGCGATAGTCTGCGTAGACAGGTTATTCCCACAGCTTAATAAAGAAATAAATACGAAGGGTTATTCACCATGCATGTGGTAGTCCGCGTAGACAGGTTATTCCCACAACTTAATAAGGAATAGAATGACAACCTTTACTAGTATTGAAAGAAAATAACATCCCTTACCTTAGTAGGAGGTTGAATACTGAAGTAGGGTAGTAGCAGAATACTCTTCTTCTTTCTTTCTTATTTTCTCTCTATAGTTTCTCTCACTATAGCTTGTGATTATAACTTTGCTTTTCAAATGGTATGAAATAATGAATGGATGGAGGAGTATTTATAGGATAAAAAAGGTGGCAAATTACAAGGTTAATTACACTTTAGTACCTTCATTTTTAGCTCCATTTTTAATTTTAGTCCCTCAAGTATTATCAATCTTGCACAACATCCCCTAATAATACCTGAATGTGAACTAATAGTTCATTGCATGTGAACCAATAGTTCTTTGCATGTGAACCAATAGCATTTAATTGCTCATTTATCCGATTAATTGCCCGTTTGGTCAATTTAATATCCGAAAATCAACTATTATCGAAATAAATGTCGATTTCACTAACATTAATATTCCCAACACAATGGAAATATTTATATCAACAATTCATCATTAATATTATAACTGACAATATTGATAACCAGATCGTTCCCAGGAAAGAGGGGGCTTTCTGATAACAATTTCTCCTTACTGGCGCGCAATTAAGTAACCTAACCGCTTTCCTTGATAGAACTTTCTAAATAATGTCAATAATGCTAATAATAACAATATGAGTAACTGTGTCGTATCAATTATTGATTTAATAATATAAAGTATTGTGCAGATGATACTGTGACAATAATTGAATCAATAATGTGAGATACTATGCAGCAACTACTATGGCAATTATTGAATGAAATACTGAGTGACTTCTTACGTAAGAATCAATAATCAAAGATACTGTGCAATACCGTGTGCTATTGTGCTACAATGCGTATTACTGTATCTTTATCATCGGATATTTCAACAGTTTAACGGTAAAAGCCTTGCCGTTATTTTTATAAAAAGGTTATTTCTGTCGTTTTCTATATCCGACAGTTATTTCGTTGTGGGGTCCACCAATGATTGTGCCGTCGTACGAATATTCCATGACAAAAATAATACTCCCCCGACCAAACGAATATTACTCGACACAACGAATATTTTATAACCACTTGCTTACTTTGTAAAATTTGCACAAATCACCCATAACTATAGCTTTTATTTATCAACTTACTATTTAACAATAAAATATAAAAAAAAATTAAATCTTTATTCATAAAAGTTGGGGTCTTACATCCTCGGACTCCACTGCTACTGTTGGTACCCCCGTACCCTCCTTAGTCCCTACCATATATGGTAAAGGCTGCTGCGTGATGCCACCTGTAATCCCAACTGGCAACCCAATATCAAGTCCATCTTCGAAAGGATCCTCCTCCTCCTCACTCTCTACTATAATCACTGGCACATGTTCATGTGCGGGTATAGGCGGAGCAACCAGCTGCTCGACCACAACATGGATATCCTGAAATATATCATCTCCAGACATCTACATTCAAACAATTTGTCTTTATTAATACATTTCATCAAATCACATTTGATATTACAAATAATAGTTTAATTTAAGTTATTTTTACTTCTTCAGACTTTCACTGATGAATTTCCTCAATTCATCCCTTAGCAAACTCTATCTGAGTTTCTTTTACTTTGTGACTTCTTCTAACTTCTCTAGGTTATAGCCTAAGGTGCCTCCACCTAAAGTTTTTAACCTATAACTCTGATACCAACCCGTGACCCACCCAAATCCTAATACCTTTAAAATACGGATGTGGTGCTTCATGATACTAACTCTAACATACCTCTAATCATGAATTTATGCTAATAGAAAAATAATTACTAATTATTACAAGCCTATTATTACATACCCATGTTCTATGACCTTTAAATCTTCTTAACATGATAATTAAAACAATAATTACTTACAATAAGTCTATCTATTATAGACAGGGTTCATAATCCCCTTATTCATTCATCTTTCCTTTACCCTTGTCTAAGTATGGCACCTGTATTGTCTCTGCCAGATAACACAGGAAATTTTGTGGTGTATAGTGACACATAGTATAAGGGACTAGGCTGTGTGCTTATTGAAAATGGCAAGGTCATTGTGTATGCATCACGACAGTTAAAGGATTACGAAAAAGGTATCTAACTCATGATCTAGAGTTAGCTGCAGTAGTTGTTAGGTTTGTAAGATTCGTGAACACAATTAAATTGCATTAAAATAGTGAAAGCATGGTAAATCAGAGTTTTAAAATTTTACAAACCATATACCTGGATCATTCTTTATGCACAATTATTAATTAAACAAAAAGATTAAGATAAGATTCATACCCTTGAAGATTCTAGCTTCCTCAGGTACGAGTTCAACTCCAAATCCTCTTTGCGTTCTACTTGAATCCACCTAGTTGATTCCTTCCTTCGATCAACATTAGCCACCCAAGTGTTTGACCTCTAGAGGTGATCCACCAAAAAAGAACAAGAATTTAAGAAGAAGGGTGGCAAAACCCTAATTTCTATCTCTATAAAAAAGATGTACTCTCCCAACTCTTAGAATAAAGTGTGATACTTGTGTTCCATAATAAGACTTTCTTATTTATAGATGTAGGAAACCCTCATAAACTATTTAGGATTATTGTTTCATATTAATTAATTAAACCCGTTTTAATTAATTAGGTTTCCCAATCCTATTGGAAAGAATTAAATTCTTTTAATTAATTAGCCTCCTAATCTTACTAGGAATATATTTACGAGAGAATATCTTATTAATTAATTTCCAAACTCATTTAAGAACTAAATAATAATAATAATAATAATAATAATAATAATAATAATAATAATAATAATAAGACTCCTCTTATTAATTTATATTTAATATTTCTAAAATATTAAGCTATTTAATTTATTCTATCACCATAGATTAAATTAAATATACTTAACTTATTATTATGATTATGTCATTAGCTTCTTTAATAAATATTCTTTCTTTTATAGTGTGACCCTTTAGGTTCTCCATATTAAATCGGATTGTGAATAAATCAATTAGAACAATTCTAATCTTATTTAAATAAATAAATTAAACTAATAATTTATTTAAATAAATAACATTTATTCTACAATAAAGGTAAGCCCCCTTAGAGATCAACGACTTTCCAGATAATATAGATTTCAACATTAATTATAAAAGAACCTTTGAGTAAATAGTTACCGTACAATTCAATCCTTCCACCATACAATGTTTTAATTAAATATAAGACATGAAATTACTGTCAAGTCTTATTTTATTTAATTATATGTATTTTGATTCTCACATGCACAACTCTAAATAATACAAATTAGAAACTACTTTCTAATTTTATTCCACCTTGGCCAAGGATTCCTGGGTTGTCATTTATCGAATCACATAGGACATATCTCTTCTTTTACTAGAAGCGGTAGATTCTTTATTGATTATTCATTATCTCCATATATAACTTAATACACCCAAATATACCTTTTGATATACCCTAAGGGTCTTAAGGGACATGTCAAAGTATAACTTATCATACACATGATACTATGATGTTCTCAAGTCTAAGGATCACTTGTACTACTATCACTACAGGAAGTCCTATTGACAGGCAAGTAAAACTCAATTAGGTATTCATTAGCGAGCCACATTTAGTGAACTTATTCTCCAATAAACACCTACATACTTGCTTTAGTGTCTCCACACAAATGATCATGAGATCAATTATCTTCATCCAATGAGCAAGCAACGTATGTACCAATCTATCCGGATTCACTAATCTCCTTTTTAGTAATCCAACGATTGAGAACTATTTTATTTTTAAGCTATCTAAGAATTTAGATCTCATTAGCATGATCATCATCATGATTCTAAAAGCATTGCTTAAAACTATGTGTTTATCACATATTATAAAAATAACACCATGTAGATAAATAAATGCCTTTAATTCTATAACGCTTTTATTAATAAATGAACAAGATTGTTACGAAGTATATGTTTTATCATTAAACATGATTGGCTTGAGTGCATACTACTTTTAATCTCCCACTTGAACTAAAGCCAATCGCTATGGTATCTAATACCCGTTCTTCTCTAAGTGACGATTATCCTGCTGCTGGATAAGTTTTAGTAAATGGATATGTAATATTGTTCGTGAGAGTTCACTATCTCTATAGTGACTTCTTCTTTTTCAATGATTCCTTTAATCAAATGAAAGTGTCACAACACATGTTTGGATCCAAGATGAGACTTATGAACTATTCCTAGTTCTGTAATGAACTTTTCATCCGAAACATCAACTTGCAGCTTCATTTATAGCTATATGCTTTGTCTTTATCACTAAACCAGCAACTCTTTACTGTTTGGAACCTTTCCAATTCACTACACCACCTTTCAAGGTAACGACTTACCCTAAAGTGGATTTGTTGTCATCTTGGTTAGTCTGAAAAACTTGAGTCTATTTAGTCCTCTTGTTTTAATTCAAACCCATAATGAATCATGATTACATCCTTAGTGTCGGTTAAGTACTTTAAGATGTTTGTTACTGTCTTACAGTGATCTTCTCCAGAATATGACTGATCAATATTAAGTCTCGTACATTTCATTGCATGCATGATAGTAATTCATGCGATTTCTCTTTTATTGAGGATAATTTTAGACAGATACACTCCATGTCTCATCATCATGAGACATCTCTTGGAGTTAGCCATGCTAAACACCTTTTGCATCAAATGAATATACGTTCCTTTGGTTAAGCCGAGCATCCTTTTAAATCTATCTATATAGATTTATATCCCCAATTTAGGATTTTCTACCAAATCAAAATCATTCATGGAGGATTGTTTAGACAATTTTATCTTTACTGATTATAGCACTAGTATGTCATTCCTTATCAGTAGTATATCAACATATAATACTAGGAATGTCACAGCGCTCCCACTGACCCTTTTGTACACACTAGGCCAATTCTCATTTTTGATAAAATAAAACTCTTTTGATTGTCTCATCAAAGTGAATGTTCCATCTTTGAGAAGCTTGCTTCAATCGATAAATAGATTGTTGTAGCTCATATACATGATTTGCATCAACCATTGAAACAAATCCATCTAGCTGTATCATACATACATTCTTCTCTAATAAAATATATTTGAGGAATGGCATCTTCATGTCCATTTTCCAGATCTAGTAATATTAAGCTGCAATCGCAAGTAAAATCCAAATGGACTTCAGCATTAATACCGATAATAAAGGTTTTATTATAGTCAACTCCTTGACTTTATTTGAAAACTATTTCCAAAACAGTCTGACCTTCTAGGTCTCCACCTTGCCATTTGCTCTAAAGATTCATTTCAAATTTTATGGTCATCTGCCATTTCTTTGAGTGTCTACAACTCTCAATTTTTTCGTGTATTACTAGATCAACATCCTCTATGATGCATACCTCATCATCATCATCTATGATGAATTCATACCTCCCAGGTATCTTCAGTACTATTCCAGATTTACGATTCGGTTGTGGTACAATAGGTATATCTGATGAGTGGGTTTAATACCCATTAATCGGTATTCGTTATAGCTTGATTCTCGTTATTTTAAAGTAATTTTCCTATAATTTTATCTCGGGTTTATACTTTTATGTACAAGAATTAGAATGGATGCAAAAGGAGTTTAAAAGGACAATTAATTCATTTCATTCTCAAATAATATGGGCTACTGACAATTCAATTCAATTCGACGGAGTACATGCAAATATGCAAACATGTGGCAACTAAAATCCATGCAAATCATCATGCAAGCAAGGGCCATGTGGGCCACGCACAAGCATATCAAATTGAAGCAGCTCAAGAATGGGAGAAAAGAAATCAGTAAGTGCAAAATTTAGGCTGGACAGTGAAGGTACCCGCTGGGGCAGGGAGGTTAGCTTGAAGTCAACCCGCTGGGGCGGGGAGGCGGAAGTGAAGTTGTAATTCTTCGTGTCCTACTCGGATTCATGCAAGACTAAGAAACATTGAGAGCTGCTGACTTCTTTTTTCTAGTGTGACTCGGACTGGCAGGAAGAAGAGCGTTAGTGGGCCGGCTACTTTTCTTTTGGGACAATTACATATTCTAGTATATTTTTAAAAATAATTACAAAAATAGTACATCCATAAAATAATTACAAAACTAATGCACTTTCCCATATTTATTTACAAAATTAATGCAATTGGGTCTCCTTTAATCGCGGCCCACAATTCTCTCCCTTATCTCTTCCCGTTAATTATTATTTTCTTATTCAAACACAGAACACCCATTAATCTCTGTTCCTGTTTCTCTCTCTTTTTTCTTCATCCATGGTTTTCTCTCCGCAAAACAGCATGAAGATCTTTTAACAGTCAAATGGCGATCTTTTAACTGAACAGGAACATCAAATTTTGGAGCCAAGTTCTTAGCAAATATGACATCATATAACACAGAGGCTTCTGAAAACCTCTACTCCTTGCAGAACCATCGCATAAGATGGTCGTAAGACACAAGGTCCAATATACAGCCTCGCTTTAAAAGCTCCTCTGCCAAAGCTCTGATTCTATATGTGGGTAAGGCAATAGCATGCTTTCAAAAAGCTCTAATGCTTCCTTGAGCATTTCTCGCTGGCATAGGCCACCAATAAATGCCTTAGAGTCCTCTAACTCGGGCAACCATCTATCTTCTCGTGCAAGTTTCCATCACTTCTGATTGCATTTCAAATCTCCTATCCTGCAGAAGTCTATTATTAGGGCAGTGTATGTTATATTTGAAATTTCTAGACGCCTCTGCAGCATTCCATCAAAAATGATCTTTGCCTTGGATGCATGTGTTGTTCGATTTATGTAACGACAATTAAGGCGCAAGTATACGCGGTCAACAAGTAATATAAGATAAGTAGGGTGTCGTACCCACGAGGACGAAGTCTTAAATGCAAATCAAATACTAATGTAAGTTATATACTATCTTATCTAAACAAATGATTGGAGGTGGTATTTTAAACTATGCGATTACAACTAAAGGAAGCGGGAGAAATTGAAGTAATAGGGAGACAAGCTAGGATTACAATTTCCCTAATGCGTCGCCTAATCTCCTAACTCTCCACAATACAAACAAATCAAGGAATGGTCAGCCGAGAATAGAACTATGCATATGCTTCTGTCGAAGGCCAAATGCACATCCCTAGCTAGATGAATCACAATATATCTATCGATGAAAATAACTAGGCTAGGGTCATTAAGCTCAGTCTCAAGGCTACACAAGGCAAATAGAGATATGTCTATCCTATTAAGCAGTTTATGCACACACTCCTTTAGGCAAGGGCATAACAAGTGTTATTATATTTTAAAAGCCAGATATTAATGTCCAATATTCAATATCCATTAATATCGCTGCCAAAAACTCTGTCAAGCATTTAGTCAATAAGCAAAAAATACAACAACCCATTCCCAAAATGATTCATTAATATAAATAGGAGAGAAAGTTAATTAGGCTAAACACTAGGTTACATTGTAATCCTAAAAAGGAATTAGTTCATAACCTATGGTGCTAATACACATTTCTATCACATTCAACATTGCTCAGTAATACACAAATAACTGAGAGATTTAGAATAAGAAAACTCCTATTGTAAGGTTTTCTGTCTCCAAGTCTTCTCTTCTCCGTGTAACTCCTGAGCTGTGTATGATGCAATAACTATTCTCCCCTAAAACACAGCTTCTTTCTGGTCTAGAATCTCCATAAATATTCTCTGTTATCACTGTCTATGGTAATAATCTAGCCGCCGTCCTCTCTGCTATATATTTCTTCTTCCCTCCTTTATTTTAGGTCATTAAACGCGAACCACTGGCTAGGCACCGGAGGTGACGCTGCGGCGCGGAGCCTATAACTGCTTGGTGGCGCTGTAGCGCCACTCACGCTGCAGCGCGAGAATAAGAAGGACCGTGCCGCTGCAGCGCCAGATGACATCAGCATGGACCAGGAGTTGGCGCGGCGGCGCAGGCTTAAGACTAGGCTCTGGCGCTGCGGCGCCAGAGTGTAGAAAATGATAATTTTGCCCCTGCAAGCTGAAAATGACCTAAACAGCCCTGCATCAAACAGGAAGAGCATAACAACAACAGAATATATACAAAAACACAACAAATAATACAAAAAACAAGCAACGTCTTAAGCTTTAGAGAATCTGATATGCGATATAAATACCACACATCAGATAGCCCCAAACTTAAGCTTTTGCTTGCCCTCAAGCAAACTATCTAACATCCACACCTACATTACAGAAAGACGCGAATAGGAACTACTACTATAGAATAATACCACGGCTTCAAAGCGTACTTATAGAGCCTCTCCGAGAATAGGACAAACACTGACATGAAAGGGGGCTTAAAATCGAATTTGCAAGCATGAGACTGTACTTGATCCATTCTATGTGAGCGAAAACCAACCATCCAAACTAAACATAGCTCAAAAAAAACTCGCACAGTCGAAAGCTAAAACCAATATGCACACTACGCAACTTAAACAATCAACAAGCATTAAGACTAAGATGCAAGCACAGGAAAAGATCAAAAGGCTCTAGCATGAAGACAGAAAAATCTGACTCGGACAGTCCTTAATTACCTTAGGCTAAACAGAGCTACCCATAAATGAGCTTTTGATCAGTGACTCCCAAGCCAGAAGGCTTTAGGGCACTAGGCTTGGAACACCCCTATGAATCTAATCACTCGAGCAGCAAAGGCCATGTAATCAACATAAGCCAAATTAGACTTTATGAAATCTGAAGATTATTTGACGAGTGCATTTTATGCTCCATCTCAACATCGGTCCTGCGTTTATGGGTGAGTGCGTTTTACGCTCCATCTCGACCCACCGCAAGACTTTCGATATTCAATCTCCATTTCAATTAATTCTATTTTTATTTATTTTATTCTACAACATGCCAGAGTCCAAGATCCAAAACTGTAAAAGCTCCCAAGCCCTTTATTACCTTGCAGAAATGAAAGATTATATGAATGAACATACTCTCAAAGCAATCAACGTGCGAAATAAAATCAAAATATAATTAGCTAAAATAGTTGATCGGTGCTTGCTAAGGACGGATCAAAAATAGTCTCGACTTATCGATTCACAACCCCTAACACATACATGCTTGACACGACTCTAAGAGACAGCCATAACTACTAGGCGCTTGTCATTAGCCACGATCAAAAATTAACAGCTAAAACACCCTCACCCAGCATATTTACAGTTACAAAACGGGGTGAAAGGGGGGATCAAAATAAATTAGGCATGAAGCAACAAAAAAAATAACACCCTGCCCAAATAAGGAGAAGCCATAACACATGGCATCAAGTAAACCAATTATCTGCACAAACCCCAAAATATAGCTAAAAACATAACAACCAAAATAAAGCACAAGCATTTAAATATTATAAATCAAAACATACGTTTATATACTTAATAAAACCAACGTACCAATGCATCTTAACATGCATCCCAAAATAAATCGAAAACATCCACAAATGATAGTCTGGGGCTATACCGCCCAAAAGAAACATGACAGCAATTCATATATAATAATACTTAAAAAGGAAATCTCCCCCAAGCTTGAAATTTGCCAATAACCTCACTGGCCTTCACCCTCTAGAGCACCATCACCTCCGCCATCATCATCGCCATCATCATCAGCCTGCGCTGGCTCCTCCTCGCGATCCTCTGCTCTGGCTGGAAATGGTGGAGGATAAGGCGCAAAAATTGGAGGCTCTGGAAATTGAAAGGGCATGGACTCTGCGTCGTCTCCTCCCTGAGCATAATAGATACTGGAGACTGTATTTGCGAACTCCGCATGATAGTGATTGAATTGGCTCTGCCATTGAGCCACTGTATCAACCTTGCAGTGGAGAAAATTAAGGCTGCTTAAAATCTCTACCAAGGCCCCAGGTGGCATAGCCTCAGAAGATGGGGGCTCAAGCGCTTGAGCGGAGGTACCAGCCTCCGATGAGGGAGGCGGCAGACGCCCCCTGGTAAATATCCCTGACCCTTTGGGTGCGACGGAGGTCCCCCATCCCATACTCCATAACGGGCTATAACGTGATGATCAATGACAGCCATAAGCGGCTGAGTGATGTCGTCTTTCTCCCATACCACTCCCGTCCTTTTGTATAGGCGTGTGATCAATGACGGGTGAGGGAGTCCGGAATTGACGTTGCTTCTAATGGCCTTTTTAATTGAATCCTGGATAGAAACCCCCACATCAACCTTCAGCCCCATAACAATTGCATACAGCAATACTGCCCTCTCTCTTGTTACATCACTCAGGTGGCGTGTTGGCATGATATTAGCACAAATAAAGGAGTACCACGCCTTACCATAACGACTTAAGGCTTGATGGGGGAAAGAAGTCTTTTCACCGTGGAATTCATTGGTTTTCCACATGGTACCAGGCTTGCAGAGCTTGGTTATAATCTCATCTGTATTGTAACTCCGCATCCCAGACTCTAGATAATCCTTACCATCGTAGTTTGGAGTCCCATACACAGCATTAATGGTACGACTGTCAAATTTTATCAACTTACCCCGAACCGGTACCGAAGCAGGACCCTCAGCATTAGCATTTGCGTAGAATTCCTTTACCACCGAAATAACTACAGATTCGGGCGGCTTGGTGAAGTGAATCCATTTCATAGTCACAATCATGGAATTCATATGGCCGTCCATCTTGTCATCTGGCCTTAGCCCTCTCTCAGGCACCAAACTCCTCTTTGAAAAATTTTGGGCATATCGCTTCCAGGCTTCCTCACTTGGGAATTTTACAGCATCCCAAAGGGGAGGAGGGGTTCTGGAAGACGGAGGAGGACCTATACTAGTGCGAGGACGCTTTGAACCCATAGCCAACAAACCCCAAGGACAACAAAAAGAAAATTAACAAACAAAAATCCAATGGTTGCTCTGAAGAAATCCTTTACCGCATATTGCTTATAAATAGGATGAAGGAGAAGTAACTGCAGACGGTTGATGGCCCCAAACGGTGAGAAACCAAAAGGGTGTCGGTTGATTTGCCGCACTCGTTGGAAAAAATGGAGATGTGTGTGAGAGAAAAGAGGGGAGAAATAAAAATTGCTGCAAACTGAAACCCAAACGCCTTGCTTAAACTCAAAAATACGTCACTGGCGCTGCGGCGTGGTGCATGGCGCTGCGGCGTGAGATAGATTCAACTTGGCGCTGCTGGCGCCATTTTCGGTGCTGCGGCGTGACATCTTGGCGCTGCGGCGCGAATAATTACGAAGGCCTCAACGCTGCAGCGCAACTCTCCAGTAGCTTCCAGCATATGCCGGCGCCGCGGCGTGAGATTTTGTGAAGGGACTGGCGCTGCGGCGTGACAGAGAATTTGGAAAAAAAGAACATGGCGCTGCGGCGCGAAAATTAGGCTAACACTTGGCGCTGCGGCGCGAGTACCTTGCTTTTTTTTCCTGCATTCCTGCAGCAAACACCCAAAACCTGAATCAATGCAGAATTTAACTACTAGACATAGCAATCATACTAACCACTAAACTACATACTAACATACTAATTTAACATCTACAATAATTCTAAGGAAAACCAATTGCACTAATGATAACTAAAGAAAATAACACTAAATAATACCATAAGGAAATTTTTGATACTGAGATGGGGTTGCCTCCCCATCAAGCGCTTGATTTAGAGTCATCGGCTTGACTTTCGCCCCGCCTTACACCGGGTCTCCCAAGGTGATGGAGGTGTGTTGCCGGTTAACTTCGCCGCCCCAATAGTGTTTCAAACGTTGTCCATTGACTTTGAAGGTTTTGTCTGAATGAGGGTCTTCGACCTCAATAGCCCCATGAGGATACACTTTAGCAATTGTGAACGGCCCCGACCATCGGGACTTCAACTTCCCCGGGAATAATTTCAGCCGGGAGTTAAAAAGAAGCACCTTCTAGGCCTCGTTCGAAGTTCCTTTCGATAATTTTCTTGTCATGCCACCGCTTTGTCTTTTCCTTATACAACTTAGCTTTTTCATACGCGTGCAGACGAAACTCGTCTGATTCATTGAGTTGTAATAGTCTTCGTTCACCCGCT
Source organism: Panax stipuleanatus (assembly GCA_020205555.1). Lineage (NCBI taxonomy): Eukaryota > Viridiplantae > Streptophyta > Magnoliopsida > Apiales > Araliaceae > Panax > Panax stipuleanatus. The sequence continues at coordinate 148,337,185 of CM035124.1, forward strand.
GCATCCATATCGAAATTGAGCTTTTGGATAGCCCAATATGCGTTGTGCTCTAGCTCCACAGGAAGATGACAAGCCTTGCCGTAAACAAGCCTATACGGAGACATTCCGATAGGCGTTTTATAAGCGGTGCGGTATGCCCACAAGGCATCATCAAGCTTCTTTGACCAGTCCTTCCGATTAGGATTAACAATCTTCTCCAAGATACGCTTAACCTCTCGGTTAGAGATCTCTGCTTGGCCACTTGTCTGCGGATGATAACCTATGGCTATTTTATGGGTCACCCCATACTTAGCAAGAAGGGCTTCGAAATATTTGTTGCAAAAATGTGACCCTTCATCAGTGATTATTGCCCGAGGAGTGCCGAAGCGAGTGAAAATATTTTTCCTTAAGAAATTAAGCACCACCTTAGCATTATTAGAAGGCAAGGCGACTGCTTCTACCCATTTGGAGACATAATCAACCGCGACCAGAATATAGAGATTGTTGTAGGACGACGGGAATGGCCCCATGAAGTCAATACCCCATACATCAAACAACTCTACTTCAAGGATATTCTGCAGAGGCAATTCGTGCCTTTTTGAAATGGTTCCTACCCTTTGGCATCTATCACAGTGCAACACATATAGGTGTGCGCATCTTTGAACAGGGTAGGCCAGTAAAACCCAGATTGGAGTACTTTAGCAGCAGTTCATTGGCCCCCAAAATGTCCTCCATAATTAGAGGAATGGCAATGATGGAGCACACCTTCGATTTCCTCCTCTGGCAAACATCTCTGTAGAATCTGATCTGAACACTGTTTGAATAAAAAGGGCTCGTCCCAAAAGTATTGTTTTGCATCATTTAGGAATTTCTTCCTCTGTTGATAGCTCAAGATGGGAGGAAGCACTTGACAAGCGACGAAATTGGCAAAGTCCGCATACCACGGGGCTTTACTTTGGATGCCAAACAGTTGTTCATCCGGGAAGAAATCATTGATGTCTTTGATTGCATCTCCCGAATGAGGAGGGTTTTCCAACCTCGACAAGTGATCTGCTACCTGGTTTTCTATCCCCTTTTTGTCGCGGATCTCCAGATCGAACTCCTGTAGAAGAAGGACCCACCTTATCAGCCTAGGCTTTGCATCTTTCTTTTCTATCAGATATTTAATGGCCGAATGGTCTGTGTACACGGTCACTTTTGTTCCAATGAGGTAGGAACGGAATTTGTCGAAAGCATAAACCACTGCCAGCAGTTCCTTCTCGGTTGTGGTGTAATTTAACTGAGCATCAGTTAATGTTTTGCTGGCATAGTAGATCGTGTGGAACACATTGTCCCTTCTCTGTCCCAACACTGCCCCAATTGCAAAATCGCTGGCGTCACACATGAGCTCAAATGGGAAAGTCCAATCAGGAGCTACCACGATAGAGTCGAAATGAGTTTTTCCTTCAAAAGTTCAAATGCTCTGAGGCAGGCTTCATCAAACTGAAAAGGCATATCCTTTTCCAATAGTGAACATAGCGGTTTTGTTATCCTTGAGAAGTCCTTGATAAACCGCCTATAGAAACCTGCATGCCCAAGAAAACTCCTAACCCCTTTCACTGATGTAGGCGGCGGTAGACTATTGATGACATCAATTTTAGCCTTGTCTACTTCAATACCACCATCTGATACTCTGTGGCCCAGAATAATGCCCTCTTTTACCATGAAGTGGCACTTCTCCCAATTCAATACAAGATTAGTTTCAACGCATCTTTGAAGAACGGCAGTCAAATTCACCAGACAGTTATCAAATGAACTCCCGAATACAGAAAAATCGTCCATGAAAACCTCGAGGGTCTTTTCGACCATGTCAGAGAAGATGGACATCATGCAACGTTGGAATGTTGCAGGAGCGTTACACAACCCAAAGGACATTTTTTGAAAGGCAAAGGTCCCATACGGACATGTGAACGTTGTTTTCTCCTGATCTTAGGGAGCAATTAAAATTTGATTATAGCCAGAATAACCATCTAGCAGACAATAGAAGGCATGCCCAGCAAGTCTATCGACCATCTGATCAATAAATGGCAGCGGGAAGTGATCCTTACAGGTGGACTTATTCAACTTTCTGTAGTCCATACATACCCTCCATCCAGTCACCGTTCTGGTTGGAATCAACTCGTTATTCTCATTGGCTACTATTGTCATACCGCCCTTTTTTGGCACGCATTGAATGGGACTGACCCAAGGACTGTCCGAGATAGGGTAGATAATACCCGCATCTAGCAGCTTAATGATTTCCATTCCGGACCACCTCTTTCATTAGTGGGTTCAACCGCCTTTGATGTTCAATGGTCGGCTTGGATCCTCCCTCCAGTAGGATTTTGTGCATACAAAGGGATGGACTGATCCCTTTAATGTCTGAAATTGACCACCCAGTGCCGTTTTATACTGTTTGAGCACTAGCAGTAGCTTCTCTTCCTGGCCTTCATCTAAAGATGCAGATATTATAACAGGTAAAGTGGATGAATTCCCCAAGTATGCATACCTCAGATGATTGGGCAGGGGCTTTAACTCGAGGACAGGAGGTTCTATAATAGATGGTTGGGCCTTGGAAGTAGATGCTTCTGGATCATTCAGCGACTCAAACTGTCTTTGGAACTGTGTAGATCGCTGGGGTACATCCAGCCAGTTAGCACATTCAACATGGGTGGCCTCCTCCTTAGTACTGGTACCTCTTAGTGTAGCTTCTAAAGGGTCTGTCATGCATGTTTCTGAGAATACTTCCCCGACTGCATCATCAAGCACTTTAATCTGGAAGCAGTCTTCAGGGGTGTTTGGATATTTCATTGCCCTAAACACATTGAAAGTTACATCCTGATCCTGCACTCTCATAGTCAGCTCCCCTTTCTGCACATCTATAAGGGTTCTCCCTGTTGCTAAGAATGGTCTACCCAGTATTATCGGGACCTCCCTGTCTTCCTCAAAGTCCAGGACAATAAAGTCCGCTGGGAAGATTAACTTGTCCACCTTAACAAGCACATCCTCTACTATCCCCTTCGGGTACGTGAGAGATCTATCCGCCAATTGCAAAGTAACACTTGTGGGTTTGGCTTCATTCAGTCCAAGCTTTTTATATATTGACAGAGGCATCAAATTTATACTCGCCCCCAAATCACATAAGGCCTTGCCAATGAATTGGTCCCCGATAGTACATGGAATCGTGAAACTTCCAGGATCTTTCAGTTTTGGCGGGAGCTTGTTCTGTAGAATAGCACTGCATTCCTCAGTCAGAGCCACTGTTTCATAATCTCCCATTTTCCTCTTCTTTGACAATATGTCTTTCATGAATTTAACATAGCTCGGCATTTGCTCCAATGCCTCTGCAAACGGGATGTTTATGTGAAGCTTCTTGAACACTTCTAAAAACTTAGAAAATTACTTATCAAGCTTTTGTTTCTGCATGCGCTGGGGGAATGGCAACTGTGGGATAGGAGGACTAGCTGAGTTCACTGTAGGGGTTGGTGATGAAGGGCTTTCTTGAGCATTTACCTCACCCCCAGACTTATCATCACTCTGCTCCACAATAGGTTCCTCTATAGTCACTTCTTCTTGCACTACAGGACTCTCTCCACCCTTTTCATTTATAGTTTTCCCACTCCGGAGTGTAACTGCTTTGCAGTGTTCCTTCCCATCCCGTTTCGGGTTGACATCAGTGTCACTCGGCAATGTGCCTTGCGGTCGACTATTCAAAGCAGAGGCCAACTGTCCCATTTGGACTTCAAGGTTTCGGATGGAAGCCTCTTGATTACTGCTCCTTGTCTCATTTTGGGCAATATATCGTGACAGGAGATCTTCCATACTAGGTTTTCTTTCCTGTTGAGGTGGTGGATGGTGGAACTGATTTTGAGAACTCTGTGGTTGTTGGTTGTACTGATTTTGAGCTTGAAAACCGGGAGGGTTTGAGAAATTAGGCCTGGTGGTCGGAGGTTGTGCTTGATTGCTATTTGTGTTGCCCCAAGAAAAGTTTGGATGATTACTCAAGCCCGGATGATAATGAGTAGGGAGACTTGCGTTTTGCTGCCGCCCGTAGTTGGAAACAAATTGAACTGACTCGGGGCTTATGGCACACTGCTCAGTTGTGTGGCTCCCTTGACACAATTCACACAATAATGAGACACTCTGGACATTCTGGAACGCTTGCACTCCCATGGTGTCAAGTCTTTTAGTTAGCGCTGCAACCTGAGCCGCTAATTGTGTGACTGGATCTACCTCATATATTCCTGCTGCTCTTCTAGGGGCCTGCCTATCATTTGGCCATTGATAATTAATGGCCGCCATTGTTTCCACCAATTCATACCCCGCTGTGTGATGCTTAGACATGAACGCTCCTCCAGAAGCGGCATCAATACTCGATCGAGTAGCTCCGGATAACCCATTATAGAATGTCTGGATGGGAAGCCATTCTGGCAGTCCATGGTGGGGGCACTTTCTCAGAAGATCCTTGAATCGCTCCCATGAGTCGTACAAAGACTCTGACTCAAACTGAATAAAAGAGGTAATTTCATGCCTGAGCCTGGCGGTTTTAGCGGGTGGGAAGAACTTTGCCACGAACTTTTGAGCCAAGTCATCCCATGTGGTTATGGAGCCTGACGGAAGTGAATGTAGCCAGCTCTTGGCCTTGTCCTTCAAAGTGAAGGGAAACAATTGGAGTCTGATGGCATTGTCAGACACTCCATTGCACTTAAACGTATCGCAGATCTCCAAGAAGTTCATCAAGTGATCGTTGGGGTCATCATTTGGTAATCTCCCAAACTGAATATTGGAGAACATTTGGATGGTGCCCGGCTTGATCTCAAAATTGTTTGCTTGGATTGCGGGCCTAAGAATGCTCGCTTGCAAATCTGCGATGTGAGTCATAGCATGCTCCCTTAAAGATTTCTGAAGTTCCTCAGCCATTGTAACAGGAGTATGTATGTCCTGAGCTTTTTCTCTCTGCAGGCGTCTGTACGTTCTATCAACCTCGGGATCGAGAGGTATTATATTTTGACCCCTTCGAGGTGGCATACGCCGTTGAGATCACCTGAAAAGAAAATTAAACAGATAAAGTTAGTCTAAATTAAGATCGTAATGACTTAGCTTTAATATTGATAACAAATAATACTAAGTCCCCGGCAACGGCGCCAAAAACTTGTTGTTCGATTTATGTAACGACAATTAACGCGCAAGTATACGCGGTCAACAAGTAATATAAGATAAGTAGGGTGTCGTACCCACGAGGACGAAGTCTTAAATGCAAATCAAATACTAATGTAAGTTATATACTATCTTATCTAAATAAATGATTGGAGGTGGTATTTTAAACTATGCGATTACAACTAAAGGAAGCTGGAGAAATTGAAGTAATAGGGAGACAAGCTAGGATTACAATTTCCCTAATGCGTCGCCTAATCTCCTAACTCTCCACAATACAAACAAATCAAGGAATGGTCAGCTGAGAATAGAACTATGCATATGTTTCTGTCGAAGGCCAAATGCACATCCCTAGCTAGATGAATCACAATATATCTATCGATGAAAATAACTAGGCTAGGGTCATTAAGCTCAGTCTCAAGACTACACAAGGTAAATAGAGATATGTCTATCCTATTAAGCAGTTTATGCACACACTCCTTTAGGCAAGGGCATAACAAGTGTTATTGTATTTTAAAAGCCAGATATTAATGTCCAATATTCAATATCCATTAATATCGTTGCCAAAAACTCTGTCAAGCATTTAGTCAATAAGCAAGAAATACAACAACCCATTCCCAAAATGATTCATTAATATAAATAGGAGAGAAAGTTAATTAGGCTAAACACTAGGTTACATTGCAATCCTAAAAAGGAATTAGTTCATAACCATGGTGCTAATACACATTTCTATCACATTCAACATTGCTCAGTAATACACAAATAACTGAGAGATTTAGAATAAGAAAACTCCTATTGTAAGGTTTTCTGTCTCCAAGTCTTCTCTTCTCCGTGTAACTCCTGAGCTGTGTATGATGCAATAACTATTCTCCCCTAAAACACAGCTTCTTTTTGGTCTAGAATCTCCACAAATATTCTCTGTTATCACTGTCTATGGTAATAATCTAGCCGCCGTCCTCTCTGCTATATATTTCTTCTTCCCTCCTTTATTTTAGGTCATTAAACGCGAACCACTTGCTAGGCACCGGAGGTGACGCTGCGGCGCGGAGCCTATAACTGCTTGGTGGCGCTGCGGCGCCACTCACGCTGGAGCGCGAGAATAAGAAGGACCGGGCCGCTGCAGCACCAGATGACATCAGCATGGACCAGGAGTTGGCTCGGCGGCGCGGGCTTAAGACTAGGCTATGGCGCTGCGGCGCCAGAGTGTAGAAAATGACAATTTTGCCCCTGCAAGCTGAAAATGACCTAAACAACCCTGCATCAAACAGAAAGAGCATAACAACAACAGAATATATACAAAAGCACAACAAATAATACAAAAAACAAGCAACGTCTTAAGCTTTAGAGAATCTGATATGCGATATAAATACCACACATCAGCATGTCCCTTTTTGATATGTGCTTGAACAAGCACATTAAGAGTCTGAAATTTTGGGTTGGAAGGTGACCAAACCTTCATATCAAGGTAACCAAACATTCATACCAAGGTAACCAAACCTTCAGACCAAGGTAACCAATCCATCTCCACATCTGGAGCTTTTTTCATAATGTAGTTGGTAACCAAACCTTCATACCAAGGTAACCAAACCTTCATGCCAAAGTAACCAAACCACCTCCACACCCACAGTTTTTTTATAATACAGTTGGTAACCAACCTTCGTACCAAGGTAACCAAACATGCATACCAAGGTAACCTAATCCACCTACACACCTGCAGTTTTTTTATAGTGCAGTTGGTAACCAAGCCTTCGTACAAAGGTTACCAATTCAGTTTTATTAGGTTACCTTCATAGTGCAGTTGGTAACCAAACATTCATACCAAGGTAACTAATTCAGTTTTATTAAGTTACCAATTTATTTTGAATGTGAGCCAAACCTTCGTGCAGTTGGTAGCCAAACTTTCATAGCAAGGTAACCAATTCAGTTTTATTAGGTTACCTTCATAGTACAGTTAGTAACTAAACTTTCATACCAAGGTAATCAATTCAGTTTTATTAAGTTACCAATTTATTTTGAATGTGAGCCAAACCTTTATGTAGTTGGTAGCCAAACTTTCATGGCAAGGTAACCAATTTAGTTTTATTAGGTTACCTTCATAGTGCAGTTGGTAACCAAACATTCATGCAGTTGGTAGTCAAACTTTCATTGCAAGGTAACCAATTCAGTTTTATTAGGTTACATTCATAGTTCAGTTCATAACCAAACTTTCATACCAAGGTAACCAATTTAGTTTATTAGGTTACCAATTTATTTTGAATGTGATGTACTTGGTAGCCAAACCTTCATGCAGTTGGTTGCCAAATCTTCAGACCAAGGTAAATTCAGTTTTATTAAGTTACAAATTATATTTTTGAATGTGATGCAGTTGGTAGCCAAACCTTCATACAGAGGTAACCATTTTAGTTTTTGTGGGTAACCAAACAGTCATAAAAAAATTTCTGAACAGTAAGAGTTACATCTATTTATTTTCAAACTTATGTTTGTAGGGCGAATCTTCTTCTTCTTCTCGTTGGCAGTGTTATACTTTTGTTGAAGTTAAATAAAACATAATCTGACAGTTCATGCTTTGCTTTCCACCCATTCCTTTTTTCGCAGGATCTGAAACATAATCTGACCGTGTGCAAGCTTAAGATTCGCGATGGAGATTCGCAGCGGCGGCAGAGGAGGAAGATGACGAGGGAAGAAAATGACGAAAAAATAATTTTTCGTGTCGGAGATTCGTGATGGCGAAGGAGGAAGATGATGAGGAAGGAAGATGACGAGAAATTATTTGTTTGTTTTCATCTGTTTGATTTGAAATTTGAAATTTGAATTTTGAATTTTGAATTTTGAATTATGGCAGCCATAATTTTAGGTTCCTTATTAATGTGAAATTGAATGGTTTGAATTTTTTATGTTATTTTTGTAATTATTTTTTGGATGTACTGATTGTGTAATTATTTTCTAAATGTTGTATAGTAATGTAAAGGAGCCTTTTCTTTTCCAGTTTTCTAGTGGATGATATTAAAAGGGACATGAGGCATGCATATGTAGCTGAGCTGGCGGTATTCTTTTTCTACTTGGACTCGGCTGTTACAACAGAGGAATGGACGGAAAGCAGCTGATTACTCTCCTTTTCCACTTCGAATTGGGCACGGACGTAAAAGAGGGGAAGATGTGTGCTGCTACTATGATAATAATATATAGAAGGGGCTGGGTTAAGATATTAAATTAATATATTATATAGTTTAGTAGGCGGACAGCTGGCACATTCCTTTCCATACACTGATTCGTGAAAAGCATGATAAAAAAAGAGGACACTTAACTTGATGCAATATATAATAGATAATATAGTTTTATTAAATAATATATAGTTTATTAGACAAGCTTAAAGACATATATATCTTATATAGTATAGCTTATTAGGGGACTTGAACCTGGAGCAAAGGGCGAAGCAGTAAGCTTATAAATATATATATTAGTATTAGTATAGTAGCTTTATTAATTATTCAATTAGATTAGTTTTATTTTAGTTTTCAATAAAATAATAAACCCTAGTTGAAAGGAAAATTTGGAGATTGAAGCACTTGGAGGCCATTGGAGATCCAGATCAAGAGCGAGACGGAGCAGAATTTGCCAGCAACAGATTCAATTCTTTTTCTTAATCTTTTTCTTATCTTTTGATGTGTGTTCAAGTGTGGATTCTTGGTTTTAATTCAATGAACTAATTCTTTCTTTGAGATTACAGTGGATCTTATTGTGTAGTTTATTTTAATATGTTTCGCTATCAATTATTGTGTTCTATCATTGAGGATTGTCTATTGTGAGTTGGACTTAATTGTTTAATTGATTGGCCATCAATTACTGTGATAATCTATATGAATTCGGAATATGACGTATAGATTTAGATCTGATCATAATGGCATGTGTTTGTAATTTCTGCGTAGATGGAAATTATGATTCGTGTTTAGGATAGAGATATTCCTTTACGCCATATGTAATCTAATAGAGAACTTGTGATTAAATCCTTTTTAATTGTATTTCACATAGAAATATAGTGGATTAGTTAATTAGGATGTCTTGCTTAATTCTATCATCTGTGAATTTAAGTGAGTATGGTATGATGCATCGAGAGGTGGTTATATTTATTTTCGTGTTCTTGATTAAAAATTCAGAATAGAGAGAATAATTGATGAGAAGTATGTTAACTTAGATGAATCAATAAGTGAAGTTGTGACCTTAAATCTCCGTAATCTTAATTAACTAGGGGTAATTAGTGGTAGGTTAATAGTAGTTTAATTATATAATTTGAAATTCATTCGTTTAAATAAGATTGAAGTTGGTTACGAGTTAGTACTTGGTGATTCTTATTAAATAATTTCTCGTGGGAACGATACTTTACTTTCACTTTATTACTTGTTGACCACGTATACTTGCGTGTTGTGCGTAACTAGATTTTACCCAACAAGTTTTTGGCGCCGTTGCCGGGGAATTAATTTAATAATTATTTGCCAATATTAACTTCAATCAAATTAGTCTTAATTTAAATATTTTATTTTATTTTAATTTTCTTCCTATAGTTCTCTCTTTTCAGGTACCATGGATAACTTTGCGTATCAATGGCCATACACGAACATGACTCAACCAATGAAAATAGGGATTGATGGACTTAATACATTCTTTGCAATATCAGCATAGCTTGAGGCAATTGTGAGGAATTTGGACGTTATTGTAGCCCAATGTAGTCGAACGATGACAGTTACGTGAGATTATTGTGCTGGTGTTGGGTTTGTACGAAATCATGACGCAATCAAATTGCAAAAATTAGCGGAAGCATAGTATATCAGAGTTTAAAAAAATTCTACAAAACCATTACCCGGATCATCCTTTATGCAAATTATTAATTTAAAACGATAAATAAGAAGTTATAGAATCATACCTTTGTAGAACGAAGCTTCCACAGGTACGAGTTCAACTCCTTGTTCTTCGTGATCTCCTTGAATTTCTGGGTTAGATTCCTTCCTTTGATCAACATTAGCCACCCAAGTGTTTGGTCCTCTAGAGGTTATCCACCAAAGAAGAGAAATTATCAAGAAGGAGGGTGTTTGGCTAAACCTTAGTTTCTATTCTCTATAGAAAATGAGTACTCTCCAATAATTGGAATTGCATCAACTGATATCTATTATAAGATTCCTCTTATATAGATATTGGTCAACCCTTCTAATCCTATTAGACATGAGATTTCATTTAATTAATTAAACTCATTTAATTAATTTAGGCTTCCCACCCCATTGGGAATAATTAATTAAATTCATTTAATTAATTTGTCTCCTAATCTTATTAGGAATAAATGAGAGTACTAATATTAAATTAATTACTAAACTCTTTTAGAAATTAAAATAATAATTAATTGTAATAATATTAATAAGACATCTCTTATTAATTTATATTTAATATTTCTAAAATATTAAATATTAAACATTAAACTATTTAATTTATTCTATCACCATAGATTAAATTAATTATACTTAATGTATTATTACGATTATGCCATTACCTTCTTAAATAATTATTCTTCCTTTTATGGTGTGACCCTTTAGGTTCTCCATATTAAACCGGTTGTGAATAAATCAATTAGAATAATTTTAATCTTATTTAAATAAATAAATTAAACTAATAATCTATTTAAATAAATAATATTTATTCTACAATAGGGATAAGCCTCCCTAGCGATCAACGACTTTCCAAATAATATAGATTTCAACATTAATCATAAAAGAGCCTATGAGCAAATAGTTACAGTACAATTCAATCCTTCCACCATACAATGTCCCAATTAAATATAAGACATAGATTTACTGTCAAGTCTTATTTTATTTAATTATATGTATTTCGATTAGAAAATGCACAACTCTAAATAATGCAAATTAGAAACTCCTTTCTAATTTCATTCCACCTTGGCCAAGGATTCCTGGGTTGTCATTTAACGAATCACATAGGACATCTCTCCTCTTTTACTAGAGGTGTTAGATTCTTTATTGATCATTCATTTTCTCTATATGTAACTCATTATACCCAAGCATACCCTATATATGCCTTAAAAGGTCTTAAGGAATAAGTCAAAGTATAATTTGTTACATACAAGATACTATGATGATCTCAAGTCCAAGGATCACTTGTACTACTATCACATTAGGAATTCCTATTGACAGGCGAGTAAAACTCCATTAGGTATTCCATAGCGAGTCACGTTCAGTGAACTTATTCTCCAATAAGCACCTACATACTTACTTTAGTGTCTCCACACAAATGATCATGAGATCAATCATCCTCATCTAATGATCAAGCAACATATGTACCAATCTATCCGAATTTACTAATCCCCTTTTTAGTAATCCCACGATTGTGAACTATTTTAGTTTTGGATCTTTCTAAGAATTTAGATCTCATTAGCATGATCATCATCATCATGATCTCATTAGTTTTAAGCAATGCTTTTAGAATCCATACCTCTATAAACCCATAGTTTTAAGCAATGCTTTTAGAATCATGATGATGATCATGCTAATGATATCTAAATTCTTAGATAGCTTAAAACTAAAATAGTTTCCAATCCTTGGATTACTAAAAAGGGGATTAGTGAATCCGGATATATTAGTACATACGTTGCTTGCTCATTAGATGAGGATGATTGATCTCATGATCATTTGTGTGGAGACAATAAAGCAAGTATGTAGGTGCTTATTGGAGAATAAGTTCACTGAACGTGGCTCTCTAACGAATACCTAATGGAGTTTTACTTTTCTGTCAATAAGAATTTCTGTAGTGATAGTAGTACAAGTAATCCTTAGACTTGAGATCATCATAGTATCTTGTACCCCCAAAATTTAGGATGCTCCACCTAAATCATTCATGGAGGAATGTTTAGACAACTTTATTTTTACTGTTTATAGCATTGGTATGTCATTCCTTATTTGTAGTATATCATCATATAATACAAGGATTGTCACAGTTCTCCCACTGATCTTTTTGTACACACCAGGTTTATTCCCATTTTTGATAAAATCAAACCCTTTTGATTTTTCACATCAAAATAAATGTTCCATCTTTGAGAAGCTTTCTTCAATCCATAAATGGATTTTTTAGCTCCATTCCTCATACGCAGGAAGACTTCTCTTTATTTAGCTTTCTATTTCTGCTTGGTCCCTTCATAAATATGTATTTATGAGAACTACTGTGACGCCCCCAAAATAGGTCCAGTCAACCCAACCCATTCTGAGTCGCCAAATATATGGTACAGAATTCAAATACAATCTTTTATATCACACGGTCGTGTAAAATACGATCACACAACTGTGAGTGTCAATACAAATATGTAGAAAATATTAACATTCAAACTAAGTCCTCATTACAATTATTATCACACTATTTATTAGAAATAGTGAGGACTACTACTGCTCTAACTCGGACCATCACTCTGTCCCCCGACTAGTTCCTGCGACATTCTTATTTTCTGAAGAGGACAATAGATAAAAAGGGTGAGCTCAACTAGCCCAGTAAAGAATATTATTACTAAGATAATGGAAAATAAATTATCGTTAGTCTTCAACAATTCAGATAAAATATTGTTGACAATAAGTTTTAAATCAATATTCGCAGAGGAAAATAACAATTCATTAGAAGAGTTAAGTAGAGAATGAAGTCTACTATCTTCTATGATTTTAAAGTCCATCATCAATATTTTATCCCTGTAACATCAATCAATATACATCTCGAATCAAATATTCATCTTTGCACTACGGGCCAAAGATATTCATTTGTATCACTAGTTGGTTTGTTCATCTCAACACCTGTCATCTTTGCACTACGGCTAAAGATATTCATCAGGTAATCATTCATCTTTGCTCTACAGGCCAAAGATATTCAGTTATATCACCAATTAGGACTGAGGATGATGAAAAATAATATAAATAACGAATCTAGTGAGATAAAGGACAAAGATTATTCGCATTTTAATTTATCCAAGTTCAAAAATACTCCATAATAATACTTTGTGGAGCAAAATTCAAGAATAGAGCTCAAAACTTGGATTCAATCAAAGATAGGAACCTTAACAAGCAACTTGGACAAATAGAAGAAAATTTAATTTTTCTGTGAATAGTGCCGTATACGTGAATAGTGTCGTACATGTGAATAGTAACCTCGACGGAAAAAGTAAGAATTTCATAATAAAATCCATGACAATATTTTGGTATAATGATATTAAAAGAATAACATTATTTACGAAAGAAAATAACATCCCTTACCTTAACAGAAGAGTAGTTTTGGCTGGAATATCGGATATTATGTGGACGAAAACTTTCACCGTAATCCACACTCAAACTATCCTTATACTCATAAGAAATACGCTCGATAATATAGAGAGAAAATTTTCTAATTCTGGTGTGATTTTCATTTCTAACTAAGCACCTTATTTATAGGAAAATGTCAGGACACCAATGTTGACTTTCTGCTACCGACGACTTTCATACGCCCACCACTCTTGATTTGAAAAAAAGATCAGCATTTTCCAAGCAATGACAAAAGTGGGGCCCACCATTTTTTTAAAAAAAATATTTATTTTGAAACTTCAATAATTCATAATAAATAGCCCTTTTATCAGAAAAATATAAATTATATATCCTTTTCATAGGAAATTTAATTCTCTACAACTTTGTAGAAGGAAATTTTCCAAATTCCCAACCAAAAATGGTCGAAATCCACAAATAGATAATTTCCACACCAAAATACTGATAAAAACACCTCAGCACTAAATCCTTCTTTTATATCAATATTTCATTATCATATAAATCAATAATTAATTATTCACAAATAATATTACAGAACTACAATATTGACAACCAGGTCGTTCCCAGGAAAGAGGGGGCCTTCCGATAAGGATGTCTCCTTACTAGCGCGCAATTAAATAACTCCTCCTAGACAGAACTTTCTTAGACATTGTCAATAATGCTATCTAATAATATTATTCGAATAATATGAATTATTAATTTGATAATGTAAAATATTGTGCAGTGACAATTATTGAATCAATCATATAAAATATCAACGTAGCTATTATTGAATCAATAATATAAAGAATTGAACAGTAATTACTGTAACAATAATTGAGTAAGTGCCTTCTTACGTAAGAATTAATAATTCGAAATACTGTGCAATACCGTGTGCTACTGTGCAACAACGCGTATTACTGTATTTTTATCACCGGATATTTCAACAGTTTAACGGTAATAGTTTTACCGTTATTTATAAAAAGGTTATTTCTGTCGCTTTCTATATCCGACAGTTATTCCGTTGTGGAGCCCACAAATGGCTGCGTTGTAGTACGAATATTTCCCGATAACAAGAATATTCCACGACCAAACGAATATTCCCCGACAACAATGAATATTTTATAACCACTTGCTTATTTTGAAATATTTGCACATTCAACCCATAACTTTTCACATTTATCAAATCAACACCTTACTATTTCAAAATAATATATAAAGAAAATTAAATCTTTATTCATAAAAGTTGGGGTCTTACAACCTCCCCTCCGTATGAAATTTCGTCCTCGAAATTGACGTACGTACCTGGTATGTCGAAAAGGTGAGGATACCTCGCTTTCATTTCCGATTCTAACTCCCAGGTCATTTCCTCAATTTCATGGTTTCTCCATAAAACTTTGACTTGAGGTATAACCTTTGAGCGTAGAACATGCTCTTTCCTATCCAAGATCTTGTCAGGTACCTCCTCGTACGTTAAATCTTCGGCTATCTCGTCTGGTTCTAACTCAATAATGTGGTTTGGGTCTTTCACATATTTGCGAAGCACGAATATGTGAAAAACGTTATGAACACGAGACATGCTTGGAGGTAAAGCGAGTCTATAGGCCACCTTTCCTACTCGGTCAAGGATCTCAAATGGACCAATGAATCGTGGATTGAGCTTTCCTCTCTTGCCAAACCTCGTAATTCCCTTCCACGGAGCAACGCGTAATAACACATGGTCCCCAACACTAAATTCCACGTCCTTTCGATGAAGATCCACATAATTCTTTTGTCGATTTTGTGCCGTTTGTATCCGTTGTCGGATCATTTGGATCTTTTTTATAGTCATACGTACCAACTCCGGTCCCAATAATGTTGCCTCACCCACCTTATCCCAACACACTGGAGAACGACACTTTCTCCCATACAATGCCTCGAATGGAGACACACCTATACTTTCCTGATAACTATTATTGTAGGAGAATTCCACCAATGGTAGGTACTTATCCCAACTCCCTTTGAAGTCTAGAACACAGAGTCTCAATAGATCTTCAAGAGTTTGAATAGTCCTTTCCAATTGTTCGTCCGTTTGAGGATGATATGCCGAACGGAATTGTAAGCCCATAGCTTTATGCAAGCTAACCCAAAATCGTGAAGTAAATCTTGGGTCACAATCCGAAACTATAGATACTGGCATGCCATTCAACCTCACAAACTCATTCACGTACATACGAGCAAGACGTTCAAGAGAATAGGTCTCCCGTATCGGCAAGAAATGAGCAGACTTGGTTAATCTATCAACAATAACCCAAATCGCATCTATACCTTGGGAAACCTTGGGAAGACCTGTAACGAAATCCATCGTAATGTGTTCCCACTTCTATTTCAGAATCTCCAGTGATTGCAATGGACCCTTCGGCACTTGATACTCCTGCCTTTACACGTTGACAAGTTAAACATCTCGAAATAAACTCCGCGATCTCTCTCTTTATATTGCTCCACCAAAATGTATGTCGAAGATTACGATACATTTTGGTACTCCCAGGATGGATTGCAAACGGTGTGTTATGTGCCTCCATCATAATTCTATGCTTCAAGTCAGAATCGTTAGGAACACAAAGTCTGGAGTTGACTCGAAGTATTCCCTCTTCATCGATTCTTGCTTCTGGAATGGCACCTTCTTGCATTTTCTTCTTCATCTTTATCAGCTCCGGGTTTGTACCTTGAGCAGCTTTAACTTTATCAATCAAAGTTGGTTCTACGCGTATACTTGACATCATCATGTGGGCCCCCGGAGTCTTGAACTCTATCTCCATCTTTTGTAATTCACACAGAATAGGCTTTTGTGTTGACATCATCGCACTCGTTCCCGCATATGATCTTCTACTCAACGCGTCAGCTACCACGTTCGCTTTTCCCGGATGGTATTGAATGGTATGATCGTAATCTTTCAATAGCTCCAGCCAACGTCGTTGCCGCATGTTGAGTTCCTTCTGAGTGAAAAAATATTTAAGGCTCTTATGATCCGTATAAATCTCCACTTTCTCCCTGTACAGGTAGTGTCTCTAGATCTTCAACGCGAAAACGACTGCTGCCAACTTTAGATCATGAGTAGGCATAATTCCTCTCATATTCTTTGAGTTGCCGTGAGACATAGGCTATGACTTTCCCATGTTGCATGAGAACACATCCTAACCCTTTGCCCGAAGCATCGCTGTAAATGACAAATTCATCCGAACCAGATGGTATCGTCAGAACAGGTGCCGAAATGAGTCTCCTCTTGAGCTCTTGAAAGCTCTTCTCATATTCCTCGTTCCATACAAATTTTGTATCTTTCCGAGTCAGCTGAGTTAATGGAGTAGAAATTAGAGAAAATCCTTCCACGAATCTCCGATAATAACCAGCTAAGCCCAGAAAGCTACATACTTCGGTCACCGACTTCGGTTGCTCCCAACTTTGTATTGCTTCAATTTTCGCCGGGTCAATAGATACTCCACGTTTCGATACCACGTGCCCAAGGTATGCTACTTCCTTAAGTTAGAACTCACATTTCTTCAACTTAGCATATAACTTATTTTCACGAAGTCTTTGAAGTACCAGCTTCAAGTGGTGCTCATGATCTTCACGGCTTTTGGAATAGATGAGGATGTCATCAATAAAGACAACCACAAATTGATCCAAATACTCCTTGAATACATGGTTCATCATATCCATGAAAGCAGCAGGAGCATTAGTCAATCCAAAAGACATGACTAAGAACTCATAATGCCCGTACCGAGTTCTGAAGGCAGTCTTCGGAATAGCCTCAGTTTTAATCTTCAGCTGGTGATATCCAGAACGAAGATCAATCTTTGAAAAGAATTGTGCTCCTTGCAACTGGTCGAACAGGTCATCAATACGAGGTAGCGGATACCTATTCTTGATGGTGACATGGTTCAACTCCCGATAGTCAATACAAAGTCGCATACTCACGTCTTTCTTCTTTACGAATAAAATAGGAGCACCCCAAGGAGACGTACTAGGACGAATAAAACCGATGTCTAACAATTCCTGTAATTGGACCTTTAACTCCTGAAGTTAAATAGGAGCCATTCGATATGGGGTTTTAGAAATGGGTTTTGTACCGGGCTCAAGGTCAATAAAGAATTCAACTTCACGTTCTGGGGGTAGATCGGGAAGTTCTTTGGGAAATACATCAGAAAACTCATTAACAACAGAAATATTATTCAAATCTGACGTATTTTGGTTTAGATCAGTGACATGAGCTAAGAAAGCTTGACATCCGTTTTTTAATAAACGAATAGCTTTGTGGCTTGAAATGACATTGACAGATTTTAGTGGTTTGAATTCACACAACTGGTTGGTTATGAATATAAAAACTAACAACCTTACGAAAACAATTAATTTTGGCATGGTAAGTGGTTAACCAGTCAATTCCTAAAATCACGTCAAATGCAAGTATTTTCAAAGATATAAGATCAATAGGTAAGGTAAGGGTACCAATCTGAATCAAGCAACATTTGTAAACTGTAGATGTAACGAAAGTTTCTCCTAACGGAGTTTCAACAAATAAGTCAAAGTCTAACTTCTCAGGTGTCAAATTTAATCGTTGAGCACAAGTAGGTGAAATAAAAGAATGGGTAGCACCGGTATCTAACAAGGTGTAAACTTCGCAAGAGTTTATGATTAGCTTACCCGTAATCACCTCGTGTGGGATCCTCGCATTTTGGGCTGTCGCGACAAACGCTCTTCCAGGAACCACCGACTTTGACTTGTCCGAAACCGCCTTTGGAATCACCACCCCCGCTGGACTTGGTTTCGCTATAGGACAATCTCGAGCTATATGTCCTTCTTTTCCACAGTTATAGCATGCTTTGAATTGTTGTGGGCAGTTTGGGCTGATGTGTCCCTCTTTCCCGCATTTATAGCATACGACCGGTGGTCGTTCTCCTCCCGTAAAATAGTTGATGCTGGTGCTGATGTCGACGTCTTCACGTTCTCATTGTTGTACCTTCTCTTCTTGAAATCTCCCCCCGATTTGCTTTTTCTACTATCATGGCCACGATTACCACCGGAGTGGTTACCGCTTCTGTCATACTTTCCTCCCCGCTGGTTGTCATTGCTCCGATGACTGCTACCACCGGTACGATCTTCGTTGTTGTCCCTTGGTTGAACATAATCACTATCTTGTTCTAACAACTGGGCCCTGTTTACTACATCTGAATATAGAGAAAATTTGTGAGAAATGAGGTATTGACGAATTTCGGGTTTCAAACCACTCAAAAACATCCGCGTCATACGTTCCATCATTCTCCACCAAATGAGGTGCAAACCTGGACAACTCCGCGAACTTAGCCTCGTACTGGGACACAGTCATGTTGTTCTGTTCCAGTCTGATAAACTCTACCTCCTTTATATGACGAATACTTTCAGGAAAGTACTTGTCATTGAATAGTTTTTGGAACGCTTCCCAAGACATCTTGAGTGCGGTAGTCTGGGTACGCTTTACAGATTCCCACCAGTAATCTGCCTCTCCACGGAACATAAAGGTGGAAAATGGAACCTTCTGTTCCTCCGTGCATCCCAAGACATCAAATATCTTGATAATTTGCTTAACCCACGTCTCCGCCTTGATCAGATCTGGCTTGCCCAAAAACTCTAGTGGTCCCAATTCTTTGAACTGCTTGGCAGTGAGAATTCGCGTGTTGTTATTATCTCCACCTGTATTTTGCACACGAGTTTCCCTCGTCTAGTTTTGCATGAACTGCAAAAAGCTTCTAAACATCTCATCATTTATCGTCTGATCAGTGTTGTTTTTAGGATGAACATTGTCTTCCTGTTGCACGTTCTCCTGGTTGGTGATTAAAGGTGTCTCCACGGTCTCATTCACTCCATTGTTAACATTCTCAGGTGCCATTCTCAAATACTGCCATAAAATAAGAGTTAATTAAACAAATTAACATATCACATATTAACTCTATGCTCTGACTGACCAATTAAATACCACATAAGCTTAGGTAGGACATACTAGTGAAGGATTTACTCGTCTCTCCACTCCTAGTTTTATTTCCAGATCTCCGCCAGAGACCATATCCCTAAGCTCTGATACCAACTGTAACGCCCCTAGAATAGGTCCAGTCAACCCAACCCATTCTGAGTCGCCAAATACATGGTACAGAATTCAAATACAATCTTTTATATCACACGGTCATGCAAAATATAACCACACAACTGTGAGTGTCAATACAAATATGTTGAAAATATTAACATTCAAACTAAGTCCTCATTACAATTATTATCACACTATTTATTAGAAATAGTGAGGACTACTACTGCTATAACTCGGACCATCACTCTGTCCACCGACTAGTTCCTGCGACATTCTCATTTCCTGAAGAGGACAATAGATGAAAAAGGTGAGCTCAACTAGCCTAGTAAAGATTATTATGACTAAGATAATGGAAAATAAATTATTGTTAGTCTTCAACAATTCAGATAAAATATTATTGATAACAAATTTTAGATTAATATTAGCAGCGGAAATAACAATTCATTAGAAGAGTTAAGTAGAGAATGAAGTTTACTATCGTCTATGATTTTAAAGTCCATTATCAATATTTTATCCCTGTAACATCAATCAATATACATCTCGAATCAAATATTCATCTTTGCACTACGGGCCAAAGATATTCATTTGTATCACTAGTTGGTTATGTTCATCTCAACACCTGTCATCTTTGTTCTACAGCCAAAGATATTCATCAGGTAATCATTCATCTTTGCTCTACAGGCCAAAGATATTCAGTTATATTACCAATTAGGACTGAGGATGATGAAAAATAATATAAATAACGAATCCAGTGAGATAAAGGACAAAGATTAAGGATTCGAATTTTAATTTATCCAAGTTCAAAAATACTCCATAATAATATTTTGTGGAGCAAAATTCAAGAATAGAGCTCAAAACTTGGATCCAATCAAAGATAGGAACCTTAACAAGCAACTTGGATAAATAGAAGAAAATTTAATTTTTTTCGTGAATAGTGCCATATACGTGAATAGTGTCGTACACGTGATCAGTAACCTCGACGAAAAAAGTAAGAATTTCATAATAAAATCCATGACAATATTTTGGTATAATGATATTGAAAAGAATAACATCGTTTACGAAAGAAAATAACATCCCTTACCTTAACAGAAGAGTAGTTTTGGCTGGAATATCGGATATTATGTGGACGAAAACTTTCATCGTAATCCACACTCAAACTATCCTTATACTCACAAGAAATACGCTCGATAATATAGAGAAAAAAATTTCTGATCCTGGTGTGATTTTTATTTCTAACTAAGCACCCTATTTATAGAAAAATGCCAGGACACCAATGTTGACTTTCTGCTACCGGCGGCTTTCATACGCCCACCACTCTTGATTTGAAAAAAAATCAATATTTTTCAAGCAATGACAAAAGTGGGGCCCACCATTTTTTTAAAAAAACATTTATTTTCAAAACTTCAATAATTCATAATAAATAGTCATTTTATCAGAAAAATATAAATTATATATCCTTTTCATAGGAAAGTTAATTCTCTACAACTTTGTAGAAGGAAATTTTTATAAATTCTCAACCGAAAATGGCCGAAATCCACAAACGGATGATTTGCACATCAAAATACTGATAAAAGCACCTCAGCACTAATTCCTTCTTTTATATCCACAAAATAAATATTTCTTTATCATATAAATCAATAATTAATTATTCACTAATAATATTACAGAACTACAATATTGACAACCAGGTCGTTCACATGAAAGAGGGGGCCTTCCGATAAGGATTTCTCCTTACTGGCGCGCAATTAAATAACCCCTCCTAGACAGAACTTCCTTAGACATTGTCAATAATGCTATCTAATAATATTATTCAAATAATATAAATTATTGATTTGATAATGTGAAATACTGTGTAGTGACAATTATTGAATCAATCATATAAAATATCAATGTTGGTCCGATTTAGATGACACAATTAACGCGCAAGTATACGCGGCCAACGAGTAATAAAGAGTGAGTAAGATATCGTTCCCACGAGGAATTAATGGATAAAAGACACCAAACCACTAGCTCATAATCATCTCAATCTTATTTAAACGGGCGAGAAGGAGAATGAATTATTAAAGTTAAGTTAACTTAGGCAAGAATTAAAACATACAATAACTAATCCTAGGGTAAATTCAGATATGAAGACATGGGATTACAATTTTCCCCAACACTTCGTTCGAATCTCTTAACTCTCTCACTTAGAATAATAAGCACCTAGAATTGACAACCGAGAAATCACGATTACATAATAGCCTCTTTCGATGGACAACTATGAATCTTCCTAATGCGACATGTAGGTATATGTCTATCCTACACACTATCAAGCAACTAATATCCAGAACAATTAACAAGACACATGTCACGGAAAATCTCGTTAACTACTCTATCAATTACCAACTTTCGCATAGGAAGTCATTACGATTAGATTCTCAAATGGTTGCATACGGCATTTAGGTATATTTTTATCCTAAACACTAACAAATTATCAACTCTTTAGGACAATGAATGAGACACACGTCACATAATCTCATAGATTACCCGCAAAAATCTCTAACTTTCGCATGATATCATAACTAGGTCTAAACCTATAAGCCATTTGTCAAGTTCATACAGGTTCACAAGAAATCAATCTAAAAGCACAAGTTATGATAACCAATTCATAATAATAGCAAAGAGAGAGCAATCAATACAAACTATGTGTTGGGTTCCATTAAAACCCCAAAATATAAACTAAGTCATAAATAACTTGAATATATTATCCACAAGTTAGATAAACATCATCCGAATACGATTTAATACAAGGAGAGTAAGAGATAGACAAATGTAAATCTTGTGTCTTCTCCAAGCTTGGATCTTGATGCTATTACTTGATTCAATATTCACACACTAACAAAACCCTAGAATCTAACTAACTAAGACTAAACTAGCTCTAATCTACTCTCTAATCTACTCCTAATCTAGACTAAACAAGAGGTAAGGAAGAAAAGAGAGGAACTAGGGCTTAAGGCCAATATATGATGCTCTTTCTTGCCCCAAACGAGCCCCCTTATATTCTAATCAAAAGCCAAGTCCCGTGCAATTGAAAAGTCAAGTCTGACACAGCTGAAGATTGGCGCGGCCGCGCCCAAAAATGCCCTACAATCCGCACGCCCGCGCCAAGCATTTTCTGCTGCAGAGTCCTCTAGTAGAACGGCCATAACTTTTTATTTGGGAGGAGTTACGAGGCCTTCCACCTATCAAATCGAAGCTATCGAAGAGCTCTACAACTTTCATTCTTTGAGAATTAAGAAATAATGGATTGATGAAGGCTGAAATTGAGTTCCAAGTGACAGCTGTGCAATGAACACCCAAAACCGTGAAGTTTGACGTCCGTTGCTATACGGGGCATAACTCTCGCCTCCGAACTCCGATTTGGATGATTCAAGATGTTCCGGAAAGCTTATAAGATGCTCTACAATATGAACTAAGTTCCAATCAAAGAACATGAAATGAACGTGAACCACGCAAACGATGTCCGGATTGTATTTCCTTCCCATTTGGTCGCTTGCCTTCTTTCCATTGTCAAGCCATCAATCCTTTTAGCATTCTTTGCATCGTTTTGGCCTCAAAAGCACCGAGAGAGTTCCTAAACATAAAATCTACAAAACAAAGGAAAAACACGTGAAAAGCACAAAAGTACTTGAGTTTCAGCAACAGAACAAGCTGGTTACTATCCGAATAAGTGGTCATAAAGACCACTTATCAATCAACGTAGCAATTATTGAATCAATAATATAAAATATTAAATAGTAATTACTGTAACAATAATTGAGTAAGTGCCTTCTTACGTAAGAATCAATAATTCAAAATACTGTGCAATACCGTGTGCTACTGTGCAACAACGCGTATTACTGTATTTTTATCACCGGGTATTTCAACAGTTTAGCGGTAATAGTTTTACCGTTATTTATAAAAAGGTTATTTCTGTCGCTTTCTATATCCGACAGTAATTTCGTTGTGGGGCCCACAAATAACTGCGCCATCGTACGAATATTCTCCGACAACAAGAATATTCCACGACCGAACGAATATTCCCCGACAACAATGAATATTTTATAACCACTTGCTTATTTTGAAATATTTGCACATTCCACCCATAACTTTTCACATTTATCAAATCAACACCTTACTATTTCGAAATAATATATAAAGAAAATTAAATCTTTATTCATAAAAGTTGGGGTCTTACAACTACAGCCGGTATCCAATACCTAAGTAGAAACTTTACTTACTGAAAGATTTATTTTAATTATGAACAAATTTGTATTTGTCACCGATGTTTCACTAAGCTTCTTCTGGTTAGCCTCTACAAGATACTTCTCGCAGTTCCTATTCCAGTGTCCAGACTTATTGAAGTGGAAGCAAACTCCTTTGCTATCGATATCAGTATTGTTCTTATTATTCTTTGTATTTGCCTTTCTATTTACCTTCTTTGAATGTTCTCTTCTTTCGAGAAGATCCTTTGACTCCTATCAGTAAGACTTGGTCTTCTTGGTTGGAAAGTGACTCTCAATAGTTTTTCAACATGTTAAGCAAATCAGCGAGGCTAACATCAAGCTTGTTGATATGTACATAATATTCGATGATTATTATTCTTTTATATTTAGTTTATTACATGTTTTATGTGGATATGAGCTTAATATGATGTTTATTATTTCCAGGAGAATTTGAAACTAATATATTGAAATGGGGCGAATTGGAGTTTAATTTGGATTATTTAGGTTGACCCAATTCGGTCACGTATTTCTAATTCTCTATGGGCCACACGCAAGCAGCTCAAGTCCAAGATTGCTAGCAATTAATCAATCAAGTAGGCCCACGGTTTCCCAATTTGCAAAGGAGAAAAGCACCTCACGTGCCAAGCAACTAGCTCATTAAAAGGAATGATGCACATATGCACGAAAATTATATTCCAAATTGGAAAAGGAATTGAGTAGCTTATATTACATGGGGCCCACGAAATAAGAGCATCACAAGTCCAATTAGCAATCCTAGCAGGTCACGTATTTAATACTTCTAAATTGGAGAAGGTTATTGTTAGCAGCTTAAGAATTGTAGTAGTTTAACATAGTCAAGTAGATCACATGTGGGGGCCACATGCATGTGCTAATCCAAAGTGGAGAAGGAATGCTAGAGAGTCCAAGTGCATTACAAAGATCCACCAGCTTGCTAAGGGAGAGGGCCCACGGTTGTCACCAACTAGCAAAAGGCAAGGAATCCATGCATTAACATGCTCAATTTATCAAGCAGCTCACGACTAAAAAAAAGGGAAGCAAGACTTTCTACATACATGGCGCTGAGTACGTCTATTGTGGCGCGGACCGCGCGACATAACTAGCGAATCGACAGCTTTCTTTTAGCAAGTAGGATTTGTGCTTGACACAAGGAAGATTAGGTTGCTATTATAATGTTATAAATAGGAAATCCATTATCTTGTATTTTTCATCTTCTTATTATTTCTTTCATATTAAATCTAGAATTGCTTAGAGTCATGAACTAATTCTTTCAATTCAGTTCGGAAGGGATGTTGAACCTTATTCATAATTAACGGTTTGATCAAGTTTATTTTATTTATTCCTTTTTACATGAGATTTATTCTGATAATCTACTTTAACTTCTTGTATGTTATTCAATCTACTAATTTGGTTTCTGCAGGATTAAATTAGTGAATTGGTGTCATATACTAGATCAAGGAATAATATTGCGTGTAATTGATATTATTCCTAATCACAAGTAGCAATTAGTAATACCTGATTGTGGACAAACTTTTGAGTATTGCTATGATTATCAGAAGACAAGTTAAACAATTCGAGCTTATGTGTTTGTTGCTTAGAATAGTCTAATTTCCTAGTTCTTAATGTTGCTGTTATATTAAATCTAGAGAGCTTGTTCTAGGTTATATAATGGTTAAAATCTTGTGAAGAGCTTGTTTCATTGAGTGACAATCTAAGGGGAGTTCCGGGTAGCAGAGCTTGTTGTTACCTAGGGCTATTAGTTTCATTGAATGGTAAATAATGTTACACTTGATTAATCTATTGTTGCGAAAAGGTGATAATGAACTGAAGAATTGAAACTTTTTATTCATTGTGAATTCTTATTACTTTATTATTGTTAATTTATTTTAATCAATTCAAAACCCCCTTTTCATTAGAAATCATAGGATAAATATTAAACAAATCACTCTCTGTGGGATTGATCCTTGCTTACTACCGTGCTAATTAGTTAAATTCGTGAAGTGAAAGTGAGGTAAATTTAGGAGTGTAAACGACAGCTCCCAAATTTTGGCGCCGTTGCTAGGGAGTGTTATTTATTTTTGTTTATTCTTTGTTTTCTTTTATTTTTATTATTTTTTTTTCTTTTTGTTTTATGACTCAATCCTTTCACTTTATTGACTTAAATTTTGATTAAGAGATAGAGAAAACAGCATATACAAAAGAAGCTCTTGTTTCAACACTTGAAGAGGGAAAGATGGCGGTGCCAAACACTAACAAGACTTTGAAAGAATTGGCTATTCCTGATTTTGATCAACCATATTTGTGTATTGAATATCCTACCTTAGATGTTGCATTTGAACTTAATTACAGACTAATTCGCTTTTTGCCTATTTTTCGTGGTCTTACAGGTGAAAGTCCATATACGCATCTAAAGGAGTTCCATGTGGTATGTTCCACGATGAAATCACAAGGAGTGACAGAGGAGCAGATCAAGCTTGGACTTTTTCCATTCTCCTTAGCAGATTTGGCTAAAGACTGGTTATATTATCTGCCTTCAGGATCAATACCTTCATGGACTGACATGCAATGGTTATTCTTGGAGATGTATTTTCCTGCATCAAGAGTTGCCGATATAAGAAAGGAGATATGTGGAATTAGGTAGTTTAATGAAGAAAATCTCTATGAGTATTGGAAAAGGTTCAAGAAGTTGTGTTCCAGTTGTCCACCTCACCAAATTGATGAGCAACACTTGATTCAGTACTTCTACGAGGGATTGATACCAATGGAAAGAAGTATGATCGATGCGGCTAGTGGAGGAGCATTAGTAGACAAGACACCGGAGGATGCAAGAAATCTGATTGCAAACATGGCTGCTAACTCACAACAATACGGAAAAATGAATCATGCTCCACAAAGGGTAAGTGAGGTAAGCACGAGTGAATTAGTACAACAGATTTCTAACTTAACTGCTATGGTGCAACAATTAACAACGAGGAAAATGCAAGTATCAAAAGTATGTGGAATTTGCTCAAAATCAGGACATACGACAAATGATTGTCCCATAGTGCAAGAGGATGTAATTGTTCATCAAGTTAATGTTGTGGGGATATTCTCCGAAAAAAATACACATCAATGTGATCCTTGGGCAGACAGTCATAATTTCGGATGGAGAGATCATCCTGACCTGAGCTATGAAGGTACTAGGCCACCATTGCAACTTGTCTTTTCAAGTATGCAACAAGATTTTTAGCAGACTAAACCTCAGTACCCCACATATATCAAAGAAGTACTTACTAATTCGGGACCATCTCTTGAGGATATGTTCAAAGCATACATGAGCCAGACACAGTAATTCTAGCAGGATACAAGGACTTCTGTTCAAGAATTGAGGAACCAAGTGGGTCAGCTTGTAGCCACGGTAGGGAGGTTGGAATCTCAAGGCTTTGAGGAGTTACCTCCTCCGTTTGTTGAGAACTTCAGTACAATGGGATTTGATGAAGAGGAGCAGGAGGATTCAGTGCTTACTCTAGGAACGGACTGTAATATGGAATTTGATGAAGAGAAGGAACAAGAGGAAGAGAAAAATAATTTGATAAATTCTGCAGATCTCGACAAGAAAGACGAGGGTTCATCTCCATCAATACCACCAACAAAAGCAATGAGTGATACACACCATCAAACCTTTACCATGGAAGTGGACAATACAAAGTTCCAGTTCAACGCAGATGAGGCTAAGAGGTATCTTGGTAATTTTAAATCTGTTTTTGCTACTGATATTGTGGATTCTTCAGTGCAGAAATATTTTGATCGAATACAATTATACAAGAAGGATTTAGTGGGTGGAAAGGAGTAGGATCATGAAGTATACTATGTTCCTCAATTAAGGATGAAACTGCTACCAGTCCACTTAAAGTTCACAAGTCCAATTACATAAAAGAGAGGAAGAAGTCAAGCCAATGACAATAAACAAAGGCGCTGCTTGGGAGGCAACCCAAGAAATCAGATTTGATTTTTCTATCCCTTTACTATTTAGTTTTTTTTATTTTGCATGTAGTTCTTTCTTCTTTTTTTTGCATGATTTTCTTACATTGGGGACAATGTAAGGTTTGAGTGTGGGGGGAGAGATTTAGGTTTTTTATTTTATTTTTAGGGATATTGATCTGTCGATTTTGATAGGAAATAGGACCATCTTGATGCTTTTGAAAATTTTTGAAAAAAAAATTGGATTCCATGATTCTATTTGCCTATGTGTTCGAAGGATAAAGTCAACAAATGGGAATCAATGCTAAAAATTCAAAATCTATTTAATGCTTAATTGGTTAATGATTGAGAAACACTAAGTCATGATCCATAGTAATTGATTTGAGTTGAATTTGTCTCATGAGTACTTGAACATGTGATATATGCTTAGTTGGCTAAGTTATCTGTGGAGTTGTCTATGTGCACTAATCTCATGCTCTAGAACTATTGAACTGCTTATGCTTTTTGCAGGACCATGTGAAAAAAAAATCAGAAAAGTTGAAAATCAATGAAATTATTGAAAAAGACGCACAAGAGAAGTCATGTGGTGGGATGAGATGGAGCGTAAAACGCACTCTCCCATAAACAAGCGTGAATAAGTGAGATGGAACATAAAATGCACTCACTTACAAAAGAATGATTGAGGAAGGTGAAACGGAGCATAAAATGCATTCACTGGACACAAAGAGGAAAAATGAAAGGGTCCTGGAGAAAAAAAATAAAGCAGGAAAAATATGTTTTGAGTTTTTGAGTGGTGTGCACGATTTTTGCTCCATGATAACTAAGTTGAGTAAGTGTGTGGATCATAGAAGAGTGCTTATGTGATTACAATTTGACTTAATGAAATTTATTGGTGAAATGGCAAGGTGGTTATCATGAGTTAATTGATAAACATTGATTATGTTTTTGTGGGTTTAGTATTGTTAATCATGATTTGATTTTAAAATCTTTTGACATAATGGTTGAATAGAATTGTTCTGAAAATCAAACTTTTGGTTTACACGAGGACGTGTAAAAGGCTAAGTGTGGGGAAATTTGAAAAGTACATAATATTCGATGATTATTATTCCTTTATATTTAGTTTATTACATGTTTCATGTGGATATGAGCTTAATATGATGTTTATTATTTTCAGAAAATTTGGAGCTAATATATTAAAACGGGACGAATTGGAGTTTAATTTGGATTATTTGGGTTAACCCAATTCGGTAACGAATTTCTAATTCTCTATGGGCCACACGCAAGCAGCTCAAGTCCAAGATTGCTAGCAATTAATCAATCAAGTGGGCCCACGGTTTCCCAATTTGCAAAGGAGAGAAGCACCTCACGTGCCAAGCAACTAGCTCATTAAAAGGAATGCTGCACACATGCACGAAAATTATATTCCAAATTGGAAAAGGAATTAAGTAGCTTACATTACATGGGGCCCACGAAATAAGAGCATCACAAGTCCAATTAGCAATCCTAGCAGGTCACGGATTTAATACTTCTAAATTGGAGAAGGTTATTGTTAGCAGCTTAAGAATTGTAGTAGTTTAACATAGTCAAGTAGATCACATGTGGGGGCCACGTGCATGTGCTAATCCAAAGTGGAGAAGGAATGCTAGAGAGTCCAAGTGCATTACAATAATCCACCAGCTTGCTAATGGAGAGGGGCCCACGGCGGTCACCAACTAGCAAAAGGCAAGGAATCCATGCATTAACAAGCCCAATTTATCAAGCAGCTCACGACTAAAAAAAATGGAAGCAAGACTTTCTGCATACATGGCGCTGAGTACGCCAATTGTGGCGCGGACCGCGCGGCATGACTAGCGAAGCGGCAGCTTTCTTTTAGCAAGTAGGATTTGGGCTTGACACAAGGAAGATTAGGATTGCTATTATAATGTTATAAATAGGAAATTCATTCTCTTGTATTTTTCATCTTCTTATTATTTCTTTCATATTAAATCTAGGATTGCTTAGAGTCATGAACTATTTCTTTCAATTCAGTTCGGAAGGGATGTTGAACTTTATTCATAATTAACGGTTTGATCAAGTTTATTTTATTTATTCCTTCTTACATGAGATTTATTCTGATAATCTACTTTAACTTCTTGTATGTTATTCAATCTACTAATTTGGTTTCTGCAGGATTAAATTAGTGAATTGGTGTCATATGCTAGATCAAGGAATAGTATTACGTGTAATTGATATTATTCCTAATCACAAGTAGCAATTAGTAATACTTGATTGTGGACAAGCTTTTGAGTATTGCTATGATTATCAGAAGACGAGTTAAACAATCCGAGCTTATGTGTTTGTTACTTGGAATAGTCTAATTTCCTAGTTCTTAATGCTGCTGTTATATTAAATCTAGAGAGCTTATTCTAGGTTATATAATGGTTAGAATCTTGTGAAGAGCTTGTTTCATTGAGTGACAATCTAAGGGGAGTTTCGGGTAGCAGAGCTTGTTGTTACCTAGGGCTATTAGTTTCATTGAAGGGTAAATAATGTTACACTTGATTAATCTATTGTTGTGAAAAGGTGATACTGAACTGAAGAACTGAAGCTTTTTATTCATTGTTAATTCTTATTACTTTATTATTGTTAATTTAGTTTAATCAATTCAAAACCCCATTTTCATTAGAAATCATAGGATAAATATAAAACAAATCACTCTCTGTGGGATCGATCCTTGCTTACTACTATGCTAATTAGTTAAATTCGTGAAGTGAAAGTGAGGTAAATTTAGGAGTGTAAATGACAGCTCCCACTTGTTCATGTGAAAATTCACAACAATTGCGAGAAGGAGTCCGGGAGTGAGTGTAAGATCAAATCTTGACTCAACTCTCCATCCATGATAAAAATAATGTTGTTCTAATTGTTCAATCAAATTGATCATTTTAAGACATGTGTCTGTACTGTAGTGGCATTGGTTATTCTATATCGGAGGAAGCTCCTTAGATATCTATATCTATTAGTCCTAGTCTCCTCATAATTCAACTTCTTGAAGTGCAGGAGTATAGTAGGAGCATCTATAGTTTCATGCTGACGCTGAAGCTCGTTACTCATAGATGCGAGTATGATGCATTGATCTAATTGTGCATCATCTTACCACTTTCCAAAAGTAGCAATCTCTTCCTCAGAGGCATTGTCTGCAACATTGCAGGGATAAGCGTATTGAGGACATAAGATAGCTTTTGAACTCTGAGAACTATTCTGAGTTTTTTAACCAATTCGTTTAATTCGGTCCGGTTAAATAGCATCTAATATGCTCCGCAGTGATAGTGAATTAGACATTGTAAATTTCTATAAATTAATTTGTAATTAACAATATTTTAGCATATATTCTTTTATTAATTAGAAAAATAAATTAGGTCTTGTTTTAAATTGATTTCTCCTACTATTTTCTTCAAACTATATTACCTTCATAATATATAGTTCAACAATATCTAATTAAAGATTTTCTAGTGAGAATAAGGATTCCATTTCAAATGTATATAACCTTATGGTGACACAACAAACTATATATAAAAAAATAAGTAGACAACTCTTGTTAATTACATCATTATGTAACTCCTTTTGCCTATTAAATTATTTTTAACAAAGTGGTAACACAATCGAATCAAAATTATCTAAGTTAAGTCCAACATAGCACTTTTATATATTCAAATAGAAATATAGCATCCTTGTAGTGACACAACAAAACAGTATCGTTCAATTTTTTTATAAGCATCAAATATGATAAAATAACATCTTAAATATTTAATACTTGTCTTGTGGTGACACAACAAACTCATATTAAATATTTAATACTCTATTAATTTTATCATGCTAGAAGGCGACGTTCGATATTCCAAATATCTTTGAACGTTTAGGACTTAATATAAATTTTTTGAGGGTTTGTTATTATTTGTCTCATTTTGTTTAGCGCATATGCACAAGCACAAACACACACACACACACACACACACACACACACACACATATATATATATATATATATATATAATACACATCATATTAATTAACATGCGAAGCATGTTGTATAATATATAAAATATATATAGTAAGCATGCACATATAGAATACTATATTCTACCTGGATTGATTATGGACTTTTATTACAAACTCATATTAAATATTTAATACTCTATTAATTTTATCATGCTATAAGGCGACGTTCGATATTCCAAATATCTTTGAACACTTAGGACTTAATATAAATTCTTTGAAGGGTTTGTTATTATTTGTCTCATCTTGTTTAGCGCGCATGCATATATATATATATATATATGTATGTATAAAATGCGCGTCATATTAATTAACATGCGAAGCATGTTGTATAATATATAAAATATATATAGTAAGCATGCACATATAGAATACTATATTCTACCTAGATTGATTATGGATTTTTATTCTAATTTGGTTCACTCGAGCCACTAAGTGAACCAAAAGGTCAAACCTAGGGGTGTAAGAATTAAATTTAAATATAACTATTACATTTAAATCTCGGGCTCCATTACAAACGGGTATTCATACACTCCTTGCTCCTTGGTCTCCAATTCTTCAAGATAATTCTAACTAATCTTATTACATAAACTATTTACATTAAATAGAAACCTTGATCAACAGTCAAGGGGAAGTACATAGGAGGAAGATAATGATTACATCAAGAAAAATTAGAGAAGACGAGGTACGCAGACCCCATTTATAAAATCCATACATTCAAACATCCAACTAAAATAAAATCCAATCACATTGGTCAATAGTTCATAATGAACCCCATTTATTATCATAAACATCAACATATGCATCAATAAATAAAAGATTCATCTCATGAATAATAAACATTCAATATATATATTGATATCAATTTAATGGGCAATTTTAGTTAGCATAAAATTCAATTCTAAATTAAAACAAACTCTTTTATTTTAATCCAAATTTAAATCAAAAGAAACTTTTTATTTAAATTTATTTATTTTTGAATAAAAATAAAGTCCTTTATTTTTAATCAAATTATTTAATTAAAATAAACTCATTTATTTTAATTAACTATATATAAATAAATAAGTAGACAACTCTTGTCAATTACATCATTATGTAACTCATTTTGCCTCTTAAATTATTTTGATCAAGTGGTGGCACATCCGAATCAAAGTTATCTAAATTAAGTCCAACTTAGCACTTTCATAGATTCAAATAGAAAAATACTATCCTTGTGGTGACAGAACAAAACAGTATCGTTCAATTTCTTTATAAGCATCAAATATGATAAAATAACACCTTAAATATTTAATACTTGTCTTGTGGTGACACAACAAACTCATATTAAATATTTAATACTCTATTAATTTTATCATGCTAGAAGGCGACGTTTAATATTCCAAATATCTTTGAACGCTTAGGACTTAATATAAATTCTTTGAGTGGTTTGTTATTATTTGTCTCATTTTGTTTAGCGCGTATGCACAAATACACACACACACACACACACATATATATATATATATATATATTATATATATATATATACGCATCATATTAATTAACATGCGAATCATATTGTATAATATATAAAATATATATAGTAAGCATGCACATATAGAATACTATATTCTAATTGGATTGATTATGGACTTTTATTACAAACTCATATTAAATATTTAATACTTTATTAATTTTATCATGCTAGAAGGTGACATTCGATATTCTAAATATCTTTGAACGCTTAGGACTTAATATAAATTCTTTGAGGGGGCTTGTTATTATTTGTCTCATCATGTTTAGCGCGTATGCACACACACACACACACACACACACACATATATATATATATATACTATGCGTCATATTAATTAACATGTGAAGCATGTTGTATAATATATAAAATATATATATTAAGCATGCATATATAGAATACTATATTCTAGCTGAATTGATTGTGGACTTTTATTCTAGTTTGGTTCACTCGAGCCACCAAGTGAACCAAAAGGTCAAACACAGGAGTGCAAGAATTAAATTTAAATATAACTATTACATTTAAATCCCAGGCTCCATTACAAATGGGTCTTCATGCGCTCCTTGCTCCTTGGTCTCCAATTTTTCAAGATAATTCTAACTAATCTTATTGCATAAACTATTTACATTAAATAGAAATCCTTGATCAGCAGTCAAGGAAAAGTACATAGGAGGGAGATATAAATTACATCAAGAAAAATTAGAGAAGACGAGGTATGCAGACCCCATTTATAAAACTCATACATTCAAGCATTCAACTAAAATAAAATACAATCACATTGGTCAATAATCTATAATCAACCCCATTTATTATGATACACATCAACATATGCATCAATAAATAAAACATTCATCTCATGAATAATAAACATTCAATATATATATTGATATCAATTTAATGGGCAATTTTAGTTAGCATAAAATTCAATTCTGAATTAAAATAAACTCTTTTATTTTAATCTAAATTTAAATCAAAATAAATCCTTTAATTTTAATTTATCCATTTTTGAATAAAAATAAATTATTTTATTTTTAATCAAAATAAACTCCTTTATTTTAATTAATATGGAATCCAATTCCAAGTCAAAATAAACTACTTTATTTTAACTTTTAAAACTGTCATGAAAAAAAATATATATATGGAATCTAATTCCTTATCAAAATAAACTTATTTAATTTGATTAATATGAAATTCTATTTCATATCTAAATAAAATTCTTTATTTAAGGAAACATGGAATCCCTTTTCCTAATCATAAATAAACTCCTTTATTTTTTAGGGAACAAAGAATTCAATTTCATCTCCAATTAGTTATCATGGAATCCAATTTCAACTCTAATTAGTTAGCATGAAATTAAATTCTAATTAAAATAAACATATTTATTTTAATACAATTCCAAATAAAAATAAACTACTTTATTTAAATTTAGAATTACTGAAAAAATATGAAAATCAAATTTTAATTTAAAACAAACCTTTTATTTCAATTAGAAATCAAATAAATAAATAAAAACAAATTTTTTATTTATTTTCTGGGTACTGGAGTTGCAGCGCCGAGAATTAACTAATTTCAGGCGCTGCGGTGCCGTGTCACCTTGTCCAGAGATCCAACTCGGCACTGTGGTGCCCCAATTACTTTGTAATCAGGCGCTACGGCGCCGGGTTATCAGGCAGGACCCGGATCTGGGGCTGCAGTGCCCGAATTACTAAGTAATCTGGCGCCGCGGCGCTAGGCTCCAAATTCAGTTTTTCCAATTCGTGAATTATGCAATTTTTCTCCAAAAAATATGATTCTATGCCAATAATTATGCCCAAGAAAATTGTTCTAAACACATATCAAATCTGAACAATTAATAACACTTTCAGTAGTGTTTGCCGTGAAGATTTGGAGGCACTATCTTTATGGGGAGAAATGTGAGATATATACGGACCATAAGAGTCTGAAGTTTGTTTTCACACAGAAATATTTAAATATGCGTCAAGCGATGGTTGGAATTGATCAAGAACTATGATTGTGAAATCCTATACCATCCAAGAAAAGGCAAATGTAGTTGCCGAAGCCTTAAGAATGAATGGTCGGGAGAAGTTGTCATTGTTAACTGCTCAAAAAGAGCTAATAGCATAAATGGCCAAGTTGTAGTTAGAGGTAAAATATCCGAAGGAGTCAGATGAAAAACTATTTCAGATGGAAACCCATTCAACCTTATAGGACAAAGTAAAGGAAGCACACCTCCAAGATGAGGAGTGTGAGAAAATAAGGAAGAGAGTATCCGAAGAGGAGGAACTGAAATTCAAAATCGATACCGAAGGGTTGTTGAGATTTGAAGGAAGAATCTAGATTCTGCCAGTACCGGACGTCAGAGATGAAATTTTGAGTGAGGCTCATATTTCGAGGTATTCAATTCACCCTAGGAGCACGAAAATGTACAAGGATCTTTGACAACACTTTTGGAGACCAAATATGAAAAGTGAGGTTGCTGAGTGTGTTGCAAAATGCTTAATATGTCAAAAGGTCAAGGCAGAACATCAAAGACCAAGTGAATTGTTCCAGCCATTGGAAATTCCATAATAGAAGTGGGAGCATATTACAATGGATTTCGTGGTAGGTCTTCCAACTACTCAGAAAGGGTATAATGCGATATGGGTTATCGTCGATCAACTAACAAAATCAGCTTATTTCTTGCCAATCAAAATTAGGTTTAATTTAGATCAGTTGGTAAAGTTATATGCCAAGGAGATTGTTTCGAGGCACGATGTTCCATTATCGATCGTGTCAGACCGAGATTCGCGTTTCACGTCGAATTTATGGAAGAGTTTGCAAGAACGTATGGGACCACAGTTGAGAATGAGCACAACATAACATCCTCAAACCGATGGACAGAGTGAAAGGACAATCTAACCATTAGAAGATATGTTAAGAGCTTGTGTCATGGATTTTTAATGGGGGTTGGGACGACCATCTACCTTTAGTCGAGTTTGCTTATAATAATAGCTACCACGCAAGTATTGACATGCCGCCTTATGAAGCATTGTACGAAAGAAAGTGCAGGACTCCAATGTGTTGGGATGAGGTTGGTGAACGTCGACTGCTAGAATCTGAATTGGTGGAACAGACTGCAGAGATCGTCAAAGTGATAAGAGCCAAATTGTTAGCCGCTCAAGACAGACAAAAGAAGTATGTGAATCAGCAGCGACAAGCTAGAATTTGATTTCAGAAGTTTTGTTTTCTTGAAAGTATTTCCCTGGAAGGGGAAGATAAGATTTGGTAAAAGGAGAAAGCTGAGTCCGAGGTTCATAGAACCTATTGAAGTGTTTAGAAGAGTAGGTGAAGTGGCATATAAGGTAGCTTTAACTCCAGAGTTAGAACACATTCATAATGTGTTTCATGTTTCAGTGCTACGATCGTACAAACCTGATTATAAGCATGTTATAGAATATGAACCTTTGCAAGTTGAGAAAGATTTATCTTATGAAGAAGTTCCTATTCAGATAGTTGACAGAAAAGAGCAAGTGCTCAGAAATAAAGTAATACTTTCTGTTAAGGTAATATGGAGAAACCACAATGCTGAAGAAGCTACGTGGAAACTCGAAGATAAAATGATGAAAAACTATCCTGAGTTATTTGTTTAATCCTTGTATTGCGATTCTGGGGACAGAATCCTTTTAAGGAGAAAGGATGTAACGATTGTGAAATTTGTAAATAGTTAAAAATATTTATCGAAAAAAATACATATTTTAGTTGGAATAGTTATGGAATAAGATAAATATTTTGATGAAAATTATTATGGGATAATTTATTTAAGAGTGATAATAATGATTAAATTTATGTTGAATGATTTTATAATCGGTGCGTATTTTATTACGCTAATATGATGGTAATATTCTAATTTAAGTTAAATAATTAAATTAGAGGATTAATAATTTGTTAAATAAAATTATAATTATAATGGTTGAGTAGAAAATTTAATTATACTGGTAAGGTTTAATTTGATTTATTATTGAATTAAGTTTATTAATAAACCTAATTTAATTCAATTTGAAATATTAAAATTGGCACAACTTAAGTGTGACATATGTGTATCATATTATAAGAAGATTATTAAAATAAATTAATAGGGGGTCTAGGTTGTGCTAGCTAAATAAGGCCTTGAGACCTTTTATATTTTATAACTGCTGAAGCCTTTGGTGTTTTTAACTGATAAACTAAATAAAATCCACGTTAAGTTCAATTGTCATTTTATTCCTATTCTATACGTTTATTTGCAAAGAAATAAAAAAGCATAAAGAGTTTTAGAGAGAAGAGAGGAATTGAGAGAGTAAGTGATCCTCTGAGATTTTGAGGAGTTTTAAAAATCAAAGGAGGAGAAGGAGGTTAATAAAGCATTCCTTAGCATCTATCTAGCTGAAGAAGGAATCAAAAGGTATAAACTAATTTTAAGTTCTTAGTTTCTATTTCTCAAAGTTTTTCATTGTAAATGGATTTTAGTTGATGATTTGTTGAGAAATTGGTTATGTATGTTTATGGGTGTGTATAATTTGCTATATATCATCTGTAAATGGTTTTAAAGTAATCAAATTCATATAAATATGTTAAAGAAGAGGAATTTGAGTTTTTGTTGAAATATGTATGTTATGGTCGGTTTAGAGTATAAAATTGGTTATGAATGTAGACACTCGAATTTTTTTATTCCTGTTACTAACCCTACAGGAGGGCAAAATCGTCTTTTATCTTCCAGAGGCAATCCTGGAAGTCTAGATCAAATCAAACCCCGACGACAACCCCGGGAAATCAAATCAAACCCCGACGACAACCTCGAAAAATTAAATCAAACTCCAGCGACACCTCGGGAAATCAAATCAAAACCCCGTCGACAAAACTGGGAAATCAAATTAAACCCCGACGACAACGCCGAGAAATCAAATTAAACCCCAGCGACAACCCCGGGAAATCAAATCAAACCCCAGCGATAACCCCGGGAAATCAAATCAAACCTCGATGATAATCCCGAGAAATCAAATTAAACCCCGACGACAACCCCAAAAATTAAATCAAAACCCCGGCGACAACCCCTTGAAATCAAATCAAACCCTGGCGACAACCGCAGGAAATCAAATCAAAACCCCAGCGACAACCCTGGGAAATCAAATCAAACCCCGACGATAACCCCGGGAAATCAAATCAAACCCCGACGACAACCCCGGGAAATTAAATCAAACCCCGACGACAACCCCGGGAAATCAAATAAAACCCCGATAATAACCCCAAGAAATCAAATCAAACCCCGACGACAACCCCCAAAAATCAAATCAAAACCCCGGCGACAACCCCGGGAAATCATATCAAACCCCGGCGACAACCCTGGGAAATCAAATCAAAATCCAACGACAACCTCGGGAAATCAAATGAAACCCCCGGCGACAACCTGAGACATCAAATCAAACCCCGACGACAACCCCGTGAAATCAAGTCAAACCCAGGCAACAACCTAGGAGATCCAATCAAATGTCGGAGATGACCCCGAAGCATTAAATCAATCCCCAAAGATGACCCTGGGATATTAAATCAACCCTCGGAGATGACCATGAGGTACAACAGAGTCGGATGGGATCAAACCTTAGTGACAACACTAAGAAACAGTCGAAAGCCTTGACAATCCTTGAGACAACCCCCGGAAGGGCAAAAAAATTATTTTACCAACTTAACATCAAATCAAGTCAAAATTAAGTCAAATCACTGCCATGAAGGTGATGCAGAACCATAACGTCAATCCCGAGTGAAAACAGCACAAGACAGCTCAACGGACAGACTGCGAAGACTCGAAGATCTGGTTATGAACACATCTTCGTGATTTTAAAAAAGGTCAAATCCCATGTCATTGTGTAGCTCTCGGAAAGGGCTTTCCAAAAAGGTATAGCACGCCTCCATCGGATTCTCGGATTGAAAGTTATGAAGGTTTTAAGTAGACAGCGTGTTGGTTGAAGTGCAAGTACTTCGAGATGACGGGACCCTCGGGACCGGGGCCACCCGAGTCAGCCGTAGGTAAACCCGCAGCTGTCGCAGGTGGACCCACGGCTGTCGTTGGTGGACCCGCGACTCCCTTATCTATAAATAAGACCCCCCACCAGCAAAGAAAAAAAGAAAAAAAAAAAGAGAAAAGGAGAGGAAATTCCGCCCATTTCAGCTCTTAACCCTACCTACAGTGTTCCAAACTTTAATATTCTTTTTTCTAAACACTTGTATATTATATATACTAACATATCAAGTTTTAACCGGTGGAAACGGAGTTTTCAAGCTTCAAAATTAGTTCAAAGCCCGTCTCGCTGTACACTGTGAGATTTCTTTAGATCTGAAGTTTTTTACTGCTTTAATATATATATATAACTATTAGTTTCGCCTAGATTGCAAATTCATGGCTTATATATATATATATATATATATATATATTATATTTATAAGTACTATTTCGGCTTGGATTGCAAATCTGTGGCTTTTCTCGCTTTAATATATATAAGTATATATATATTATATTGACTCGTTTGACCTGGATTGCTAATCAGTGGTTTTTTCAGCTTTAATATATATATAATTATTTATATATATATATTGATCAGCCACGCCTGGATTGTGAATCTGTGGCTCTTTCCAGCTTTAATATATATAATTAATATATATATTATTTATTCAATGTGATTAAATATCAGTTTTAACTGTTCATTTGTTGTAAACTTGTTCTAATGTAGAGGTTGTGGACTAGATTTATCTAAATCTAGCCATATCTAACTTTTAACCGGTTCAAAAGTTATAAAACTGGAACGTTGAGCTAGAATGGCTAAGATATATTTAAATCTAGTTTTCTTTTTAGTTTTATAAATATTAAGCAACTATGCGACCCTAGATCTGTATCTAGAAGGAACGAGAAGCTTGGCTACGCGCATGCAAGGATTTAACTGATAAATCCTTTGTTTTACAACGTCTAGATTATAATTTGTATTTTTATTTCAATATATCTATCGTGCAAGCTTTTTGATGATATTGTGTGAGCCTAGGAATCACGGGATCTACGATTAATCACATGGATCTGGTTCCGATTCCCATAATAGACAAATTTCAACTGTATATACAGCTTGCAAGCCCCTTTGTAAATGTAATCACGGGCCTTAAAAGCGGGGATACAGATTTAAGGCCCTGACATAGTTAAACTGTAGTTTGTGGTGCTTGGATCACTTCGATGGCTTTTATTCCCATAAGAGGTCCGACGCTTTTGTAGATATTTATTTATGCTTTGCATCTCCCATAAAATCCAAATCAAGCCTAATACAGAATAAAAATGGAAGTATCAAAAGGATTCAATTCCTATGCGAGCGAAAGGGTTTGAAAACCACTTTTAAAAACATTACTTTCATATCTTGTCCTAAAAAGGACTTTTCATTAAATCAAACCCTTCGTATATAGGTTCAACGAAGCACGACATTACTTTCAAATAAAAAACTTAGGCCCAATTATTGCAATTCACACACACATATAATGATTAGGGAAATTGAAAAGATGCGATAACCGTGTTTCACGGAAGTTGGGGGGTGCCTAACACCTTCCCCCCGCTTAATCAAGCCCCCGAACTCTATGAAATCTCAGTTTCCAAGACCAATTAAACAGAGTTCAGTAATTGGGCCATGTTGCAAAAAACTTTCAAAACTCGATTGAGTTGGTACAACAATTTAAATCATACCAATTGGCGACTTTGGAAAACCAAGCCTTTCAAAATTGTCTACATTATATGTCGGTCTTTTCCTGAAAATCTCACCCTCAAATCAAACAAATAAAAATAGGAAACATAAAGGGTAGGAACACATAGGAAAAGGAAATCAAGAATTTTTCCCAACGTCGACAGGTGCCGACTCTGCTGGGGATAGTAGAGAGCTTAAGCCGCATTTCAATCTTTTAAAAAAAATTCTGTTTATATGCATGTGTGTGGATGCTATCTTTACATTGAGTGGATATAAATAAATATTTTACTACTTTATATTAGTGCTTCACACAATGTCATCATTTCATATGGTGAGACACATTGTATGTGAATGTATGTTGTGTGATTCCTTTACTTAAAGGCGAACCCGTCGGCGTTTGATTACTGGACTCAAAGGAGACTAATCCTGCGAGGCTAAGGAAAGGCGCCACTCAAATCTGCTCCAATTGAAAGAACGGATTAACTTCCCATCTAGTAAATTACGATGATCTGGGGACCTTCATTCCAAAAAATCGTGAAAGTATCCTAAGATAGGTCAGCCTCTGATAAACCAAACGCGAAGGAAAGTCCATACATGCCTTTCCCTTTCAAATTCCATGTAAATTCAATGTAAATTTCAAATTCCATGTAATTATCAATGTAAATATACATTCTCTTCCCTGTCAAATTTAATTTTTTGCACAGATATTAAATTTGTCATGCTATCCCGTCAGCAAAATAACTAACACCTGTTTTACAGGAACAGATTAAAAAACCTCAAAAAATGACACATTGTATAGCATTGATCTTGTTAATATATATCAAAATTAACATACCTACTTTTATTGTAGGAAAAGATTGGTCCCATTACCAGATCAAAGTCTAAAAAGGCACTAAGCCCATCTCTAGGCCTGGCTGCAAGTGCCCAACCTGAATTTATCCATGTATCTCAGGAAGAGTTTGAAGGATTAAAAAATCAAATAGCAGAATTGGATATTTTCCTAAAATAGCAAAGCATAAGTATTAAGGGTAAACAAATACCCGGTCAAATAGAGTCATCCACACAAGGTGGCAGTCAGGATACCGACAAAAAGAAAGATACTCAGATACCTGAGCCTCAAAACAAGGATATGACCAACAAAACCCCTGAAATCACAAAAAATGATAAGGAAACTAGTGATATTAGGAAAAAGGTCCAGCAAATGGAAGAAACTATCCGGTCTATCAAAGGAACTGGGGCATTTGGAAGTGTAAACTACTCAGATCTTTGTATATTTCCAGGGGCTCGATATCCAGACAAATTTCAAGTCCAGGATTTTGAAAAGTATGACGGATTAGGAGATCCTTACACTCATTTAAAAATGTTCATTGGAGAACTCGGATCCTATGCTAAAGATGAGAAATTAAGAATACAGTTATTCTAGAAAAGTTTAACTAGAGAAGCTAAAGCATGGTATGCCCGACTAGATAATTCCAAAATCCACAGGTGGGAAGAGCTAGCATATGCCTTCCTAAATCAATACGATTTCCAATCACAAATGGCTTCAGATAGGTATCAAATTACCAAGGTTAATAAGCAAAAGCAGTGAATCTTTCCGTGAATATGCCCAACGATGGAGACGCGTGGCTGCTCAAGTTATTCCATCAATGACAGAAACAGAAATGGTCATAACATTCATTGATATACAGGAAGCTCCATTTTATGAGAGGGCCCTAGCAGGCATAGGAAAATCATTCTCAGAAATGATTAAACATGGAGAAATGGCTTAAATGGGATTGAAGTCAGGAAAGATCAAAGACTTTACTGCTT
Organism: Panax stipuleanatus; assembly: GCA_020205555.1. Lineage (NCBI taxonomy): Eukaryota > Viridiplantae > Streptophyta > Magnoliopsida > Apiales > Araliaceae > Panax > Panax stipuleanatus. The sequence goes on from CM035124.1 coordinate 148,380,033, forward strand.
TGGAGGCTGTGGCCAAGCACATTCAAACTGAAAGTTATGGGAATAATCCTCGAAGAGTCCATAAAAAGGAGGATGATGTATCCTTAATTCTTCATGGAAAAAATCAGAGAGGCAGTAAAAACTTACCCATTCAAAGGAGAAATTATTCCCCTGTCCAAACTTCTGCACAACCTTCAAATCCTCCGTTTCAAAAAATCGAAGAAGTTAAACGTCAAAGAACATTCACACCCTTGGGGGACTCACTCAAAAATGTGTTGAATCTTCTGACAACACAAAAGAAGATTGTCCAGTTCCTTCCTCCATCTAATCCCAATGGACGGAATTTTGACCCAAGCAAGAAACGTGCTTATCATTCTAGAGCTCCAGGCCACGATACCCAAGATTGTTGGTCTCTCAAACATAAAATCCAAAACCTGATAGACAGTGTGGAGATTGTGGTAACAACACCAGAACAACCGCATGTTCAAGATAATCCTCTGCCTCAACACATTGAAGAGGGTGTCAATATGATTAGTATGGGAAACGGAGAAGGTTCCAAATACCTCCGGTACGTTGGGGAGTCCTCCCAAGTAAACAAGGATACGTCGAACAATTGGGAATGCTCAGAAAGGCAGTTTTTGATAGAACAAGAAATTAAATCTATCAAAGAGCATGTTGGTCAACTGGCAGAGCTGGTAGTTTATCAACATCAAATAACACAACAATTGATAAATCATACCAATCAGCGAGAAACAAATCTTCCTACGCCTGAGATTAGTCCCGTTGCTATAAAGGATCATTACCGATTTCATGAGCATGAACCCTGGGCAGAAAAGGTTGCTAGGGAAGAAAAGTTTTGAGCTAAAAGGGAGTTCGCCTTTAAAAGGAATTTTACTCATTTGAATCAGCCTATGGAAGAAATCCTCCAAATATTGATCAACGAGGGGAAAGTCACAGAATTGCTACCCCTAGTGGACCCTCGATCCATAAAGTTCAAACTTGATAAGATCTGTCAATATAATTCCAACACGCCTGGTCATGACATAGAGGATTGTTGAGGACTTCGTCACTTAATTCAAAATATGATTAAAAGTAGTGAGATGCTGAAAGTAAGCCAAGATTGTGGCAGCGGTGAGTTTCTCAATTGTCTCAAAGAAAATGGTATAATCTCACTATGGACTTATTCAAACCCATAACGTGTCATGATGACATCCTTAGTGTCAGTTAAGTACTTTGGGATGTTTATCATTGTCTCACAGTGATCTTCTCCAGAATCTGAATGATCAACATTAAGTATCATATATTTCATTGCATACATGATAGTAACTCATGCGATCTCTCTTTTATTGAGGACAATATTAGAGAGATACACTCCATGGCTCATCATCATGAGGCACTCTTTTGGAGTTTTCCATGCTAAACGCCTTTAGCATCTAATGAATATACGTTTCCTTAGGTTAAGCCGAACATCCTTTTAAATCTATTAATACAGATTTATATCCCCAATGCGGGATGTTCTACCCAAATTATTCATGGAGGAATGTTTAGACAACTTTATTTTGATTGATTTTAGAATAGGAATTTCATTCCCTATCAGTAATATATCATCAACATATAATACATGGAATGAAACAGCGCTCCCACTAACCTTCTTGTACACACATGGTTCATCCTCGTTTTTGATAAAATCAAACTCTTTGATTGTCTCATCAAAACGAAAGTTCCATCTACGATAAGCTTGCTTCAACCTATAAATGGATCGTTTTAGCTTACAGACTTGATTTGTTCCAACTTTTGAAATAAATCCCTCTGGCTGTGTCATATACACATCCTCCTCAAGTTTCCCATTGAGGAAGGCCGTTTTCACGTCCATCTGCCAGATCTCATAGTCGTTGTAAGCTGCAATCGCAAGCAAAATTTGAATAGACTTGAGCATGGCTACTGGTGAGAAGGTTTCATCATAGTCAAATCCTTGTCTTTGTTTGAAACCTTTTGCAACCAGTCGGGCCTTATAGGTCTCTACCTTCCCGTCTGCTCCAGTCTTTCTCTTAAAAACCCATTTACACCCAATAGGCTTAATACCTTCAGGTGGTGAAACCAAAGTCCATACTTTGTTTTCATACATGGAGTCCATTTCGGATTTCATGGCTTCAAGCCATTTTCCTGAGTCTTTATTACTCATAGCCTGTTTGTAATTCAATGGATCATCATCATTCATGATGTGTACCTCATCGTCATCCTCTATAACGAATCCATACCTCTCAGGTATCTTCGGTACTCTTCCAGATTTACGAACAGGGTGTGGTACAGTAGGTTCTTCTACTTGGTTAGGTACCTAACTTTGATCCGTGGTAATTTGTGGTTCTTAAACTTCTTCAAGATATATCTTACTCCCACTGAACCCTTCATGGATAAACTCTTTCTCCAGGAAGGTAGCATGTTTCGCAACAAACACCTTTTGATCAGTAGGATGATAGAAATAATAACCTACGGTTTCTTTAGGGTATCCCACAAATCTACACTCATCGGATTTAGTCTGTAGCTTATCATTTTCAAACTTTTTGACATAAGCTGGACAACCCCAAGTCTTAACATGCTTAAGATTTGGTTTCTTCCCTTTCCACATCTCATATGGAGTCTTTGGGGCGGATTTGGTAGGTACCTTGTTAAGTAGGTATTCAGCCGTTTCTAGGGCATAACCCCAGAAGGAAATTGGAAGCTCAGTAAAACTCATCATAGATCGAACCATGTCCAACAGTGTTCGATTTCTCCTTTCAGATACTCCATTTAACTGTGGTGTACCTGGAGGAGTCCATTGTGAGATTATACCATTTTCTTTGAGACAATTGAGAAACTCACCGCTTAAGTATTCCCCACCTCGATCTGATCGAAGTATCTTAATACTCTTGCCCGTTTGTTTCTCTACTTCACTTCTGAACTCTTTGAACTTTTCAAATGATTCTGATTTGTATTTCATTAAATACACATCAAAATCTTGAGTGATCATCAGTGAAAGTAATAAAATAAGAATACCCACCCCGTGCACTTGTTGTCATAGGTCCATAAACGTCTGTGTGAATCAATGCCAACAACTCTGTAACTCTTTCTCCTTTTCCACTAAAAGGAGATTTAGTCATTTTACCCATGAGACAAGATTCACAAGTTGGATATGATTCATAATCGGATAGCTCTAGGAGCCCATCTTTATGCAACTTGGATAATCTTGTTTCATTGATATGACCGAGTCTACAGTGCCACATGTAGGTATAATTAATATCATCTCTTTTTCTTTTCTTAGTTTGTTCAATTTGAAATATATTTTCTTGCAAGTCAAGTATATAAAGCCCATTTCGCAAATTTTCAATACCATATAAAACATCGTCTTTATAAATAGAACAACCATTGTTCTTTATAATAACGTCAAAACCTTCCATATCCGATACAGAAATTGAAATAATGTTTTTAATAATATTCGGAACATAATAGCAGTTATTAAGATAAATGGACTTGCCCGAGGGCATTGCTAAACAATAAGTTCCTACAGCTAATGCAGCAACCTTTGCTCCATTCCCCACTCGTAGGATCACCTCTTCATTGTTCAGCTTTCTACTTCTGACCAGTCCCTGCACAGTATTACATATGTGAGAACCACAGCCGGTATCCAATACCCAAGTAGAATTATGACTTTCAAAAAAATAATTTCAATCATAAACAAACCTTGATTGGAAGTCGAAGCTTCTCCAAGCTTCTTCTCTGCTAGAAACTTCTTGCAATTCCTCTTCCAATGTCCCGGCTCGTTGCAATGAAAGTACATTCCTCTAGCTGGTTCAGGTTTCTTTTGTTCCTTTTCTTTCCCCTTTCCCTTAGCCTTCTTGGATTTCTTCTTTTCAGAAGACACTTTGGGCCTCTTCCTTTTATTGGAAGAATCCACCATCAAGACATGGTTATTCTTGGATGAGAAGTGACCTTCTGCAGTTTTTAGCATGTTAAACAGCTCAGGCAAGTTGACATCTAGCTTATTCATGTGAACATTAACCACAAACTGTGAAAAGGTCTCAGGGAGTGACTGCAAGACCAAGTCTTGACTCAACTCCCCATCCATGACGAACCCAAGCTGTCCAAGGCGTTCAATCAAATTGATTACCTTCAGAACATGAGTCTCGACGGCAGTGCCCTCGGTCATCTGAGATCGGAAGAGCTCCTTAGATATCTCATATCTAGCAGTCCTACTCTGTTCACTATACAACTCCTTGAGGTGAAGCAGCATAGCAGGAGCATCCATATTTACGTGCTGACGCTGAAGCTTATTATTCATGGATGCGAGCATGATGCATTGAGCCACAGATGCATCATCTTGCCACTTATTGAAAGTGGCAATCTCTTCCTCAGAGGTTGTTTCCGAAACAGATTCAGGGATAGTTGAATTTAGGACATAAGAAATCTTTTCAGCAGTGAGAACAATTCTCAGATTTCTTAGCCAGTCCTCATAATTCGGCCCGATAAGCTTATTTGCATCAAGTATGCTTCGTAGTGAGATTAGTGATTTTGACATTTTTTTTAAAAATTCTACATGTGAAAAGATAATATTTTTAGCAAACATTCATTTTATTAACTTTGCATAGCAAAATAAATTTAGGTCTTTATTTTAAATTGGTATCTCCCACTATTTTCATCAAACTATATTACCCTCACTTATATAGTTCGGCAACATCTAATTAAAGATTTGCTAGTGAGATTTAGGATCCCATTTTAAATGTATATAACCTTGTGGATAGCACAACAAGCGATATACAAATAAATAGGTAGAAAACTCTTGTCAATTACATCATCATGTAACTCCTTTTATTTTGCCTCTTAAATCATAATGGTCATGTGTGTGCACATCCGAACTAAAATGATTTAAGTTAAGTCTAGCCTAGCACTTTCATAAATTCAAAAAAAGAAAAATGTTCGTCCTTGTGGATAGCACAACAAGACTAGATCGTTCAATTTTCTTGATAAGCATCAAATGTGATTAATTAACATCTTAAATACTCAATACTCGCCTTGTGGATAGCACAACAAACTCATATTAAATATTTAATACTCTATTAATTAATCATGCTAGAAGGTGACGTTCGATATTTCAAATATCATTTGAACGCTTCAGACTTAATATTATTTCTTTGAGGGGTTTGTTATTATTTGTCTCATCTTGTTTAGCGCGCATGCACATATATATATATAAAATACGCGTCATTTTATTAAACATGCGAAGCATGTTTGCATAAAATATAATATATATAATATTTAGCATGCAATATAGAATACTATATTCTACCCGGATTGATTATGGACTTTTATTCTAATTTGGTTCACTAGAGCCACCAAGTGAACCAAAAGGTCAAACCTAGGAGTGCAAGAATTTAAATTTTTAAATGTAACTATTACATTTAAACCCGGGCTCCATACAAACGGGTCTTCACGCGCTCCTTGCTCCTTGGTCTCCAGTTTCTTCAAGATAATTCTAACTCTCTATTACATAAACTATTTATAATTAAATAAAAACCTTGATCAGCAGTCAAGGGGAAGGTACATAGAAGGGAGATAGAATTTTACACCGAGAATAAAACCAGAGAAGACGAGGTACGCAGACCCCATTTTATAAAACCCATACATTCAAGCATTCATCCAAAATAAAATCCAATCACATTGGTCATAGTCCATAATCAATCCCTTTTATTAACATACATATCATCATACGTATCAATAAAATTTATTCATCTCATGAAAATCAATTCATTCCATATATGTATTAATATCAGTTAATGGGCAAAAGTTTGCTAAATTTTGTTTTTGGAAAAATAAACTCCTTTATTTCATTCAAAAACAATTCCAAATTAAACTCTTTAATTTTAGCAATTCTGAAATCTCATTTCATATAAAATAAACATCTTTATTTTAAACCTTTATTAATTAAATAAACCATTCATTTAATTAAATAAAATAAAAAAAAATTCAGATTCTGCTAGTGGCGCAGCTGCGCCAGTAATGTATAGGGAACCGGCGCAGCTGCGCAGGGTGAAAACCAGGACAAGACACCGGCGCAGCTGCGCAGCAAGAAGGCCTTGCACCGGCGCAGCTGCGCAGAATCAGAAAAATTTTTGTTGCCCAAGAACTCAATCCAATCGCATATCATACATGTATGAAATCACATAGACTGATAATTAGCACAAGATTGGCTCTGATACCACTGTTGGGTTTGCTAGAAACGTAAGCATGCAATCAAATTACATAAACGCAGCGGAAGGGATGAAAAATCAGTTTTTAAACTTTTCTTACAAACCCTAAACCATGATCTTTCTTGTGCATTAATTATCAGTCAATACATAAAAGGAGAAGATGGAATTATACCTTTGAAGATCCAAGCTTCCTCAGGTACAAGTTATACCCCTTTGATTCCTTTGATTCCTCTGTAGTGGCTCCTTCCCTTGATCAATGTCAGCCACCCAAATGTTTGGCCTCTAACGGTGATCCACCAAGGAAGAAGAAGAACTTAAGAATATGGGTTATTAGCTTAACCAAGGAATATGTGTACTCCCAACCCTTGAAAAAATTCACATACCTTATTTCTGATATAAGACTCTCTTATATAGATATTAGGATAACCCTCCTAATCCAATTAGAATAGGGTTTTATTTAATTAATTAATTAAACACTTTTAATTAATTTATATCCTAATCTTATTAGGATTGAGAGAGAGTACTGATATTATATTATTTCCTAAACTCTTTTAAGAATTAAAATAATATAATATTAATATTAATAAGACTCTTCTTATTAATTTATATTTAATATTTCTAAAATATTAAATAATAAACATTAAGCTATTTAATTTATTCTATCACCATAGATTCAATTAATTACACTTAATGTATTATTACTATCATGTCATTTTCTTCTTAAATAATTCTTTTTCCTTTTATGGTGTGACCCTTTAGGTTCTTCATATTAAATCGGTTGTGAATAAATCAATTAGAACAATTCTAATCTTATTTAAATAAATAAATTAAACTAATAATCTATTTAAAAAAATTACATTTATTCTACAATAGGGATAAGCCTCCCTAGTGATCAACGACTTTTCAAATAATATAGATTTCAACATTAATCATAAAAGAACCTGTGAGTTAATAGTTACCGTACAATTCAATCCTTCCACCATACAATGTCCCAATTAAATATAAGACATGGATTTACTGTCAAGTCTTAATTTATTTAATCATATGTATTTCGATTAGAAAACGCACAACTCCAAATAATGTAAATTAGAAACCTCTTTCTAATTTCATTCTACCTTGGCCAAGGATTCCTGGGTTGTCATTTAACGAATCACATAGGACATATCTCCTCTTTTACTAGAGGTGGTAGATTCTTTATTGATCATAAATTATCTGCATATGTAACTCATTATACCCAAGCATACCCTATATATGCCTTAAAAGGCCTTAAGAAATAAGTCAAAGTATAATTTGTTACATACAAGATACTATGATGATCTCAAGTCCAAGGATCACTTGCACTATCACATTAGGAATTCCTATTGACAGGCGAGTAAAACTCCATTAGATATTCCATAGCGAGTCACGTTCAGTGAACTTATTCTCCAATCAGCACCTACATACTTGCTTTAGTGTTTCCACACAAATGACCATGAGATTAGTCATCCTCATGCAATGAGCAAGCAACATATGTACCAATCTATCCGGATTTACTAATCCCTATTTTAGAAATCCCACGATTGAAAACTATTTTAGTTTTTAAGCTTTCTTAGAATTTAGATCTCATTAACATGATCTCATCATGATTCTAAAAGCATTGCTTAAAACTATGGGTTATTTACATATTATAAATACAGAACCATATAGATATTTAAATGCCTTAAATTAATATTTTATTAATAAATAAATAAGATTGTTTACAAAGTATGTGTTTTATCATCATACATGATTGGCTTGTCTGCACACTACTATCACAGATAAGGTATAACCTTAGTAAACCCTAATGGTAGATTAGAAACCCTAATCTGCAGTTAGAAAATCCTAATTTCTTATTCGAGAATTCTAAACCCTAATTTGTAAAACTTAATGATAATTAGCAAACCCTAATATTATTTATCAAACCCTAAGGGTTAAATTTTAAGAGAAACATAGGAAATGACCGAACTACCCTTAAAATTATGTGAAAAATTATTAGAATACCCTTTTGGAGGCGAAATGACCGAACTACCCTTAAAATTGTGTGAAAAATTATTAGAATATCCTTTTGGAGGTGAAATGACCAAATTATCTTTAAAATTATCTGGAAAATGACCAAAATACCCTCAGATCCATGTGAACTTAAATCAACCAATAAAGAAGAGATGATGCAAGCATGATGCAAGAATGACATCGTCCTTAAAGAAACACAAATGATGCAAGCATGACATCAGCATTAAAGAAGCACAAAAGATGATGTCACCTAGGGGCTAAAGTGCAATTAATAAGGTACTAAAGTGTAATTAACCAGGGTACCAAACTATAATAAGTCGGGGCAAATTGTAAAAAGCTAAGCCCCTAACGTGCAATTATTGAAACTGTGTCATTCTATAAATAGAAGCCATTCTCTTCATTTTTTTCAAAAATCAAAATGGAGTTAGAGAGATAAAGAGGAGAATTTTGGCTAGAAAGAGAAAGAGAGGAAAGTTTTTAAGTTTCAAGATTTCAAAGGATTAGTTAAAGCTTGCAACTCCAAGAGGTATTTACTCTTGTGGTTATTATGTTCATTATTATTTATATATTTAGCAAAAAAAGTATACTTTTACAAGCAGTTATAATGCCCAAATTATTTTAAGTAAATAGTACAAAAGTTCTATTTACAAGCAGTTATAATGTCCGATTTATTTCTCTTATAAAGTAGAAAATATACTTTTATAAGCAGTTGCTATGTCCGATTTTCTTCAAGTATTTAGTAAGAATACTCATGTTATAAGCAGTTATAATGCTGAAATTATCTCAAATAGAATAGTAGAATATTCATTTTATAAAGCAGTTATAATGCTCGATTTATTTCAAATATAGTACACGAATATTCATTTTTACAAGCATTTAGAATGCTCAAATTATTTAAATATTAATGATATTAAATTTATTTAATAATTATATTAAATAAATTACTTAAAAATGATTTTAATACTTTAAAAATATATTAAAGTGTTAGGAAATATTTTAAGCTATTTTAAATGACTTTTAATATTTTGGGATAAATTTTATTAATAATTAATATTACTGGTAATTAATTTATTTAATAATTATATTAAATAAATTATGAAAAAATAGATTTAATATTTTAAAAATCATATAAAATGATTTAATGGTTATAAAAAATATTTTAAGTTATAAAATATAACTTTTAATATTTTGTTATGAAATACATTAATATTTTAATATTAATAACAGTTATTTAATAATAGTTTTAAATATTTTAAAATTAATTAAATGTGATATTAAGGTATTAAAAATACTTTATGTTATTATAAATAATTTATAATATTATGACATGTATTTCATTAATATTTGATAGTAAATAAATATTAATGATAATGGAATTAAGTGGTATTTAAATCATATATATATGATATTAATGAATTAAAAATCATTTTAAATGGTAATAATTATTGGAAAATTATTATGAGCTTGTGAAAAATATTTTGACTGATTAATAAATTATCTATGATAATAATAAAGAATTTAAGTAGAGTGTTATTGGAATTAGGCTCGATAGTTGTCCGATTAGGCAATCGGAAGGTCGAAGTAGTACCGAACTCGACTCAGACTGTAAAAGTTTGACTTGATACTAGGTCTTATGTGTTTTATTGACTGATAGGCTTATGTGGTAATGTGTTTAGGTTATTTTATAATTGTGATGATATTATTCTAATTTGGATATCAATATTATTTATATATTAGGTATTTGACTTACTAGATTATAATGAAAGACTTATAAAATGAAAGACTAAGTGTTAATTCACAAGTTATATGATACAGTATTGTTAAGTCTAAGGTAGTACAGTCGTACCCTTTAATGGTTGATGTATAGTAGCTGGGCTAAACGACTCCTTCATATGGAGAAGGGATCTACGAATTAGTAACCGATCTAACTCACTGTGAAAATAGTGTAGACTAGACGGAAACTAATTTGTTAGTTGTTTATGGGAAACCACTCAGTATACTATATTGAATATTATTCAAGACTAGATGTGTGCTAGGTTTAGACTTGTGTATATGTATAGTGTTAAGGTTATCTAATATTTGACTATGTGTTAAATGTTAGATAGTTTACTTATAAGGTATGTTATGCTAATTGAAAGATCAATCTTATAACTGATAGGTCTTTACAATAAAGCGATTAAATTATATTGCGTAGCAGTAATCGACGGTACAGGCAAGTTCTCTAACTTGAACTCGAGTTGTATTTTTGTAAAGTATACTTGTGGTTAATCATTGCTGATTATATCACGTCCATTGATTATTGATTCGCACGTTGTGCATGTTGCATATGTTCATCAGGTATGAAAGGCTGATCACCTTCATTACCATCTGCTTCACTTGATTTATTCATGTTCATTGTTCGTCCAGCTATGAAAATTTGTTCATGCTACTTCATAATTGTTATATTGTTAAACGTTAGCCAGCTTATTGTTCAATTCTTTCAATCATGATATATCCTTTATTGAACTTAAACTTGCTGGGCAAACTTTATGCTCACCCTTGCTATATCATGATAAACATTTCAGATTTAGACGAAACTTTGGATACAGGTAAAGACAAAGACAAACTCCAGAATTGGATTTGGATGCAGGTTAAACTTGTAATAGTATTGAATGCAAATGACATGGTATGTCGTATAGGATAATGAAGGCATGTATTAAGTTATGGTTACAGACCTTGGGGATTATGTTGTAATAAGTTATTGTATAAACAATTTATGTTTATATCTTTCGCAATAGTTATAGAAATGATGTATCATAACGTACCAGGTCCGAGGTTCTGGGGACCCGGATTTGGGGGCGTCATAGTTGGTATCAGAGATGTAGATTATAAACCTTATGTAGGGTTACCTTAGGCTATTAACCGCAGTGGGATAAGGATAAGAACTAACTCAAATAGAGTTAGTGCGTTGATAAGAATCAATGACGAATCTCGATAAATTATAAAAGATCTAGAGTTACCTAACTCTGATAATAAAGATGAACAGTATTAATGAATGTATAGAGTCTAAAAGACTAAAAGTACGGGGAAAGAAGATCGTACAACAAAATGATCATAACATAGGAAATGAATCGTAATATACACGATGAGATCACACCGTGATCTAATAAGGTCATAGCAGGGAGGAGGATCAATCGAATGATTGAAAATTTTATGGCAAAGTTGCTGTGTGTCAGTTGTACTATGAATTGGTATTGTGCCAACTCAGAAAAAAGGTTGGGGTTGATGCAATACAGATTGAACATAATTCGTATGGAGAAAGAATGGGGCTAGGATATTAAGTGGGAATTTCAAATGAGGACTCATGTCAGCAGCTGAGTTGTATGATTCCTTGTATGGGCAGGGAATTTGTACTTGGTTTTAGAACCGCTTAGCTTCCTGATCGATATAGTGGTTAAGTTGAACAATTCTTTGTATGGGCAGGGAATTTGTCCTTGGTGTAAAAACCGCTTAGCTTCCTATATTGATTAGAGGCCGAGTTGACCAATTCTTTGTATGGGCATGGGATTGTATTTGGTTTGACGACCACTTAGTTTCTGATAGTGATAATCATTGAAATGTTTATGTCGCGCTATTTGCTATATATATGTTGAGAAGGTGATTCTTTTCTCATGTGTATAGTAGAGGATATAAGGTTAAGTTGCGAGTTCTTAAAACTTATACTTATGGTAAGTTCGTTACTCATAATTATATGAAATATTTTGAACCCCCCAGCGAATGGACGCCAATGGTCTGTCTAGGACAAATTCTTAAACTCATATGATTGTGGAAAGTTCTTGAACTCATAACGTGTGGTAAGTTTGACGAACTGGGTATAATTAAATGTGAATAGAGTATTAAGGATAATAGGAATAGATAGATTGATTAAGCAATTAATCATTAGTGGAAGCGTAGGTATTCTAAATCTTCTAGCGATGCTAGACTTTGAAATTTTTGACATCAAGCTAAATACGCACTATGTGCCTTTTAAAAATAAATTTTTATTCTCAAATCCCGGTGACTAGTGTGTGTGTGTGGACTTCGGGACACTGACACATCGTTACTTGTTGAGATGATAAAACTGATTTACAATGATTTTTGAACCGTTTAAAGAATAGTCTATGCTAATTATTTCGGCTAGATGACAATGATTTGAAATATCAAAATGTGTTTTATTTATCATTGATGCATCATGTAACTTGGTGCAGAGATGATAAAAAGTTGATGAAGTTGTAAATACAGGAATACTTAGTGTTGAATTCGATTTAAAAATCGTTGTCCCACTATTGTATGATGTGTTATAACAAAGTCACATAATGACGGAATCCTCAAACGGGCTGTAAATATAGTACGGTATCATGACGTCATTTTTAAAATATTTTTTTATATATTTAATTGCCAACGAGGTTTGGCTATACATAGATATTTCGATTGAAATTGAATTATTGGTATGAGTCTAAGCTATTTGATTCAGCTAGAGCAACGTTTATGAAATTTCTGAGCATTCTTTGAAATTTTTCCCGAACCAAATGATTTTGGTGCAGGAATCCGATAAGACTGAGGTAAGCATCCCAAAATTTGGGAAAATTTTGTGCTCCTAAGGCGGATAAGAGGAACGCGAAAAAATTGTTCCGACCAGCAGTACTTAATAAGTACAGGGCATAATGGGCTAATTACCCTCTATGTCCGTAAGTCATGACGGTTAGCGGATGAATTTTTGTATAACCTTTTTGAAAATAAAAGTTCGTAGTCTATATGAATCCTCAGCATGATTTGAAAATTTCAACTCTGGTGAGTGATGTTTTGGGTAGCATGTGGTGATGAGTATGAAAGGTGTAAGGTAAATTTCGGGGACGAAATTCTTAGAAGAAGGGGTGAATGTGACAACCTGAGAATTTAGACAATTTATTAAAATATTAAATGATTAAATTAAGGTTAAATAATAGACCTAGACAGAAAATAAGTGTATGGATTTGACATTTTTGTGAAGAATTTTGGTGTATTTAAAATTTTTGCGAAAGACTTATACGATTTTGTGATTATATGTGTGTACAGTATGTGGTTAAGGGTTGAGTATGAATCAGGTAAAGGGTAATATGGAAAAACCCTAATTTTAAATTGATAAACCCTAATTCAGTTGATGAAAACCCTAACCCTAATTAGAAATAGGGATTTGATAGTTAATACAATTATTATAATTGTATTTATGATTGTGTGTTTGTATAGTAAGGTATTAATGATCAAATGTTGATCAGATAAGGTATAACCTTAGTAAACCCTAATGGTAGATTAGAAACCCTAATCTGCAGTTAGAAAATCCTAATTTCTTATTTGAGAATCTTAAACCCTAATTTATAAAACTTAATGGTAATTAGCAAAACCTAATGTTATTTATCAAATCCTAAGGGTTAAATTTTAAGAGAAACATAAAAAATGATCGAACTACCCTTAAAATTATGTGAAAAATTATTAGAATACCCTTTTGGAGGCGAAATGACCGAACTACCCTTAAAATTATGTGGAAAATTATTAGAATATTCTTTTGGAGGCGAAATGACCTAATTACCTTTAAAATTATCTGGAAAATAACCAAAATACCCTCCAATCCATGTGAACTTAAATCAACCAATAAGAGAAGAGATGATGCAAGCATGATGCAAGAATGACATCATCCTTAAAGAAACACAAATGATGGAAGCATGATGCAAGCATGACATCAGCATTAAAGAAGCACAAAAGATGATGCCATCATGATGATGTCATCATGATGTCATCCAGGGACTAAAGTGCAATTAATAAGGTACTAAAGTATAATTAACCAGGGTACCAAACTGTAATAAGTCGGGGCAAATTGTAAAAAGCCGAGCCCCTAACGTGCAATTATTAAAACTATGTTTTTCTATAAATAGGAGCTATTCTCTTCATTTTTTTTCAAGAACCAAAATGGAGTTATTTTAAACCTAAATAAAGTAAGCTTAATTGGGTTATAAAATTTAATGCACATGAGTAATTAATTAAATTCAAAATTTATGGAATAAAAACTTTAATTAAATGATTAGGGTAAGATAAAATTAAAAGTATTGGACCATGTTAATTCTTATGGCCCAAACATTTTAATTAGAGAAGCCCAGTGAGAAATTAATTTATTAGCCCAAAATAATGGGATATGTGCTAGTAGAATAACTATGGTTAGGAACTAAACATACTTGATTTAAATGTAAAAAATATAGGAAATGACTATATTGGCCAAAAGGGGAAGGAGAGATGAGCATGTGATGTTATTATTATTTTTACCAACTCTTACCTACTCCCTTATGTGTCATATTGTTATTTAGCCACTTATTTTATCCAAAATTACAAGCAACATCTAGCTTGCAAGTAACTCATTAATAAATGAGAGAGAGAGAAAGAGTAATGAGAGTTGGGGAATGTATATGGATATACATAATATCTATACACAATTTAATAACACCCAAAACCTATTTTATTCTCTCTAATCACTTATTAGTTAACACGACGAAAACCAAAAAGAGAGAGAGAGACCATTTTCGGGTGGAGGAGGAAGAGAAGAGAAAGTTTGGTCAAAGTATCAAAGCCCCATAATCAAAACTAGGAAGAAGAAGAGGGAAGATTTTGAGCAAAGGTATAACATCTAACTATTTTATGCATTTTATTTTAATCAAAACTTGGATTTATGTTCTTGAACTTAAAAACCTTAGATCTACATATTAATAAGTGTGTTATGTGTAGATCTATCACTTTTGAGAATCAAAAGTTAGATCTAAAGTAAGAAAAGAAAACTAGGTTTTCAAAAAGTTAGAAAATCCTATTCTTTATTTTTTTTTTCTTAGCATAGATTATGTTTTACTTGGATTTGGTGAAGGTTTGATGAAATATATCATGGATCATGGTAGATCCATGAGTATAAGAGGTATTAGAATGTATTATGTTGGTTAATGTTTGATTAATCAAGAGAACATGGAAGTTTTCTTATAAAACAGAAAGGTTAGAAAATCAGATTTTTTGAGAAAACGAAACATGAAATTCAAACGATCATATCTCTCATTATATTTTGAATTTTTGAGTGTGGTTAATTTCTGGAGTTAGATCTATGAGTCTTCTAACATATCCAAGTGTAATCACTGCAAACTTCCTTGTAGATTTTAGTATGGACAATTTTTAGCAAAGTAGGCAAAATTTGGAAAAAAAAATCAAAAAACAATCTGCCCAAAACTTCTAGGGGGAGTTTCGGCAACTTATTGATTGAAATAAATTCAAACCTTTTGGGACATAAAAATATATTATATAAAGTATCTCCTGTCCAAAGATGAGCTTATTCCGACTTAAATCCACCAAGTTATGGTCATTTCAATATTTGGGTTTTCCCAACGAAAATCGCTATAACTAGAGTTATATAACTCCGATGGCCACGAAATTTAATTTGAAAGTTTATGTTAATACGTGTAAGATTTTGACAAGCGTTGAGAATTTTTGGAGTTGAGCATGATATAGATAATTTTCTTAAGTTACGAATTAAAAACTGGACTTTTGAAAAATACTAAAGGAAATTGAAAAATTCCAGAAAAATTATTTTTGTGTATGGAATATAAGTATATATGTGTGGCCAAAAGATAAAAAATTAATAAGATGATTTGGTATTTTTTATAGAAATAATTAAGTTATGAATAAATGAATTAAATTACTTGTGTAATGTTGAAAATTTGGAAAATAGGATTTTATGGCTTGAGAACCCTAGATATGCTATATGCAGATTTTTAAAAGGGGTTTTGGTCATTGATGATGAGATATTATGTTTATGACCTTGTATGGTTGTTAAATAAATAAATTAGTAAAGATTAAACAATTAAAATAAATTATTTATAAGTTTAATAAATAATTAAAATATTATTAACTACCTAATAATATTATAATAAGATATTATTAAGTAATTAATAATATTTAGATAAAAGTGTTATTAAATGATTGTTTTAAAATATTATTAAATAATTAATAATATTAGTAAAGAAATTAGAATATTTTTAAATAATTAATAATATTAATTGAGAGTTTAAAAGAGGAGTTAAGTTATTAAGTTAGACATTCAATAGACTATATTCAATAGACATTCAATATGACGCGTATTTTATATATATATATATATATATATATATATGTGTGTGTGTGTGTGTGTGTGTGTGTGTGTGTGTGTGTGCATATGCGCTAAACAAGATGAGACTAATAATAGCAAACTCCTCAAAGAAATTATATTAAGTTTAAAGCTTTCAGAGATATTTGGAATATCTAACGTCACCTTCTAGCATGATAAATTAATAGAGTATTAAATATTTAATACGAGTTTGTTGTGCTATCGACAAGGCAAGTATTGCATATTTAAGATATTAATTTAATCACATTTGATGCTTATCAAGAAAATTGAACAATATTATTTTGTTGTGCTATCCACAAGGATAATATTTTTCTTTTTTGAATTTATGGAAGTGCTAAGTTGGACTTAACTTAAATCATTTTAATTCGGATGTGCACACACTTGACCATTATGATTTAAGAGGCAAAAATATAAAAAGGAGTTACATGTTGATGTAATTGACAAAGAGTTTTGTCTACCTATTTATTTATATATCGTTTGTTGTGCTATCCACAAGGCTATATACATTTGAAATAGGATCCTTATTCTCACCAGCAAATCTTTAATTAGATGTTGTCGAACTATATAAGTGAGGGTAATATAGTTTGAAGAAAATCGTGGGAGATACCAATCTAAAATAAGACCTAATTTATTTTGGTATATAAAATTAATTAAATGAATGTTTGCTAAAATATTGTCTTTTCACATCTAGAAATTTAAAAATGTCAAAATCACTAATTTCACTGCGTAGCATACTTGATGCTAATAAACTAACCGGGCCGAATTACACGGACTGATTAAGGAATCTGAGAATAGTTCTCACTGCTAAAAACATTTCTTATGTCCTAACTTCACCTATCACTGGAACTGTTCCAGAAACAACCTTTGAGGAAGAGATTGTCACCATTGTAAAGTGGCAAGATGATGCATCTGTGGCTCAATGCATCATGCTCGCTTCCATGAATAACGAGCTTCAGCGTCAGTATGAAAACATGGATGCTCCTACTATGTTGCTTCACCTTAAGGAGTTGTATGGTGAACAAAGTAGGACTGCTAGATATAAGATATCTAAGGAGCTCTTCCGATCTCGGATGACCGAGGGCACTGCCATTGAGACTCATGTTCTAAGGGTGATCAATCTGATTGAACGCCTTGGACAGCTTAGGTTCGTCATGGATGGGGAGTTGAGTCAAGACTTAGTCTTGCAGTCACTCCCTGAGACCTTCTCACAGTTCGTTGTAAATTTCCACATGAATAAGTTAGATGTCAGATTTCCTGAATTACTTAAGATGTTGAAAACTGCATAAGGTCACTTTCCATCCAAGAAGAACCATGTCTTAATGGTGGATGATTCTTCTAAGAAAAGGAAGAGGCCCAAGGTATCTTATGAAAAGAAGAAATCTAAGAAGGCTAAGGGCAAGGTGAACAGAAAGGATCAAAAGAAACCTGATCCAGCTAGCAAAGGACTGTGCTTCCATTGCAAAGAGTCGAGTTACTGGAAGAGGAACTGCAAGAAGTTTCTGGCAGAGAAGAAACTTGGAGAAGCTTCGACTTCCAATCAAGGTTTGTTCATGATTGAAATTAATTTTTCAGAAAGTTAAAATTCTACTTGGGTATTGGATACCGGATGTAGTTCTCATATATGCAATATTGTGCAGGGACTGGTCAGAAGTAGACAGCTGAACAAGGATGAGGTTGTCCTACGAGTGGGAAATGGAGCAAAGGTTGCTGCATTAGTTGTAGGCACTTATTGTTTAGCACTGCCTACGGGCAAGTCTATTTATTTAAATAATTGTTATGTTTTTCCAAATATCATTAGAAACATTATTTCTATTTTCGTATTAGATATGGATGGATTTGACATTATAATGAAGAACAACAGTTGTTCTATTTATAATAATAGTGTTTTATATGGTGTTGGTAACTTGCGAAATGGACTTTATATACTTGACTTGTATGAAAATATATTTCAAATTGAACAAACTAAGAAAATGAAAAGAGATGATGTTAATTATACCTATATGTGGCACTGTAAACTCGGTCATATCAATGAAGCAAGATTATCCAAGTTGCATAAGGATGGGCTCTTAGAGTTATCTGATTATAAATCATATCCAACTTGTGAATCTTGTCTCATGGGTAAAATGACTAAATCTCCTTTTAGTAGAAAAGGAGAAAAAGTTACAGAGTTGTTAGCGTTGGTTCACACAGACGTTTTTGGACCTATGACAACGAATGCACGGGGAGGGTATTCTTATTTTATTACTTTCATTGATGATCACTCAAGATATGGATATGTGTATTTAATGAAATACAAATTTGAATCATTTGAAAAGTTCAAAGAGTTCAAAAGTGAAGTAGAGAAACAAATTGGCAAAAGTACTAATATTCTTCGATCAGATCAAGGTGGAGAATACTTAAGCAGTGAGTTTCTCAATTGTCTCAAAGATAATGGTATAATCTCACAATGGACTCCACCAGGTACATCACAATTAAATAGAGTATCTGAAAGGAGAAATCGAACATTGTTGGACATGGTTCGTTCCATGATGAGTTTTACCGATCTTCTAATTTCCTTCTGGGATTATGCCCTAGAAACGGCTGCATACCTACTTAACAAGGTGCCTACCAAATTCGCCCCAAAGACTCCATATGAGATGTGTAAAGGGAGGAAACCAAATCTTAAGCATGTTAAGACTTGGGGTTGTCCAACTTATGTAAAAAAATTTGAAAATGATAAGCTACAGACTAAATCCGACAAGTGTAGATTTGTGGGATACCCTAAAGAAACTTTAGGGTATTATTTCTATCATCCGACTGATCAAAATGTGTTTATTATTGCAAAACATTATGCCTTCTTGGAAAAGGAGTTTATCCATGATGGGGTCAGTGGGAGTAAGATATATCTTGAAGAAGTTCAAGAACCATAAATTATTACGAATTAAAGTCAGGTACTTGACCAAGTGGATGAACCTACTGTACAACACCCTATTCAGTAAATCTAAAAAAGTACCGAAGATACATGACAGGTATGGATTTGTCATAGAGGATGACGATAAGGTACACGTCATGAATGATGATGTACCATTGAATTACGAACAGGCTATGAGTAATAAAGACTCAGGGAAATGGTTTGAAGCCATGAAATCCGAGATGGACTCCATGGATGAGAACCAAGTATGGACTTTGGTTTCACCACCTGAAGGCATTAAGCCTATTGGGTGTAAATGGGTCTTTAAAAGAAAGACTAGAGCGGACGGCAAGGTAGAGACCTATAAGGCCCGACTGGTTGCAAAAGGTTTTAGACAAAGACAAGGAGTTGACTATAATGAAACCTTTTAACCAGTAGCTATGCTCAAGTCCATTCGGATTTTGCTTGCGATTGCAGCTTATTATGACTATGAGATCTGGCAGATGGACGTGAAAATGGCCTTCCACAATGGGAAACTTAAGGACGATGTGTATATGTGTTGGCTTGTTTTGGTGTTAACAAAATAGACACACACACGCAAGTGCACGTAGTCCACAAGTAATATATGATAAGTCAAGTATCGTTCCCACGGAGAAAAGTAGCTATTTTTAAACTAACATGCAACAACTTTATAATTATCTCTGGCTGCTTAAACGAGTGAATAAGATGTGAATTTACTATCTATACTGATTATCAACTAAAAATACTAATTAACAAACGATTGATTCAAATTAGAAAGATATGGGATCCTAACTTCACTTAATGCATCATCCAGATTATATACCTCTTGTTAAGCCTAATTCATTACTTCGGATTCCTAGTCGAGAGCACAAAGGTGAAACATGGCTATCTTTTGATATACCATGCCCATATCATATAAAATCCACAAAAGAGATAGAATTCATATGAACATCAATATTACCTAACTCACTATATTTCTATGTGACTTACAAGTAATATCGATTTAAGTGCAAGCTCTCTCAAATGACTACACATGGTAAGCCGGTATATGTCTATCCGAATTACGAATCATAAAATCTATCACATGCAAATGTCATAAACACATGCTAACATAGCCAAATCTGAATTTGTACTTCCTCTTTTAATTCCATACAAATTATTATGGTAGATGGTGATCAAGTATCTAAACAATTAACACAACCATGCTAGGCAACCCATACATAATCAATCAAGTGCAACAAAGAGGCATAACAAATCTAAACTAAGCAATAAACTCCATTAGAATCCCATAATGGTGATTCAGTTCATCACTGAAGCAATAACCATTATGGGCTTTTATCCAAGCATGGAGATTATAAAATTGAAGCAAAGAGAATCAAGGGAATAAAAAATTGCAAATCTGATTTTTCTCTGTCCAAAGTAAACCTTCAAGCTGAGTTCAAAATCACAATCAGCCAAATTCAAAACCCTAATAATCAAAATCTACTAAGAACTAAGTGAGAAGCCAAAAGAGTAGAACAATAGCTAAGAACTCTTTGTAGCTCTCCCCAAAACCCTAGAATGGAAATAAAAACGATTAAAAGATAGTATCGTAACTTGCAAATACACCCTTTAAAGGAAAATCACGCTACAGGAATTTTTAAGCAACAGTCAACACTGATGGAAAGTTGATTGGAGCGGCCGCGCCTCCCTGTAAGCCATTTGGGGCGTGGGCGCGCTGGCTTGTGATCTGATTTCCTCCTGGTGCGGGTGCGCCGCTTTTCGTTCTTCATACTGGCGGGGCCGCGCTGCTGGATTTTCCTACAGACTGCTAGCTGATGCATTGTTGTTCCTTTGCTGCTGCTTTCACCTTCTTTCTTCTTTCACTTGTAATGATCAGAGGCCATTTCCACATATTATATGCTCACTTTACCAAGCCGGCTCCATCTACATTCCACCTCTAGCACACCATTCTTGCTATCATGCCATTTCCATACCATTTGTTTGCCATTTGAGTTTCCTTCATGCAACTTATAAAACAAAGATAAAAAGCATCAAAAGTAACTAAAACACTTGAGATTAAGCCATAATTCTAGTAAGTAGATAGCCAATAAGTAGGTATAACACCTACTTATCAAATACCCCCAAACTTGAACTATTGCTTGCCCTCAAGCAACAAACACAAATGCAAACTACATGCTTTGCAACTACACTACTATGAGGATGAATCCCAATATATCAGTCATGTTATGAATTCCAATAAGATGTGCCTCAGAGAAATAACAAGATCTATAAACAAAGCATCACACTAAGCTAAAGTCATAAGGACATACAATCCAAAAATCACAACATGTTGGCTAAGATGTAGTGTGTGTGTGTGCTATATCCACAAATAAGCTTGATAAAGGTGAAAATTCCACATGCTATACTTCTAAGGAAGAAAATAGAGGTTTGAAGTCAAGAAATTTGAGCATGTATGAAATAACAACCAATCCAACACATCAATACAAACTAAGGGTCAACAAAGGGCTTATTATGCTTTTATTCACTCACGAGGGTGATATTCGCACTTTCTCATGGTTTCACCCGACTGTGCAATGCCAAGCCCTTTTAGGCTTTTCAATGATACCCATTTAACGCCCTTTAGACCAACGACTCCCAAACCATAAGGCTTTAGGGCGCTGGGTGTAGAGACAATCCCCTAGGGCTTACTTGCTCAAATATCAAAGGCCACAAGACTTAGCTAGCCAAGGTGTTTATTCTATTTTTTTTCTTTTTCTTTTTCTTTTTCTTTTTTCTTTTTAGCATGCATACCCAATGCTTTTCCCCCAAACTTGAATTTCTGTGTCATTATAGCCATTACTCATTTTCTACACAATTCTATCATTAAAAACAAATTTTTCCCCTCAGAAGACAAGCATGTGCTAATCTAACCAACAAGTAGATAATAACAATGTCGTGTTATCCGGTAACATCAAAGCAATAGGCAGAGACTACATCATGTATGAAATTATAACTAACCTTAAGTTATCAACTGAGTTCAAAAAACTATAACATTTCAATATCATCATCGGCCATACTGGAATTCAATAGACCAAAAACATGGGATCATGCTATGCAATGCAACTAAACACATAACTAAATAAACAAAACAAAAGAAAATTGAAAAAAAATTCATGCAAAATTAACTAACAAGCATTAAAATGCAAACTACTATGCAATCTAAACATGCAACAATACTATATGCAACTAACTATATGCAACTAACTACTGACTACAACACAATACCCCCAAACATAAGATATAAATTGTCCTCAATGGAGATAAAGGGTAAGGAAACTCCCCTAAGTATCGGCATGGCCACCTGACTCGGGTGGTGAATCTAGCAACGGATAAGGCATGGCAGAATCGAACACTGGCCACTCCACAAGCGTCCCCTATTGTGCAAAGGCCTCACTCAGGGCATGAGATAGTCCATCGGCATAGGCCGTGAAGTTGCCATGTAGAGCATCCATCCTCGCCTGCAGTCGCCTCATCTGGCTATCTTGACTCGCTGTACTGGCTGGAGGAGGGCCAACTGCCTCTGCTGGCTGTGGTGGAGGCACTGGTGGAGGAGTGGGTAGTATCAATCCTTTGCCTCGCGGGTGTGCCTTGCCACCACTCCACTCTGCTAATTTCTTGATGGAGGCATGATTGATGTCCTGGCTCGGCATCTGCACCTGTTCGTCGTCCCACTCAACTTCAGCCTAGGCACACAGATGCGTCACAACTGAAGCGTGCGGAATCCCACCGGTGGTACTACCCCGCATGAAGTGCAGCATGGACTGATGTAGCAGATGTCCAATATCAATGTACTTGCCCGTGATGATCCCCCACAAAATAATGGCTCTCTCAGCCGTGATATCATGCTGGTGAGTGGAAGGCATCAGATTGGCGCATATAAAAAGATTACACGCCTTTGTATATCGATTCAGTGCGTCGCTGGGGAAATTGGTCTTTGTATCAGTGCCCGCCTTAAGATTCCATTGAGTGCCTGGCACGCATAAGCCTGTGATCACCATATCTAAGTCTATCTCAAAACGCTCAGCCTCAACCCAATTTACTTGGCCAGCCGGGAGAGAAGGCAAATGGAACACTTCGCGAATAGTCGGCGGAAGATAGTTAACTTATATGCCTGGGACAAAAGAGATGCCACTTTGTGTCTTCTTGGTATTTGCATAAAATTCTTAAATTATGGCCATCGGAGCAGGCACAGGTGTTGCCACAACCCCAAACCAAGACCTCTCTCTGATCATGTCTAGCATTTGGCCATCTTCCTTGGCCGGCTTCAGCCCCTGTTCCTTCACAAACGTCTTTGTCGCAATCCTGTAATAGTGAGTTTGCGCTGTGAGATTTATAAACTTGGTCAAGTCCAAGACATCCTCGTCCTTGCTACTGTGAGAAGATGATTCCGGAGTGCGTGAGCGAGCTCTCTTTGGACCCATGATAACTGCAGAAATAGGCCCTAACAAAACCTAACTACTGAAGATTGACCCCAAACTCTCCTCTGAAATCTCTTTTGCAAACCTTAATTCTAAAATAGAGACTGGAGAATGGTATAATGTAGTGAAGGCTAAGGTTAGGGAATTTTATGTGGAGAGATATGAGTGTAGCGGCTAGGGCTAGACGGAATTGTGAGAATGAGGGAGTAGTGGAGGCTAGGGTTCGTGGGTATGATGGATTTTGAATGAAAGTAGATTAGGTCTTTAGAGAGAGAGAGAGAGTTTGTATATGAGAGGGTTTGCTATGTTCTGATAAAAGAAGTCGACCCAATGAGTATATGATATAAGGGCTCGGTCGAATCTTTTAAAAAAATTAAACTGGTCGATTCTGGAGGATGGCACGGGCGCGTCACATTTTGCTTTGAGTAAGGCGCGGCTGTGCGGATCAAGTATGCTCTCTGGAGTCTTTGCATATTGGCGCGGGCGCGCCAAGTTTTGCCTTGAGGATGGCGTGGCTGCGCTGCCCTGATCCCAGCACAGAACTTTCTGCAGCAATGAAGACTAAGCAGCAAACTGACTTGTGACTCTTTTCCTGCAATATATGTATTCAAAAATGAGATATAAAAGAATTTCAAACCCAAAACTAGACTATGTATCTATGCAAAACCATGTTATATTTGAAATATGTCTATACTATATGCACATGTAGTCATCTCAAAAAATATCAGAAATTTCATAATTTTCATAATTAAACAAGGGGAGGGAAATAAGATAGATATGTAACAAGAATTAAATGAGAGGGAGAAGAGAGATGATGGGTTGCCACCCATCGAGCGCTTGTTTATAGTCAATTAGCTCAACTCTCTTTGATAAACTCATATAGTGGAAAGGATCGAGGAGATTTTCTGTTGATCGACTTCGCCCCCAAAGTAGTGCTTCAACCTCTGCCCATTAACTTTAAACGGTTTGTCCGGGTATTGGTCAAAAATCTCAACTGCACCATAGTGGAAACATGGTTTTCATTGTGAAAGGACCCGACCATCGCAATTTGAGTTTTCCAGGAAAGAGTCTAAGACGAGAGTTGAACAACAACACCGCTTGCCCCGGCTCAAATTTCCTTTCCATAATTTTATGGTCGTGCCACTTTTTCACTTTTTCCTTGTACAACTTTGAATTTTCGTAAGCCTGTAGTCTGAATTCATCTAGTTTATTTAATTGGAGAAGTCTCTTATCCCCTGTAGCTTTCAAGTCAAAGTTCAGCTTTTTGATGGCCCAGTAAGCCTTATGCTCAAGTTCCATAGGAAAATGGCAGGCTTTCCCATTTACTAGCTGAGACGGTGATATACCCAATGGTGTCTTGTACGCAGTCCTGTATGCCCATACTGCATCATCGAGTTTGAGGGACCAATCTTTCCTCGTAGGATTGACAATTTTCACTAAGATCCTTTTTACCTCACGATTGGACACCTCAGCTTGGCCGTTCATTTGGGGATGGTAAGCTGTGGCGACACGTTGATTCACCCCATACTTAGTCAATAATGTAGTAAATTGTCTATTGCAGAAGTGGGTGCCTTCATCACTTATGATAGCCCTAGAAGTCCCGAATCTTGTGAATATACTCTTCTGTAAAAATCGCAAGACTACCTTAGCATCATTAGTTGGCAAGGCTGCTACTTCCACCCACTTGGACACATAGTCCACTGCCAGTAGGATATACAGATTTCCACATGACGAAACAAACGGCCCCATGAAGTCTATCCCCCAAACGTCAAATATCTCAACCTCTAGGATCATATTCAAAGTAATCTTATTCCGTTTGGATATATTTCCCACCCGCTGACACCGGTCACATTTTTGCACGAAATTATAAGCATCTTTAAAGAGAGTCGGCCAATAAAATCCTGCTTGAAGCACCTTGGCTGCTGTCCTCTCTCCCCCATAGTGTCCTCCGTAGACTGATGCATGGAAATCCTAGAGTATGCTATCCGTCTCACTGTCTGGGATGCATCATCTGATCATTCTATCTGCGCACTATTTAAACAGATAAGGCTCATCCCACATATACCATTTGACATCATGTAAAAACTTCTTCTAGGGACTTGTCAAATCAAAAGGGATAATGTTGCTCACTAAAACGTTTGTAAAATTTGCAAACCATGGTATTTCGCCTTGCACCACAAACAACTGTTCGTCCGGGAAGGACTCATTAATCATCACTCTATCGTTCGTGTCCTTTCTCGGGTTCTCTAGTCGGGATAAGTGGTCAGCCACTTGGTTTTCAGTACCCTTTCTGTCTTTAATTTCCAAATCAAACTCCTGCAGAAGAAGTATCCATCGAATGAGATGGGGCTTTGCATCTTTCTTTGAAATCAGATACCGGATTGCAGCATAATCGGTATACACGACTACTCTTGTGCCAATCAGGTAAGAACAGAATTTATCGAATGCATAAACCACCACTAACAGCTCCTTCTCTGTGGTAGTGTAATTCAATTGGGCATCCGTCAGGGTCTTACTGGCATAGTAAATGATATGAAAAACTTTATCCCTACATTGCTCCAAGATAATTCCCACAACGAAATCACTAGCATCACACATCAGTTCAAACGGCAAAGACCAGTTGGGAGCTGTGATAATGGGTGCCGTAGTCAATCTTTTCTTTAAGTGCTCAAAAGCTGCTAAGCATTCTTCGTCGAACTTAAATGGGACATCCTTCTCAAGCAAACTGCATAACGGCTTTGTGATCTTTGAGAAGTCCTTTATGAATCGACGATAGAACACTACGTGTCCAAGGAAGCTACGGACCCATTTCACTGAAGTTGGTGGCGGTAAGCTCTTAATAGTCTCCAGCTTTGCTCGGTCCACCTCTAATCCTTTCCCTGAAACTTTATGCCCTAGGATAATTCCTTCCTGTACCATGAAATGGCACTTTTCCCAATTCAGCACTAAATTGGTTTTAACACACCTCTTTAATACCATAACCAGATTCTCCAAGCATATGTCAAAAGAGTCTCCAAAGACTGAGAAGTCGTCCATGAAGACTTCCACGTTCTGCTCAACCATATCGGAGAATATCGCCATTATACATCTCTGAAATGTGGCCGGAGCATTGCATAAACCGAAAGACATCCTCCTGAATGTAAAAGTACCATATGGGCACGTGAAGGTAGTCTTCTCCTGATCTTTTGAGGCTATAACTATCTGGTTATACCCCGAATAACCATACAAGAGGCAGTAGTAGTCATGTCCCGCTAACCTATCCAACATTTTATCAATGAACGGGAGAGGGAAATGGTCCTTTCTGATCGCCTTGTTCAATCTGCGATAATCCATACAGACCCTCCACCCTATGACTGTTCTGGTAGGTATCAGTTCATTATTTTCATTGGACACTACTGTCATGCCTCCCTTCTTTGAAACGCATTGCACCGGACTCACCCATGAGCTTTCTGAGATTGGGTATATGATTCCGGCATCCAACCACTTTAGGATTTCTTTCTTGACAACCTCTTTCATTATGAGATTTAATCTCCTCTGTTGCTCCACTGTCGGCTTACTGTCATCCTCCAGAAGTATCTTATGCATGCAGAATGAGGGGTTGATCCCCTTGATATCCGCTATGGTCCACCCAATAGCTGATTTGAATTCTCGTAGCACTCACAGTAACTTACTTTCCTGACAAGATGTTACCACAGACGCAATTATAATAGGCAACTTTGACGATTCACCCAATAATGCGTACCTTAGATGATTCGAAAGAGGTTTCAGGTCAAGAATGGGAGGCATCTTAAGAGAAGGCTTAAGTCGCTCTGATGTCTCCCCTGTATGTCCGAGTGGTTCAATGGGAATCTTGAATTTTCTCATTTGTGGCACTGTGTTCAGAATTTGTATGTATTCCACAACATCTGTATCCTCTATATCAGAATCTCCTAGTAATGCACTCTCTAAAGGATCCATGCTCATCACTTGTTCAGCCTCTTCATTCAGTACCCTGTCCACTGCATCAATCTGGAAACACTCTTCTTCATTAGTGGGGAACTTCATAGCTTTGAAAACATTAAACGTAACCTCTTGGTCCTGAACTCTCATTGTCAGTTCTCCTTTCTGTACGTCGATAAGAGTTCGCCCAGTAGCTAGAAAAGGTCTCCCTAGAATGATCGGTATGTCCTTGTCCTCTTCGTAGTCCAGAATAATGAAGTCGGCCGGGAAGATAAACTTGTCCACTTTGACCAGGACATCTTCTACAATACCCCTCGGATATGTGATGGACCTATCGGCAAGCTGTAATGATATGTTTGTCGGCTTAGGAGCCGGCAATCCCAACTGTGTAAACACCGATAGAGGCATCAGATTGATGCTCGCCCCCAAGTCACATAAGCATTTGTTGAACGACAATCTTCCGATGGAGAAAGGTATCGTGAAACTGCCTGGGTCTTTAAGTTTTGAAGGTAGTTTTCGTTGCAATACTGCACTGCATTCTTCCGTTAAGGCAACTGTTTCATAATCCTCTAGTTTCTTCTTTCTTGACAGAATTCCTTTCATAAACTTGGCATTTGTTCCAAAGCTTCTGCGAAAGGAATGTTAATCTACAGCTTCTTAAATACCTCTAAGAACTTAGCAAACTGTTTATTTTATTTTTGTTTCTGAAGTATCTGAGGGTATGGTGCAGGAGGGTAGACAACTGGTGGTGTAGCATTGGTTTTCTCAGCTGATACCTCCTTTTCTGACTCAACTGCATGCTTCCCATCATTTCCATCATTCAAAATTGGCTCTGAGTTTTCTGCAGATTGGCGCGGGTGCGCCGTGTTCCCTTCTTCCTGGGGCGCGACCACGCCAGGCTCAATTTCTGCAGTCTGCTTCCCAGACCTCAATGTGATGGCCTGACACTGTTCATTCCCGTCTCTTCTCGGATTTGCCAACATATTGGCCATTTGTCCCATCTAATTCTCCAAGTTTTTAATTGTCATCGCTTGGCTCTTTATCAACACTTCGGTATTCGCCATATGCTTCAACATCATTTCCTCTATTTCAGATTTCTTTTCCGGCTGAGGGGCGGGAGCTAGATGATGTTAATGTTGCTGAAATCGACGGTTTAGGAGCATACTGTGGATGTGATTATTGTGGTTGAGACTGTTGTGGTTGGTATTGTTGTTGTTGAGTTTGGTGTTGTTGTTGAGCTCCTTGATTGTTACTCCAGCTGAAATTAGGATGATTTCTGTTGTTCGGATGGTATGCATTCTGAAACTGATTGTTTGGCCTTTGGTAGTTACTCACTAATTGAACCGACTCTGCAGTGATTGCACATTGTTCCGTCGGGTGTGATCCCGCACATAACTCACAGACGAAGGCAACTTGCTGAACTTTGTTTTCATCCATAGAATTAATTTTCTTAGCCATCGCCGCCATTTGAGTTGATAGTGCCGTGATGGCATCCACTTCCAATACCCCGGCAACTCTTGGTTGAGGCATTCTAGCTGTCGGATTTTGAAAGTCATTTCTTGCCATGGTCTCAATCAAATCATAGGCTTCCTCAAAGCTCTTAGCCCATAAAGCCCTTCCTACTGAGGCATCAATGATCGGCCTAGATTTCCATCCCAAACCATTATAGAATGTATTGATCACCATCCAATCTGGCATTCCGTGGTGAGGACACTTCCTCAGCATCTCCTTATATCGCTCCCAAGTCCTTATACAGTGATTCTCCTTGTTGTTGCTCAAACTGAGATAGAGCACTCCTCATCTTCACTGTTTTAGCCATAGGAAAGAATTTTGCTAGAAACTTCTGTGCTAAATCCTCCCATGTAGTCACTGAACTTGATGGTAGCGAGTGAAGCCAACTCCTGGCTTTGTCCCTCAAAGTGAATGGAAAAAGCCAAAGCTTCACTGCATCATCTGACACATTGTTGTACTTGAACGTGTTGTATATTTTAATAAAACTCAGAAGATGCTCGTTAGGATCATCAGTAGCCGCACCCCCAAACTAAACCATATTCTGTACCATCTGCATTGTTCCTGGTTTAATCTCAAAGGTGTTCGCGGCTATTGCTGGCCTGACTATGCTCGACTGTAGCTCATTGATGTTCGGCATAGAATAATCTCTCAATGCTCTATGTTCTTTCACCATTTGTGCCGGTATTTCAGTGTCCTCTTGCGTGTTAGCAGTACGTGTATTCGCTTTCCAAGTTTTCTCGTTGATGTTATCCTGTCTAAGCACCAAGGTAGAGTTGTTGATCGAGTGTGCATATACTAACCAAGAGTACCTGAAACAAAAATAAAAATAAAATAGAAATGAGATAAGATGTGAATTGTTTAAGTCAGACAAATTTAAATTAAATTGATGTTGAAAGTAATAAAAATAACAACTTGCCCCCGGCAAAGGCGCCAAAAACTTGTTGGCTTGTTTCGGTGTTAACAAAACAGACACAAAAACGCAAGTGCACGTGGTCCACAACTAATATATGATAAGTCAAGTATCGTTCCCATGGAGAAAAGTAGCTATTTTTAAACTAACATGCAACAACTTTGTAAGTATCTCTGGCTGCTTAAACGAGTGAATAAGATGTGAATTTACTATCTATACTGATTATCAACTAAAAATACTAATTAATAAACGATTGATTCAAATTAAGAAGATATGGGATCCTAACTTCACTTAATGCATCATCCAGATTATATACCTCTTGTTAAGCCTAATTCATTACTTTGGATTGCTAGTCGAGAACACAAAGGTGAAACATGGCTATCTTTCGATATACCATTCCCATATCATATAAAATCCACAAAAGAGATAGAATTCATATGAACATCAATATTACCTAACTCACTATATTTCTATATGACTTACAAGTAATATCGATTTAAGTGCAAGCTCTCTCAAATGACTACACATGGTAAGCCGGTATATGTCTATCCGGATTACGAATCATAAAATCTATCACATGCAAATGTCATGAACACATGCTAACATGGCCAAATCTGAATTTGTACTTCATCTTTCAATTCCATACAAATTATTATGGTAGATGGTGATCAAGCATCTAAACAATTAACACAACCATGCTAGGACAACCCATACATAATCAATCAAGTGCAACGAAGAGGCATAACAAATCTGAACTAAGCACTAAACTCCATTAGAATCCCATAATGGTGATTAGTTCATCACTGAAGCAATAACCATTATGGGATTTTGTCCAAGTATGGAGATTATAAAATTAAAGCAAAGAGAATCAAGGGAATAAAAATTTGCAAATCTGATTTTTCTCTGTCCAAAGTAAACCTTCAAGCTGAGTTCAAAATCACAATTAGCCAAATTCAAAACCCTAATAATCAAAATCTACTAAGAACCAAGAGAGAAGCCAAAAGAGTAGAATAATAGCTAAGAACTCTCTGTAGCTCTCCCCAAAACCCTAGAATGGAAATAAAAACGATTAAAAGATAGTATCGTAACTTGCAAATACACCCTTTAAAGGAAAATCACGCTACAAGAATTTTTAAGCAAAAGTCAACACTGATGGAAAGTTGACTGGAGCGGCCGCGCCACCCCGTAAGCCATTTGGGACGCGGGCGCGCTGGCTTGCGATCTAATTTCCTCCTGGCGCTGGCGCGGGCGCGCCGCTTTTGTTCTTCATGCTGGCGCGGCCGCACTGCTAGCTTTTCCTGCAGACTGCTAGCTGATGCATGGTTGTTCCTTTGCTGCTGCTTTCACCTTCTTTCTTCTTTCACTTGTACTGATCAGAGGCCATTTCCACATATCATATGCTCACTTTACCAAGCCGGCTCCATCTACATTCCACCTCTAGCACACTATCTTTGTCATCATGCCATATCCATGCCATTTGCTTGCCATTTGAGTTTCCTTCATGCAACCTATAAAACAAAGATAAAAAGCATCAAAAGTAAGCTAAAACACTTAAGATTAAGCCATAATTCTAGTAAGTAGATAGCCAATAAGTAGGTATAACACCTACTTATTAATATGACATAGCCAGAGGGATTTGTTTCAAAGGTTGGAACAAATCAAGTCTGTAAGCTGCAATAATCCATTTATGGATTAAATCAAGCTTCTCGTAGATGGAACATCCGTTTTGATGAGACAATCAAAGAGTTTGATTTTATCAAAAATGAGGATAAACCATGTGTGTACAAGAAGGTTAGTGGGAGCGTTGTTTCATTCCTTGTATTATATGTTGATGATATATTACTGATAAGAAATGACATTCCTATGCTACAATCGATTACAATATGGTTATCTAAACACTTCTCCATGAAGGACTTGGGAGAAGCATCCTATAGTTTAGGGGATAAAGATCTATAGAGATAGATCTAAAAGGATTCTTGGCTTATCCCAAGGAACGTACATTGACTCGATGCTAAAGAGGTTTAGCATGGAAGATTCCAAAAGCGATCTCATGCCGATGAGCCATTGAATAAATCTCTCCAAGAAATAGGCCCTAAAGACACCTAAGGAGAGAGACTGTATGAGTAAGATCCCTTATGCTTCAGCAATAGGATCTATCATATACGGTATGATATGTACTAGACCGAATGTCTCTCATGCACTTAGTGTAACGAGTAGATATCAGTCGAATCTAGGAGAAGAGCACTGGAAGACAGTGAAAAATATCCTAAAGTACTTACGAAGGACTAAGGATGTATTTCTTGTCTAGGGTGGGTCTGAATTAAAACTCAAGGGCTTCACAGACTCAAGTTTTTAAACGGACCAAGATGACAGTAAATCAGTTTCGGGGTATATGTTTACCTTGAACGGAGGTGTAGTGAGTTGGAAGAGTTCTAAGCAGCAAACAGTTGTTGATTCAGTGATAGAGGCAGAGTATATAGCTGCAAGTGAAGCTACAAAGGAAGCTGTTTAGATGAAGAAGTTCATAACCGAACTTGGTGTGGTTCCTAGCATTGGAGGAGCAGTCCCCTTATATTGTGACAACACCGGAGCGGTTGCACAGGCTAAGGAACCCAGGTCTCATCAGAAATCCAAACACGTGTTGCGGTGATTTCACTTGATCAGGGAGATCATTGAAAGAGGAGATGTCACCTTGGAGCGTGTAGACTCTCAAGATAACATTGCAGATCCATTTACTAAAGTTTTAACACAATAGCAGTTTGATCATCATTTAGAGAAGATGGGTATAAGATATCACGATGATTGGCTTTAGTGCAAGTGGGAGATTGAAAGTAGTATGCATATAAGCCAATCATATATGATGATAAAGCATATACTTTGTAAACGATCTTATTTATTTATTAATAAAAGTATTCATTTATTAAAGATATTTAATTATCTACATGATGCTGTTTTTTATAATATGTAAATAACTCATAGTTTTAAGCAATGCTTTTAGAATCATGATGTTAATCATGCTAATGAGACCTAAATTCTTAGAAAGCTTAAAAAACTAAAATAGTTCCCAATCGTGGGATTACTAAAAAGAGGAATTAGTAAATCCGGATAGATTGGTACATATGTTGCTTGCTCATTGGATGATGATGATTTATCTCATGATCATTTGTGTGGAGACACTAAAACAAGTATGTAGGTGCTTATTGGAGAATAAGTTCACTAAACATGACTAGCTATGAAATACCTAATGGAGTTTTGCTTGCCTGTCAATAGAATTCTTAATGTGATAGTAGTACAAGTG
The DNA here is from genome assembly GCA_020205555.1 of Panax stipuleanatus. Lineage (NCBI taxonomy): Eukaryota > Viridiplantae > Streptophyta > Magnoliopsida > Apiales > Araliaceae > Panax > Panax stipuleanatus. The sequence goes on from CM035124.1 coordinate 148,413,476, forward strand.
ATCCTTGGACTTGAGATCATCATAGTATCTTGTGTGTAATGAATTATATTTTGACTTATTCCTTAACACCCTCAGGATATATCAAAGAGTATGTTTGGGTATAATGAGTTACATATGGAGATAATGAATGATCAATAAAGAATCTGCCACTTCTAGTAAAAGAAGAGATATGTCCTATATGATTCGTTAAATAACAACCCAGTAGTCCTTGGCCAAGGCAGAATGAAATTAGAAATGAGTTTCTAATTTGCATTATTTGGAGTTGTGCATTTTTTAATCAAAATACATATAATTAAATAAAATAAGACTTGATAGTAATTTCATGTCTTATATTTAATTGGGACATTGTATGGTGGAAGGATTGAATTGTACGGTAACTATTTACTCACAGGTTCTTTTATGATTAATATTGAAATTTCTATTATCTATAAAGTCGTTAATCGCTAAGGAGGCTTATCTCTATTGTAGAATAAATGTTATTTATTTAAATAAATTATTAGTGTAATTTATTTATTTAAATAAGATTAGAATTGTTCTAATTGATTTATTCACAACCGGCTTAATATGGAGATCCTAAAGGGTCACACCATAAAAGAAAGAATAATTATTTAAGAAGGTAATTGCATAATCGTAATAATGCATTAAGTGTAATTAATTTAATCTATAGTGATAGAATAAATTAAATAGCTTAGTGTTTATTATTTAATATTTTGGTAATATTAAATATAAATTAATAAGAGGAGTCTTATTAATATTATTACAATTATTATTATTTTAATTTGTAAAGGAGTTTAGAAATTAATTTAATATTAGTACTCTCGCGTATTCCTAATGAGATTATGAGGCAAATTAATTAAAGGAGTTTAATTAATTAATCCCAATATGTTGGGAAATCTAATTAATTAAAATTGTTTAATTAATTAATTAAATAAAACTGTTTAATTAATTAATTAAATAAAACCCAATTTCTAATTATATTAGTAAGGTTGACCAATATTTGATATAAGAGGAGTCTTATATCAGATATAAAGGAGACGTAATTCCAAAAGTTGGAGAGTACTACCTTTTTCTATAGAGAATAGAAAACAAAGGTTTAGCCAAACAACTTTTTTTTTTGATAATTCCTCTTCCTTGGTGGATCACCTCTAGAGGCCAAACACTTAGGTGGCTAACATTGATCAAAGGAAGGAGCTAAAACATGAGATTCAAGGAGATTATGAAGAGCAAGGAGTTGAACTCCTACCTGTGGAAGCTAGTTTCTACAAGGGTATGATTCTGATTTATCCTTACTTTTCTGTTATTGATAATTGAGCACAAATCATGATCATGGTGAGAGTTTGTATAAAATTTAAAACCTAATTTATCGCGCTTTCGCCCTTATTGTGTAGTTTGATTGCATGTATGCGTAACATATAAACCAAACAGTTTTCGACTGACACACGAGGTTGTCAAAATTTAAATGCATAATCGTTTAACGGATGAGTGTTGTAAAACATAGAGTACTATAGGTTGATCACCTAAACGTGCTCATAAGTAAAGACGGATCTACTGTCTTAGTACCGAAAGTCATTTTAAAGAACGAAAAGAGAAGTTCTTGGTCCTTTGACCAACTCAGAATTTAAAATGACTATTATGTCATCTTGAAATGTTTTAAAGGAAAGAAAAGTGATATTTTGTTATTCATAGTACTTCATAACTATTTGTTCAGTTATTGAAAAATAATCATATGATTCTTGATTTTGTTGTTATTAAAATGTTAAACTTGCTAGCCAATTTAATGCTCATACCTTGCTTAAATTATATGATTTTAGCTAAGGCCAAACGATTGAAGGATTCGGTAAAGATAAAGGGAAGGCTAAGATGGATAAATAGATTATCCTGTAATAGTATAATATTTTTTTGTAATATTTAGTATTCTGAAAATATAAGAATCTAATGGTTATAGAAACCTGGGGCTGGAAGAATGAACGGATATGATGTAATAGTATAGTAATTACATTCATGTCAATAAAATATACAGGTGTATGTATGTGTATGTTTTAGTATCGTGTAACACTTTATCTAGGGTTTGAAGGTACTCGAATTTGGGGGCGTCACAGTAGACTTATGCTCTACGTCTTCATCTGTTTAGTGTTAAGTGTTCTTGGTGAAACGTAAAGTGGTACTTGAGATTTATCTTCTGATTTACCACTCCTACTTCACCAACATCAACTGCATGACTTCTTCATACTTTGGCTTTCAACTATGTCATTTCCTCCATTATCTTGGCATTTCGACTTTGGCTTCTTAGCTCTCTGGCTCTTTGCTCTTGGCCCTTGGATCTGCTGCTCTGGCTTCTTTAAGTACTCATCTACTTCTCATGGTCTGATGATGTGTTGCCAAGATGATGTTTAATCTTCTTCCCTTTTTATACTTGACATCCTTGAACACATCTTCAATCGTAGAGTGATACTTACTCTACGTTTTTTGACTTTCAGCACTGTGTCTTTTTCTGATGATAATCATTTACTTGTGTTAGTCGTTTAATGCCCATCATCATCTTTTCCATTTTGAATGATACTGTCTTTTATACTCTTTTGAAATCTTCCCGTTGAAAAGTGTCTGTTAGAACATTTAATGCTCAGATACTTTGATATCCCTGATTTTGACTTTCTGGAGCTTTATGTCAGCATAGTTTCTAACTCAGGACTTATCACATCAAGTTGCAGCTTTACATGCTTCCTTAACAGGTCATTTTCGGTAAACTAGCCAGTGGACACACCTTTGATTTCTACCCAGGATATATTATTTGACACCATGCGATCTTCTACTTGCAACGTTCTATTGTATGTCCTCTTATCAGATCTGACTTGGCTCTACAATCTGTTGTCTTAAGAAACGTAGACTTAAGCTCTATGTTCTGCTCATTTTTCTGTTCTTATGTCTGTTGATAGTAGAGTGATAGAAATCGTAGACTTATGCTTTGTATTTTCACTACGATTATGACTTCAGCTTCTATTCTACTATCTGATTGCTTTATGCTGCATGTGCTTGATGTGCATATTTCTCTTTACTCTTCAAACACTTTAGCAGCTCTTCGATATAGAAAATAGTTCTTCGTTTAACTCCCAATGCTTTACATTATCAACTGCTACTTTATGAACTTCTAATTTCTCTACGAACTATTATGAGCTTTATGACCAGGTAGAGTATGTAACGACCGAGAAATTTCACTTAGTTTAAAATTTAAATATTGAATATTATTTATATTGTGTGTTTAAAATGTCGTTTTATGACCTAGGATGGTGATAATATTGTAGTATTTTTGTTGCGTGCAAGAATAAATAATTAATAATTTTGAAGACAAAAATAAAAAAATTCGAGAAAGTTTGCGTAAAAATACTATTCACATAAATAATGATATGAGTTAGGTTTTGACCCTAGAAGTTAGGTTTCGACCCTAGGTTCTTTTGAGAGATCCGTACGTCATATTGACTTTCCGTTTCAAGATCTACCGGTAATACGTCATGAAAAGTTATATTGTCCAATAAAAAATTTCTCCGAAAAACGTCGTGCTTGACACCTCGTGCTTAAAAATTTTCTTCTATTTTTGGACTTTTCGGTATATTCATTTTGATAAGTTGCTTTGTCGTGCTTACACTGACAAAATGCTTTGTCGTGCGTACACTGACAAAATACATTGTCGCGCTTGGTTACAAGCTGCTGTGTCGAGCTTGGTAGATATTTTTGGTGACAAGCTGCTGTGTCGAGCTTAGTTGCAAGCTGCTGTGTCGAGCTTGGTAGATATTTTTGGTGGCAAGCTGCTGTGTCGAGCTTGGTAGATATTTTTGATGGCAAGCTACTGTGTCGAGCTTGGTAGATATTTTGTGGCTTAAAGACCAAAATACCCTAACTTAGGAAATCCTATAAATAGGTCATTCCTCCTTCACTTAAATTCACCAATTCACAAAGTTATAATCTCAAGTTGCAAATAAATAGTTAAAGCTTGCAACTACAAGAGGTAACATCTCTAGTCGTTGTTATGTTCGATTTTATTTCATTTATAGTCTATAAAGCTCAAGAACATAAGTCGTTACCATGTTCGGATTTTCCAACTTCGTGTCCTTCATAAGTTCTTGGGCAAGACGTTATTATATTCAATTTTATGTAATTGTATAGTAGAAATGTCAAGAACACGAGTCGTTACCATGTTCGGATTTTCCAACTTCGTGTTTCTTCATGTGTTCTTGAGCAAATCTAGTATTATTTAAGTTTATGATATTTCATTTATAAAATGTTATAATCACATATGCAAGCCATTATAATGCCCAAATTATTTTAATTATGAAATCAAAAGCTCAAGAGCATAAGTCGTTACCATGTTTGATTTTTCGTTCTTCGCGTTCTTCATGTGTTCTTGAGCAAAAGTCAACATTTTTACATAAGTAGGTTTATGATTTTATTATTTTTATGTTATGATGTTTTATTAAGTGTTAGAACATGTTATCCTAGCAAATTAATGCTTGTGGTATCATGTTTTACCAAATGAAATGAAGAATTGTGAACAAAATCACAGTTCTGATATTTCAGTCATTTTTTAAAATTTTAAAATGGGAATTTTATTTTGAAATAAATAAGAAAGTTTTAGATACGAAAGTTAACAGTGCGTAGGCGCAAGAATCACCCAAAAATGTTTTAAAATGAACAAGTTATGCCAAGTTTCCGTAAAGGACGTCAAAGCTGAAAATTTCTTAAAGGCTCTCTGATTTAAGGGCTTAAAAGAGCTAGGGTGTTATAAAGCTTATATCACCTATGAACATAGTTAAGTTAAGTTATTATATGACATATAAAGTTATATAATATGATGAATCTAACCGCTTATGCACTATATGATTGTGTAGGGTTATTTTAACAAGGTTACGCTTATAGTTTAGTATACTAAACATCAAGGTAAGTATCTGAACCTTATTTCTTTATTGCAAGTTTTCTGCACTATGTTCAAACTTTCTATTTTCATTGCAAGTATTCTATCCTTAAAATTATTACATTACGCAAGTTTTCTATACTTAATCTTATGACGTTACTTGAATACCTTTCTATATCTTATACCGAACCAAGTTATTACCCATTTATTGAAAAAGTTACTGCTATTGTTTCAGCATAACTTAAGAAATGAATCATTTATTTATATGATATTGAATTGTTGTTTATCAAGCATAAACTGTTAGTTAAACCAAATTGTTTTGGCAAGACATCCTATAATGAGTTGAATTTACCCTTACTGTGTGGGTATTACCCTAAATTGGGTTTTCTAAATGTGTCTATGAATAGACAATAGAAGTAGGATGATATTCATACTCCTAGGATACTGAATAGGCTGATCCCCTATCTTAGATCTGAATATGCAACTTTCTAAGTCTGTGTGACTGACAGAAGTGGTTGAGTGAAATAAAATTTCAGAAATGGTCGTCAACCATCAGTAAAGTGAAATTGTTGAACTATCGTTTATTCAAAATCAAACATTTTGTTATATAAACTTGCTGATCATGTCATAGCTCATTCTTGCAAATTATTTCCTTTGCAGTTTTAGATGGTAATCTCGGCACTTCTTGCACACATAATGGAAAAATGACCTTGCTTAGATTAGCTTTATTTACTGTTGTTAGGAATAAGCATGAAAATGTTATTCTTATTTATATAAGATTTTATTATGATCTTAATTAATGAATATGCAAATATGTCTGTATTGATAAAAACTATAAATTCCTTGAATATATAATAGGAATATATGTATAAGAACATAGAATGAAATGATCAAATATATTAGGTTGATCCTACATGAACAAAACAGCTTTGTAAATTCCTTCAAAAGAATATGATGTACAAGGAGTAAATATAGAAGGATCAAACTTGTTAGGTTGATCTTATACAATGTAATAGATAGGCATGTCTTATCGTCGAGCACTGCACCAGCCTTCGTAGTCTGCCAGGAGAGACAAAGAAGACTTAGAGACTATCAAGACAGAATCGTAGTCTGTGAGGATAGTAGCTCTCGAAGTTTTTAGTTTGCTAGGAGAGACAAGGCATGATCGTGGTGTGTCGAGAAGGACTTTCTCTAAGCCGTAGTCTGCTAAGGAAGTCATGTTCAGAATCGTGGAGACAGCCTGTCTAAGCGCCAATCGAGTGCCTGCCGAGCCAAGTCAAGAATCGTAGGCCACACGTGAAGTCGTGCAGTCTACTGATCATATCAGAGGCAGAAATCGTAGTCGAGCTAGATCAGATAAGGACAGCAAGTGTTAAGGCAGAAATCGTAGTCTGTCATATGATCTGCTCTAGGAGTCGTAGTGGCTGCATAGCAAAAGTAAAATCGTAGTCTGCAGAACTAAGGCTTTGACAAACTATCTGTGCTCACAATGCCAAGGAATAATCGTAGAGACAACACGATTCTCAACCAATGAGCACTCCCGAAGAATCCAAAGATGTAGCCTTTGGTCAGAACTGTAAAGATGCAATCTACCTGAAGGAAGCCAGAGAGCACTCACCGAATGGCCTGAAAGCAAACAGAAGATCGAAGCACCAACTCAGTCAGCATCCTGATTGAGAAATGAAGCCATTCAAGGGAAGTCTTCCACAAGCAACATTAAGAAGACTTCAGATAAAGTGACTGACAAAAGAAAGTCAGCAATGCAGTAGCTGTCAAGATAAACAAATGACGACGATCTTGGGTGTGACCATGATCGTAGTGCTTGCCAGATGTGAAGCAGGATGCGATTCATACAGAGATACTGGCCAACCTATGAAGAATAGACGAAGAAGATTAAGCATGGGTCAGACCATTGATGATATGTGAACGGGAGATCACAAGGAGAAAGAGAGTTGAGCATGACTAATCAGAAGAGTCTTACAATCCAGAAGGGCAAAACCATTCAGACAGGTTGTCAGTTCCTGAGATTAATCAAGACAAGCATCAATCACAAGATCAGCTGCACCAAAGAAGAAGTGATAGACTGCTAAGTACTCAACGATGTCGTGCTTCATGAACATCTTAGCAGTCTGTCCAATGGTGATCTAGTCTCGATGTAGAATTCAAAGAGGATCACATCAAGCTGCTAAGCACCAAAGGATGAACAAGCTTCAAGTCATCTTAGCAGCTCAGCACCAACAACAACATCAACAAAAAGCCAAGGCCTGAGGGGTCCTTGTTCGAGGGACTAAATCAAAGTCAAGTCTGCTGGACTTGATGTACCAGAGGGTACAAGAAGTTCCATGTCTATTGGACTTGAAGAGTTCTTAGTGAACTGAAGTTCCAAGGTTGCTGGCCTTGAAAGAATCATATTGATTCAAAGATGTAAAGACTTCCTTAGTGGAATCCCTGCTTGTTGAAACTGAAGAGTGGATTAGGAGCTTGAGTCTCTGAACCACTTAAAATCTCTTGTGTCTTTTACATTCAGTCATTTACCTTATGTATCTATAACTACTATAACTGTAATAATCACTTATACATAAACTTTATGTATCTATAACTACTATAACTGTACTAATCACTTATACATAAACTAACTCTAGAACAATGGTTAACAAGATATCTATGAAGGGGATCTTTAACTTATTCCGATGTGCTTGAAATGATTCTTATGTTTGTCATAGGCTAATAACTTAGCAATACAAAATAAAATGGAAAAGATGTTTTGAAAATAAAAAAGATCTTTCCAACCCCCTTTCTAGATCTATTGTGTGCCCTCTGGGAACTAACAATTAGTATCAAAGCAGGTTCTCATGTTATACCCTAAAGCTAACGCTTTGAGTCTGATCCTAGGCACAAACTATGTTCTAAACTTAGTTTAGTAGTAAGTCACTTGTGAATACAGATGAACTCACACGTTGGAAATTATGCATACAGGTAAATGTGTATATTCACTTGAAGCTGCTCAGATTTGTCCATGTTCTTAAATGCTATAGCAACAAGACCAATCCATGTCCAAAGTCAATCGGCAGTCTGCAGACCAGTGATGGGAAGTCAAAGGCATCAAAAGAAAAGAGTCTGACATCCACTGTTCTAAAAGATGAGAGGCTTATACATGCAATAAAATGCTTATCCAGAGAAGAAAGAAGATTTCTTTCAATGTGTATTTGGCTAACCAGTTAGATCTGAACCTTGAGGTTCAAGGTTATCAAAGAACTAAAGCTACCAAGACTTTCCTATGATTTCAACTCTAAGACTATGCCTGATTAATCAAAGGACAAATGGAGCAACAAGCTATCAGCAATGAATGTAAAGATATGCACATCAATGCCTAACATCTTTATAGCAAGACAAATGACTGTCAAGAAACTGACAGTGCAAAGGTATGGTTCCTCATTAATATTTATATGTACATCATGTTGCATCATCTTATGTACTACAACAGTATTCTATCAAGAGACCATACTCTTCCTAAAAAGGGGAAGAGAGAAAGTACATTAAGGTTGGAAACTTATCTGTCAACAAACTTCCTCTCCACCCATATTTTAGGTTGAAGATAACATCTTGAAAGAAGTCTGGAATATGTCATAAGTTAATCTAAATAAAATTAAGCTTATGTGGATTAACTCTTGCTGAAGGGTTGGTATGTATGTAAATATATATACAACCAATGTTCTGTGTTTTTGATAAAATATAGAGTATGATCAACACTAGAGGAGTATCTTGAAGATTCTTAGAAACTGATCATCTCCATGAATCAACCAGATACAAATAAGCAATAGAGTTTATTCCTACTTTGTGAACATTCAAAATCTGTGAACATAACCAAGCAAAGGGTGAAACAATCAAAGAAAAAGAGTGTCATATCAAAATGCTTAATCATTCACACACTCATCATCATGCATTATAAATGTCATATCTAAATCTGATATATGCATAAATATGATTGTTGATGCTAATGTGATATAAATTCAAGAATATGAGGAATTGGGATTTTGAGAAAACTAACCTAGCAGGGCCCAAACAATCATGGGTACCAAAAATAGAAATTTACCTAACCTGCAGGTACTTGGTCTATCTGACCACACAAGGAATACTGAAGCAGATGGCTTCAGTCACAAGGATTCAGCCAGCTGCAAGGTCAAGACATTTCAGCAATGTTTTTAATCATATTATCCAAGTCAAAGACTGTTCTTAAAGACTTACTGAGTCCTTATTAATGAAGATTAACATGGTTGATGATCTTCATATAGAAGCTGGCTATTCATGTCAAGACGAAAGAGATCTACTGTGCTTATCCATGCGAAGCATATCATTCCAAAGGGAACATACAGGAAGTTCATATCAAAGGATCATCAAGCATTGATCATGAAGAATGCATCATTGAAGCATAACTCCACGAGTGCAGAAGATACTGAAGCCTATGAGAAAGACTACGTTCGTAGTTTTTGTCAACAATCGTAGAGTGATCAGTTCTGAGGATACCTCTCTATGACTCAATTAGGTTTATTCATTCATGATGATTTCAGCCTGAAAGAGATGCTGCAACAGCCTCTAAGCCTAAACAAACTATCAGGGCTGAAGCTAAAGAAAGTGCAAAGGATGTGTCCAAGCCAAAGAAGAGGACGAAGAGGCTTGTTAAGGAGAATGTTCTGGCAAATGAGGAAGTATTGAAGGAAGATGATGGAAGGATTGCTGATGAAAAGGCTGAACAAAGCAACCAACCTCAAGCATCTGGTCCAATTATGGAGGAGACCAGAATCATAGAAGATGATCAGGCCATGATCAGTCATGCAGAGCACACTATTGCACCTGATCAAACCATGATCAATGCTGAAGAGGAAATGCCAGAACCAAGTGCTATTGATGAGGAAGTACAGCCTGAAGTTTTTGTTCATTCTAAGGAAGCTCTTGATGCAAATGATGAAGATGGTGAAGCTTGGGGAGCAAAATGAAGAAGTGGAATACTTGCCAGAAAATCTGAGATAAGCTTGAAGGATAGGTCAACCATGGTACATGTCTGTTGACCACTTCATGAATATCAAGACCACTCTTGTCAAGATCATAGAGACAAAAGCTAACCCAAAATAGGAACATCCCAGTTACAGAGTCCCAAAATTCTGTGACTGATGAACCAAATAAAGATCCATAGTCAGTAGAAACGTCCCAAAAAGTGCTACTAATAACCATATCAACCAACCACTCAAATCGTGGAGTACCTACGATAAGTCTCAGTGATCATAGTGTAAGAGCATGATGACACCACGATTGTAGCTTAAACAAATACTAACGTCAAATAGTATCCAGAATTGGTAAGTGAACTCTCCAGCAGAAAAGATTAATATGATGTCATTGTAGCCACCATATTTATAAAACTCTTCATCTGATAAGCGTCTTAGGGTCAAACCTGACCCTTAGTCTTGGACTAAGAGGTTGGCCCTTCTTGAGCAACCTTAACCCAGAAGATTGCAAAAATTGATTGGCATCACAAGAATCTTTGCTGAAGCAAACAGTAACTCCTCAAAAGAATACAAACTACAAATGAGTATTGCCACTCTCTTAAAGTCTAATGAAGAAGTTGGCTATTGAAGCATACCTACATACTACGATCATCAAAGAAGGCACAAAGGTTGTAGATCAATCTAAGAAGTAGTGGAGTATTGAGCTAAGTCATAAGGCCACTCCACAAACTGAAGAAGTCAATAGTCAACTGAAGAAAAGTCAAATCTGATAAACTGACGTGTTAGAAAAAGTTACAGATTGTGACCTATCAGAGTCTTACAACTGTCCCACTAAGAAACGTTGAGGGAACAGTTACAAGAGGGAAAATTCAAATCAATGGCAGCTATACTTTCGAGAGTTCATCAAAAGCTGCAAGCCTGTCCAATCCATACACTTTCTTTCTCAAGCTAAAAATTAAACACCTCCAAATAGTCAAATCCTCTCAAATAGCGATCTATCTTCAAATCGCTTCCTGATATCTCACAGTATTCTCACAAAGTCATAAACCCAGAAAACCCTAACCCTTCAAATAGAAGACTGATGTGTAATCACTGGCATTCAACTCGGGACTAAGAAGTTTGAGAAATCCAAGAAGAAGTTCAGAGATATTCTTGAGCTAGTAAAGAAGGCTGAATTCTCTGAATGCCTTGAGTCAAACACTATCATATATGTTAACTTGGTTAAAGAGTTCTACCTTAACGCAACTACAAACTCTGGGACTCTATCTACCAAGGTCAAAGGTCAGACTCTAAAGCTGAAATCCACTAACATCAACCAGTGCTTAGGTTTCCCTGACCTGGGTCTGAAAAGCCTTGATGAAGTCGACACGGAAGAAGCCAAAAGGATTATGCATTATAAAAGGAACCCTAGTCTGAAGGATATGAAGAAAAATAAGTTTCCTAAAGAGTTCGAGTTCCTTACAGAGATTGTGGGGAAATGCATACTAAGCAAGGATATTGCACATGACACTGTGAGTGATCAACAGTTGAGAATCATGTCTGCAATAGTGCTGAAGAAACGAATCAACTTTGGAGCTATCATGTTCAACTTAATGTCCAAGTGGCTAGACAAAGCAAAAAAGAAGAAGTCAACAGAGAAACCACTCACAAAGGTTTTTCATGGAAGATTCTTGAACATCATTATGAAGAAAAAGCTGAAGAATAAGATTAAAGATGATGAGGGTGAAGTCCTGAACAGTCAGAAGGTGATGTCTCCAAAGCTGTTTGTAAACTGGAAGAAGAATCCAATGGAAAACAAAAGGCTGGTGACATATGGCAGCAGCAGCAAGAGCACTACAAAGAAGAGAAAGGCAAGAGCTGTGGAGGAGGAGCTATCACACTCTGAGGACTCAATCATTCTAGAGTCCAAGTCTGTAAGGCCATCCAAGAAGAGAGCTAAAGTGGTGAAGAAGTTAAAATCAGTTCCCCAAAGAAGTCTGACTGCCAAAGAGAAAAGAGCAGAGTTAGAAGAAGAAAAGGGAACTGAAAGCTCTAAAAGTGAATCCTCAAGCAGCCAGTCCACTAATGAGGATGAAGTGAAATCTGAGAAAGAGGAAGCAAAGTCTGAAGATGAAGAAGGAAGTGTGAGTCCTGTGGCTGAGCCCCAAAGTAGCCATTATGCTGATAAGGAAGGATTAGAGTCTGAAGAAGAATTATCTACCCCTGTTGCTGAACCCCAAAGAAGCTCATCTGATGATTCAGAGGCTTCAAAATCTGAAGATGAAGAAAAGTCTGAATCTCCTGTAGCTGAACCTCCAAGGAAAAGAAACAGCGACAGATTGCTTGCTAGATCTTTCCTAGAGAAGATAGAAGAATCTTCTAAAGCAATCAATGAACTTAGTGATAATGAGTCTGAATCTAAAGAAGAAGATGCTGAGGAAAAAGGAAGGAAAATGCCTGCAAAGGCTAGAAGCAAGAGACTGAAGACTGCAGAGCAAGAAGTAGTCAGTGAATCTGCAAAGGCTAGCTCTGCTGAGGATGATGAGAATGATGGTCAAATACAGGAATATACTGATAAGTCAGTTGAATTAAGTCTGCATCAGTCTGACTCCAGGTCAGAACAAAAAAAATTTGAAGAAAACTCCAGTCCTGAGGATAAGATGCCAGAAGATTTTTATATCCCTTGTCCTGTTCGCCTCAAGAAAATAATAGTGGTGGAATTTGATGATGAACCACTAAACGTACTTCCAAACAAATGGGTTAACCATGGGAATGAAAGGCTAAATGTGGTGAAGATGCCCACAGCAAATCTGCTCAACAATCTCAAGGCTATGAAGCTAGACACTTCAACTCTGATATATGAGCCAGAAATCAAGGATCATGCAATAAGGTGGTTTTATCCTCATATGCCATGGGTAAAGGCATCCATTACTGGTGATAACATCTACTTCTCATGGTGCTTCTCTCATCTTTCCAACATGGAGCTGGTGGCTCAGAACTTTCTAAGGGTAAAGAAATTTGCAACACAATTGATCAAAGACTAGTCTCACTTCAGGGTCTATCGATATGCTGGCAACCACTACATTGCCTACTATTATAGAGTAGGTTCAGATGGAAGAAGGATCATGCCTAAGTCCTTGATCATAGAGTCCTCTCACTCTACCATTGAAGATAATGAAACTCAATCTGAAAAGTTTTATTCTGCCCAAGCAGCATTGTCTGATATTCCTTCGTCTTCCAACAATGATTGGTACTCAACGATCTATCAGATTCTCACTACCTTTGAAAGCTTGTCCAAAAGTGAGAATCGTGGAGTCCAACCAACTGTTCAGCAGGAGTCTGCTCAACCGAATGTCCACACTCTTCAAGAACAAGAGCTAATGAAGAACTCTAAAGAATTAGTTAAGAAGATATCTCTCATTACTGCAGAAGCTAAGATGCTGTCAGGAGAAGGAGAAAGTGAACTTCACAACAAACTTCAGGCCATTATATCAGATATATCTCTTAAGTTCAAAGAGAAATCAAATCTATCTGAAGTCTATCAATGATCAGAAGGAAGAAGCTCTGCAAGCTCAGAAGGATAGTGCAGATCAAATCCTGTCTCTCTTTGACAAGATTGACTCTCTGAATCAGTCTCTCTCCCTACAGCTGGAGCTAAGCCAACAGGAACTCAAGCTTGAGGTTGACAACTCATCTTACTTGATGGAGCAACTTATGAAAAATGTCCAATAGCTTTTCGAAGTGATTAATGACAAAAAAGGGGAGAAAAAGAGGCATTCAAGGAAGAGCCAGGAGAGAAGAATGAAGGCAGCAGAGAAGAAGAGCAGAAGCAGCAGACAAGCAAAGAAAGACAAGAAGAGGAAGAAGAAGAAGAAAGTAGTAGCAGCAGCAAAAGTGTCATCATCTAAGGGGGAGCCAAAGGATGATGACTCTATGGATACAAAGTCTGAGGGGGAGTCAGAACAAGAGAAAGACAAACCAGAAGAAGAAGAAAAGCATGCATTTGAGCCAGAACGAGAGCAAGATAAAGATGAAGCAATGGAGCATGCATCTGGGGGGAGCAGACTGGAAAAGAAAAGAAAATTGAGTAACTGATCAACAGACATCCTGAAGACATACATGGAGCAGAAAAGGTACATTTCTAGCTATATAGGTATGTTCTGGATCCAGGATGTAGAGTGTCATATTATGTGTAATTATATATCTTCATCAATGACATTCATAATTATCTATTTTAGTAATACCGTTGCTCACTGTATATTAAGATTCATTCATATCATGCATATGCACTTATTGTTTTTGTCATAATCAAATAGGGGAGGATTGTTAAGAATAAGCATAAGAATGTTATTCCTATCTATATAAGATTTGATTATGATCTTAATGAATGAATATGCAAATATGTCTGCATTGATAAAAGTTGTAAAGTCCTTGAATAGATAATAGGAATATATGTACAAGAACTTAGAATGAAATGATCAAATATGTTAAGTTGGTCCTACATGAACAAAACAGCTTTGTAAAGTCCTTCAAAAGAATATGAAGTACAAAGACTAAATATAGAAGGATCAAATTTGTTAGGTTGATCTTATACAATGTAATAGATAGGCCTATCTGATCGTCGAGCACTGCACCAGCCTTCATAGTCTGCCAGGAGAGACAAGGAAGACTCGAAGACTATCAAGACAGAATCGTAGTCTGCTATGAGAGACAAGGCAAGATCGTGGTGTGTCGAGAAGGAATTTCTCGAAGCCGCAGTCTGCTAAGGAAGTCATGTTCAGAATCGTGGAGACAGCCTGTCTAAGCGCCAACCGAGTGCCTGCCGAGCCAAGTCAAGAATCGTAGGCCACACGTGAAGTCGTGGAGTCTACTGATCATATCAGAGGCAGAAATCGTAGTCGAGCTAGATCAGCTAAGGACAGCAAGTGTTAAGGCAGAAATCGTAGTCTGTCATATAATCTGATCTCGAAATCGTAGTGTCTGCATAACAAAAGTAAAATCGTAGTCTGCAAAACTAAGGCTTCAACAAACTATCTGTGCTCACAATGCCAAAGAAGAATCATAAAGACAACACGATTCTCAACCAATGAGCACTCCCAAAGAATCCAAAGATGTAGCCTCTGGTCAGAACAGTAAAGATACAATCTACCTGAAGAAAGCCAGAGAGCACTCACCGAATGGCCTGAAAGCAAATAGAAGATTGAAGCACCAACTCAATCAACATCCTGATTGAGAAATGAAGCCATTCAATGAAAGTCTTCCACAAGCAACATTAAGAAGACTTCAGATAAAGTGACTAACAAAAGGAAGTCAGCAATGCAGTAGCTGTCAAGATAAACAGAAGACGACGATCTTGGGTGTGACCATAATCGTAGTGCTTGCCAGATGTGAAGTAGGAACTGATGCGGTTTATACAGAGATACTGGCCAACCTATGAAGAATAGACGAAGAATATTAAGCATAGGTCAGACCATTGATGATATGTGAATGGGAGATCATAAGGAGAAAGAGAGCTGAGCATGACTAATCAGAAGAGTCTTATAATCCAGAACGACCAAAGCATTCAGACTGGTTGTCAGTTCCTGGGATGAGTCAAGACAAGTAAAAGTGTTGAAGCACTGCACGAGTGAAGGAAGAGAAGTTCAACATTGCAAATCCAAAGAACACTTTTCAGAATCGTAGTGTTGTCTCAACCAGTCAATGAGCAACATTCAACAGACAAACTACGATCAAGTTCAAGGTCATCTGCATCAGAATCGTAGAGTTCGGTCATCTGAATATTGAAGCATTGGCAACATCACAATATAAAGACTGACATTCGAACGTTGCTGATTGAAAGCATCGATGCAGAAGGACAACTCCTGATGTTCTGATCGAGGAGTCAGAAAGAAGAAATAAAGGTGACTACTAGCGTGACGCGTTAAAGTGACATCTCTGATGTGGTAGGTGAAATAGTAGACTGCTGTGTCAGAAAAGTAAAAAAAAGGCTGTCACGTCACATCAGCAGTTTACACCAAATAACTCGAGATCTGCGAAGCAATTCAAATAGCTTCCAACAACTATATTCCAACGGGAAGCTTATGGAAGGGTATTTAATAGCTGAAGCTTCAAAGATGAAAGGCTGCTGAGTTGAAGAGTTGTTGGGTTAATAAGTTGTTGACTCTACGAGTTCTACAGAGCTGAACAAAATACGTCTCAGTGGCAGTGAGACTACGAAAGTAGAAGTGAATAAAGCTAAGAAAATAGCTCTAATAGATAAAGGCTTCACTCAACAACAATTAGAATGCCAATCAGAATGGCAGCTAAGCTGAGAGCCGAGAAGGCCAAGAAGATAGCATTCAGAAGAGTGGCAGTCCAGAAAGAAGATCCAAATAGTCACTCTACGAATCACCATGAATCACCAAGAGCTGAAGAAGAACAAATGCAGAACCAGATCTGCACATCAGTTAAGCAAGGTTCAGGGGATGCTAAGTACCAGAAGGAGTCTACCAAAAGTACAAAGACTTAGGAGACCTCAAGTGGTGAAAGTGTGCAAGCTGAGATCAGATGAAGACAAGCATCAATCACAAGATCAGCTGCACCAAAGAAGAAGTGATAGACTTTTAAGTACTCAACGATGTCGTGCTTCATGAACATCTTAGCAGTCTGTCCAATGGTGATCCAGTCTCGATGTAGAATTTAAAGAGGATCACATCAAGCTGCTAAGCACCAAAGGATGAACAAGCTTCAAGTCATCTTAGCAGCTCAGCACCAACAACAACATCAACAAAAAGCCAGGGCCTGAGGGGTCCTTGTCCGAGGGACTAAATCAAAGTCAAGTCTGTTGGACTTGCTGTACCAGAGGGTACAAGAAGTTCCAAGTCTGTTTGACTTGAAGAGTTCTTAGTGAACTAAAATTCCAAGTCTGCTGGACTTAAAGAGTTCTTAGTGAACTGAAGTTCCAAGGCTGCTAGCCTTGAAGGAATCATAATGATTCAAAGATGTAAAGACTTCCTTAGTGGAATCTTTGCTTGTTGAAGCAGAAGAGTGGATTAGGAGCTTGAGTCTCTGAACCACTTAAAATCTCTTGTATCTTTTACATTCAGTCATTTACCTTACGTATCTATAACTACTATAACTTTAATAATCACTTATACATAAACTAACTCTAGAACAATGATTAACAAGATATCTGTGAAGGGGATCTTTAACTTATTCCGATGTGCTTGAAATGATTCTTATGATTATCATAGGCTAATAACTTAGCAATACAAAATAAAATGGAAAAGATGTTTTAAAAATAAAAAGGATCTATTCAACCCCCCTTCTAGATCTATTGTGTGCCCTCTGGGAACTAACAATTGTCTTTATTAAATGTAAGTCTTATAAGACTTTTGTTGTAATAAGAACTCAATGTTGACAACCATGTAACCGAACCTATTATATAAAATATATTATCATCTTTTATTTCCGCAATCGTGTATTGATACATACTTAGAGGATTAGTAGTTAAAACATTACAGTATCCTTAGGGATTATACATCTGAGTGAGGGTATTGGCAATATGAACTGTTCATGTTATTATTGGTACTCTGGATTTTAGATAGATATGAACTATTGATATGAAAAAAATATACATAAGATATAAACCTATTCATCTAAGTGAGGGTATCCAAACATGAAAATTGTTCTAACGGGAACTATTATCTGTAATGGAATACTGTGAATATTGCAGAGATAGGAATTATAAATTATAGAATATTTATTGATGTGAGCACCAAATTAACTACGGGAAGTGTAGAGAATTTGGGGGCGTCACAAAATGGTATCAAAGCATTAGGCTATAGCTCTAAGGTAGAGGTATCTTAGGATATAGTCTTTGAGTCCGTAAAAATATTTAATTACATATAAAATAACCTAAAATGCTTATTATCTTTTTGTGTAAAGCTTGTATCATATATATATATATATATATATATATATATTAAATATTTGAACTAATAATTCCTAAGTCTATATGACCTCTAGGAATGATTACCATGTCTGGTTGAACAGAACAACCTATGAATTTTAAGTCTTTATGACTGACAGAATCTAAACAATATGGGGTTGATTAGATAAACCTCAGTATATATATGTGGAAAAATCTTCGAACTATATGTTCATTCAATTCAAACACAATATGAATATAACTTGTTAAATGTTTAAACTTACTGAGCCTTTTCTAGCTCATCCTTGCAAATATAATTTCCTTTGCATAAAGGAAATATGTATAGATAAGTGAACATTATTGACCTAATTTAAAATATTAGAAATTTGATGTGAGTAAGGATGAATTCAGAAAATTCATATTGAAGACTAAGTTAGAGATAATTTTGAGGACGAAATTCTTATAAGGATGAGAGAATGTAATATCCTGAATATTTATAGAACTTATAAATATAATATTAAATGACTAAAGTTGATAGTAAAATAATTTCGAGGACAAAATTCCTATAAGGATGAGATAATGTAATATCTTAAATATTTATATAACATATAAATATGATATTGAATGACTAAAGTTATTTGTAAAGTTAATTTCAAGGACTAAATTCTTTTAAGTAAGGTTGAATGTAATGACCTGAAATTTTTAGAACTTACCAATTCAACTTTATGTGAATATATAAAAAAATTAAATTACATGTTAAATGTGGCATGGAATGTTCAAATAACGTTCGTTTATATGTTTATCTTTTTTTTAAAGTTACATCATCTATATACTAAACAAGTAAAATTTCTTTTGTACGATGTCAAATGATAAGAAGTTGTGAAAGATGTTGTGTTGGAAAGGCACCAGTTTTGAGGATACTATATAAGATAATATAAAGATAAAAATGTAGAATAGTTATTCACATCTTTTTATTGGTAATGTGTATCATGATTCTAAGGACAGAATCCTTATAAGAGGGGAAGAATGTAACGACCGAGAAATTTCACTTAGTTTAAAATTTAAGTTTTGAATATTATTTGTATTGTGTGTTTAAAATGTCGTTTTATGACCTAGGATGGTGATAATATTGTAGTATTTTTGTTGCGTGCAAGAATAAATAATTTAGAATTTTGAAAATGAAAATAAAAAATTTCGAGAAAGTTTGCGTAAAAGTACTATTCACGTGAAGAATGATATGAGTTAGGTTTTGACCCTAGGAGTTAGGTTTCGACCCTAGGTTCTTTTAAGAGATCCGTACGTCAAATTGACTTTTCATTTCAAACTCTACCAGTAATACGTCGTGAAAAGTTCTATTGTCCAATAAAAATTTTCTCTGAAAAACGTCGTGCTTAACACCTCGTGCTTAAAAATTTTCTTATGTTTTTGGACTTTTCGATATATTCATTTTGATAAGTTGCTTTGTCGTGCTTACACTGACAAAATACATTGTCGAGCTTGTTTACAAGCTGCTGTGTCGAGCTTGGTACATAGTTTTGGTGACAAGCTGTTGTGTCGAGCTTGGTAGATATTTTTTGTGGCAAGCTGTTGTGTCGAGCTTGGTTGCAAGCTGCTGTGTCGAGCTTGGTAGATATTTTGTGGCTTAAAGACCAAAATACCCTAACTTAGGAAATTCTATAAATAAGTCATTCCTCCTTCACTTAAATTCACCAATTCACAAAGTTATAATCTCAAGTTGCAAATAAATAGTTAAAGCTTGCAACTACAAGAGGTAACTTCTCTAGTCGTTGTAATGTTCGATTTTATTTCATTTTATAGTCTATAAAGCTCAAGAACATAAGCCGTTACCATGTTCGGAGTTTCCAACTTCGTGTCCTTCATAAGTTCTTGAGCAAGACGTTATTATGTTCAATTTTATGTAATTGTATAGTAGAAATGTCAAGAACACAAGTCGTTACCATGTTCGAAATTTCCAACTCTATGTTTCTTCATGTGTTCTTGAGCAAATCTAGTATTAATTAAGTTTATGATATTTCATTTATAAAATATTATAATCACATATGCAAGCCGTTATAATGCCCAAATTATTTTAATTATGAAAACCAAAAGCTCAAGAACATAAGTCGTTACCATGTTTGATTTTTCGTTCTTCGCGTTCTCGCGTTCTTCGCGTTCTTTTCGTTCTTCGTGCGTTCTTGAGTAAAAGTCATAAATTTTACATAAGTAGGTTAATGATTTTATTATTTTTATGTTATGATATTTTATTAAGTGTTAGAACATGTTATCCTAGTAAATTAATGCTTGTGGTATCATGTTTTACCAAATGAAATGAATAATTGTGAACAAAATCACAGTTCTGACATTTCTGTCCATTTTTTAAAATTTTAAAATGGGAATCTTCTTTTGAAATAAATAACAAAGTTGTAGATACGGAAGTTAAGAGAGCGTAGGCGCAAGAATCACCCAAAAATATTTTAAAACGAACAAGTTATGGCAGTTTTCGTAAACGACTTCAAAGTTAAAAATTTCTAGGAGACTCTCTAATTTAAGGGCTTAAAAGAGCTAGGGTGTTATGAAGCTTATATCACCTATGAAAATAGTTATGTTAAGTTATTATATGACATATAAAGTTATATAATACGATGAATCTAACCGCTTATGCACTATATGATTGTGTAGGGTTATTTTAACAAGGTTACGCTTATAGTTTAGTATACTAAACATCAAGGCAAGTATCTGAACCTTATTTCTTTATTGCAAGTTTCCTGCACTATGTTCAAACTTTCTATTTTCATTGCAAGTATTCTATCCGTAAACTTATTACATTATGCAAGTTTTCTATACTTAATCTTATGACGTTACTTGAATACCTTTCTATATCTTATACCGAACCAAGTTATTACCCATTTATTGAAAAAGTTACTGCTATTGTCTCAGCATAACTTAAGAAATGAATCATTTATTCATATGATATTGAATTTTTGTTTATCAAGCATAAACTGTTAGTCAAATTAAATTATTTTGGTAAGACATCCTATATTGAGTTGAATTTACCCTTAATGTGTGGGTATTACCCTAAATTGGGTTTTCTAAATATGTCTATGAATAGACAATAGAAGTAGGATGATATTCATACTCCTAGGATACTGAATAGACTGATCCCCTATCTCAGATCTGAATACGCAGATTTCTAAGTCTGTGTGACTGATAGAAATGGTTGAGTGAAATAAAAATTTTAGAAATGGTCGTCAACCCTCAGAAAAGTGAAATTGTTGAACTATCGTTTATTCAAAATCAAACATTTTGTTATATAAACTTGTTGAGCATGTCATAGCTCATTCTTGCAAATTATTTTCTTTGCAGTTTTAGATTGTAATCTCAGCACTTCTGGCACACGTAATGGAAAAAGACCTTACTTAGATTAGCTTTAGTTACTGTCTTTATTAAATGTAAGTCTTATAAAACTTTTGTTGTAATAAGAACTCAATGTTGATAACCATGTAACCGAACCTATTATATGAAATATATTATCATCTTTTATTTCCGCAATCGTGTATTGATACATACTTATAGGATTAGTAGTTAAAACAATACAGTATCCTTAAGGATTATACATCTGAGTGAGGGTATTGGCTATATGGACTGTTCATATTATTGCTGGTGCTCTGGATTTCAGATAAATATGAACTATTGATATGAAATAAATATACATAAGATATAAACCTATTCATCCAAGTGAGGGTATCCAAACACGAAAACTGTTATGACGGAAACTATTATCTGTTATGGAATACTGTGAATATTGGAGAGATAGGAATTATAAATTATAGAATATTTATTGACGAGAGCACCAAATCAACTATGGGAAGTATAGAGAATTTGGGGGCGTCACAAAATGGTATCAAAGCATTAGGCTATAGCTCTAAGGTAGAGGTATCTTAGGAAATAGTCTTTGAGTCCGTAAAAATATTTAATTGCACATAAAATAACCTAAAATGCTTATTATCTTTTTGTGTAAAGCTTATATCATATATATATTAAATATCTGAACTAATGATTTCTAAGTCTATATAACCTCTAGGAATGATTACCATGTCTGGTTGAACAGAACAACCTATGAATTCTAAGTCTTTATGACTGATAGAATCTAGAAAATATGGGGTTGATTAGATAAACCTCAGTATATATATGTGGAAAAATCTTTGAACTATATGTTCATTCAATTCAAACACAGTGTGAGTATAACTTGTTAAATGTTAAACTTACTGAGCCTTTTCTAGCTCATCCTTGTGAATATAATTTTCTTTGCAGAAAGGAAATGTGTATAGATAAGTGAACATTATTGACCTAATTTAAAATATTAGAAATTTGATGTGAGAAAGGATATTCAAAAAATTCATATTGAAGACTAAGTTATAGATAATTTCGAGGACGAAATTCTTATAAGGATGAGAGAATGTAATATCTTGAATATTTATAAAACTTATAAATATTGTATTAAATGACTAAAGTTGATTGTAAAATAATTTCGAGGACCAAATTCTTATAAGGATGAGAGAATGTAATATCCTGAATATTTATAGAACATATAAATATGATATTGAATGACTAAAGTTGTTTGTAAAGTTAATTTTGAGGAATAAATTCTTTTAAGTAAGGTTGAATGTGATGACCTGAAATTTTTAGAACTTACCAATTCAACTTTATGTAAATATATAAAAAAATTGAATTACATGTTAAATGTGGCATGGAATGTTCAAATAAGTTCGTTTATGTGTTTATCTTTTTTTTAAAGTTACATCATCTATATACTAAACAAGTAAAATTTCTTTTGTACGATGTTAAAAGATAAGAAGTTGTGAAAGATGTTGTGTTGGAAAGGCACCAGTTTTGAGGATACTATATAAGATAATATAAAGATAAAAATGTAGAATAGTTATTCACATCTTTTTATTGGTAATGTGTATCATGATTCTGAGGACAGAATCCTTATAAGAGGGGAAGAATGTAACGACCGAGAAATTTCACTTAGTTTAAAATTTAAGTTTTGAATATTATTTGAATTGTGTGTTTAAAATGTCATTTTATGACCTAGGATGGTGATAGTATTGTAGTATTTTTGTTGCATGCAAGAATAAATAATTAAGAATTTTGAAGACGAAAATAAAAAAAATTTGAGAAAGTTTGCATAAAAACACTATTCACATGAAGAACGATATAAGTTAGGTTTTGACCCTCGGAGTTAGGTTTCAACCCTAGGTTCTTTTGAGAGATCCTGTACGTCATATTGACTTTCCTGTTTCAAGATCCACTGGTAATACGTCATGAAAAGTTCTATTGTCCAATAAAAAATTTCTCCGAAAAACGTCGTGCTTGACACCTCGTGCTTAGAAATTTTCTTCCATTTTTGGACTTTTCGGTATATTCATTTTGACAAGTTGCTTTGTCGTGCTTACACTGACAAAATGCTTTGTCGTGCTTATACTGATAAAATACATTGTCGAGCTTGGTTAGAAGCTGCTTGTGTCGAGCTTGATAGATATTTTTTGTGACAAGCTGTTGTGTCGAGCTTGGTTGCAAACTGCTGTGTCGAGCTTGGTAGATATTTTTGGTGGCAAGCTGCTGTGTCGAGCTTGGTAGATATTTTGTGGCTTAAATACCAAAATAATCTAACTTAGGAAATCCTATAAATAGGCCATTCCTCCTTCACTTAAATTCACCAATTCACAAAGTTATAATCTCAAGTTGCAAAGAAATATTTAAAGCTTGCAACTACAAGAGGTAACATCTCTAGTCGTTGTTATGTTCGATTTTATTTCATTTTATAGTCTATAAAGCTCAAGAACATAAGTCATTTCCATGTTCGGATTTTCCAACTTCGTGTCCTTCATAAGTTCTTAAGCAAGATGTTATTATGTTCAATTTTATGTAATTTATAGTAGAAATGTCAAGAACACAAGTCATTACCATGTTCGGATTTTCCAACTCCGTGTTTCTTCATGTGTTCTTGAGCAAATTTAGTATTATTTAAGTTTATGATATTTCATTTATAAAATATTATAATCACATATGCAAGCCGTTATAATGCCCAAATTAATTTAATTATGAAAACCAAATGCTCAAGAACATAAGTCGTTACCATGTTCGATTTTTCGTTCTTCGCGTTCTTCGTGTGTTCTTGAGCAAAAGTCAACATTTTTACATAAGTAGGTTTATAATTTTATTATATGATGTTTTATTAAGTGTTAGAACATGTTATCCTAGCAAATTAATGCTTGTGGTATCATGTTTTACCAAATGAAATGAAGAATTGTGAACAAAATCACAGTTCTGACATTTCAGTCATTTTTTAAAATTTTAAAATGGGAATCTTATTTTGAAATAAATAAGAAAGTTGTAGATACGGAAGTTCAGAGTGTTAGAGTTTATGCCCTAGAGGCTAATTCTTTGATGTAATTGTTTAAACATTTTTTGATATTATATTTGATTGAATAAATAAATTATTTTATTATGGTTTTATTTACTGCGTTATATAAATGTTAACATAATAAAAGTCCTTAAAATAGTGATACAAATTATATGGCTTCAAGTATGTGACTTGAACATGAGATCATATAGTTACAATTAGTATCATTACTCTTAAATGTCCCTAGTCGAGTGTCATTGTTAATGGGACAACAATGATACATTGAGACTAGTATGTGGATTGACTGATGGCCAAATCTCATTGGTCATAAATATATGAGATATTGAGTCAATGCATAGGTATATGTTAGAGAACAATGTACTGGGCAGACCCACCATGAGAATTCTACGTGGAGCATTATGCAAAGTGTCATAAGCAATTCTCATAGTGACAATGATGTAATGATCCTTCGACCTGAAATCACTATATTACTACACGAGAATTTATGTACTTTGATATCATCAAAGGCCACCTTTAATAGGTGGACGATAAAGGTGATTATTGGGTATATCATGAATCGTGTGAGGAATATGAGTGATCTAGATGGAATTTAACGCTCCTATATATTAGGGGTGATATCCATAGGCCTCTTGATTGAGTAGGACTGTGAAATGCATGGCCATGCTCAAATAGTGATTTGTTTCATATAGTCTACTCATCGATCAAGAAAACTCAGATTAAATTATGAAGAGGATGACACATTCCATTCCTCGAGTTTAATCTAGGATGTCAAGGTTAAAAGGATTAAATTACATTAAAACATTGGTCACGAAAAGGTTGTATTGAATCACCGATCTTATTATTATTTGGGTAGCAGTGATGCATTACTAGATGCCGCTCACTGTTTATAATTTTATAATATGATTTTAAAATTATTGCCAACATAATAATAACCTATAGGGTCACACACTTAGAACGTAATTAAAAGGGAATTAATTTAAATTGTATGGATTTAAATATATCAATATGATTGATAGTATTTAAATTATGAATTTAAATTAATAGGATAATTTGTATATATATATATATATGTATATTAATTAAGCAAGACTTAATTAAGATATAATATATATATATATATATAAATTCGGATTTTATATTTCTAATTGGATTAGGTTTTGGTTAATTCCTTTAACTGCTATATATATGATATATCAGCCGTTTAGGGTATCATCGATATCAAAACCCTAGCCGCTCTTATAGAGAGACTAGAGAGAAAATTTTCAAAAAGTCCAGATCCTTGGCGGCTAGTACCGCAGCTTTCCTTGCTGCAGATCGTGTGACGATTCGCGGGACGTTCGTGTGGATACCGTAGAGGCGCAGTTCCGTTAGGATTGCGTTGAGGATTCGAAGCAGTTCCAGAATCTCCATCGTCTCCTTTCAGGCTTGAATAATCGGTAAAACATATCTTAACCTCTGAATTAATATGTTTTCGCATGGATCCTGTTTTAGGGTTTCGAAAATTTTTAATTTTCGCTGCGTTTATGTGCCGAAAACCCAACACAGAGCGCGTAGGCGGAAGAATCACCCAAAAATATTTTAAAACGAACAACTTATGGCAGTTTCCGTAAATGATGCCAAAGCTGAAAATTTGTTGGAGCCTCTCTGATTTAAGGGCTTAAAAGAGCTAGGGTGTTAAGAAGCTTATATTGTGAGATCTCGAAACCATAATAAGACTCGGTTATGTAAAATTCTCAACTATCAATAAAATCACTCCGTTCTGGTTCTGTATCGTGTTATTGTATACATTATTAAAGACTTAGGTCAAAAATATTTTTCTCCAAAAAACGTCGTTCTTGACACCTCGTGCTTAATTTTTTTTTTCATTTTTGGAGTTTTTGGTATATTATTTTATCAAGCTGCTTTGTCGTGCTTACATTGATAAAATGCTTTGTCGTGCTTATATTGGCGAAACGCTTTGTCATGCTTTGAAAAGGATTAGGTGTTAAAATCTAAATTAGAAATCCTAATATTAAATTAGAAAACCCTAAACCTAATTTAAAAAATCCTAACCCTAATTACAAACCCTAATTAAGGAATTTAAACCCTAATTAGGTTATGTTAAACCCTAATTATATTAACTAAACTTAAATTAGGTATTAATAACTTTATTAAGTCATTCCAAACACAAAGATCAAAATCCTAATTCATAATTAGTGAATATTAGGGCAAAATTAGCTACTAATTAAACCTTAAAGTTGCTCACAAGCTAGTGCCACCTCCTACTTCAAAATTTGTCATCAATCTGATCTCTAAGCACCTTATCATAGCTGCACAAGTTCAAAGGATAGATATTTTTGGAGGCAAAGAGTGAAAAATGACCTAAAAATCCTAACTTTGAAATCCTATAAATAGCAGCCCTAGATCAGTGTTTAAACACACAAGTCCTTCATTACTATACTTATACTATCTTCCATAAAGAGCTCTAGCAATAGCAATATCAGAATCGAAGCTTAGATAGCAAAAGTTGAGCAAGAAAGGTATAAACCCTAATTTTACGATTGATCATCTTTGATGTTATGTTAATTTTGTTATTTTGTTGTTTAGTTATATGTAATAACATACTAGTTAGTGTTCTGGGTTGTTAGATCACGTTTCCATAACATCTAGATGCATCAAATAGGTGTTTTAAGCATTCTGAAAAATTATTGAAAACTAGGCCTGACAGCCATATGTCAGAGCCTGTAGATCTTCGTGTGTTAATATTTAGGTTTGTTAATGATATGCAAGTTGTAGTATTACATGAGCTTAGTAATCTAAAAGAGGAATCAAGTCCATGGGATTAACAGAATGAAAGATATAAGTGGTCAAAGGTCATTGACCGATCACGAAAATCTGAAATCTGGGAAACCCAGAAAATTCCCACAGCCGTTTGACCGACTCAGATCTTCGTCTTAGATGGTTGTTAGATTATGAAAGTGCTTTGTTTTTGTACTCTGATATGTGTAGTAGACCACTAAAGCAGTCTAACACCTTAAAAGTGTTGGGTTTGTACGAAATCGTGATGCAATCAAATTGCAAAAATTAACGGAAGCATGGTATATCAGAGTTTAAAAAAATTTCTACAAAACCATTACCCGGATCATCCTTTATGCAAATTATTAATTTAAAACGATAAATAAGAAGTTATGGAATCATACCCTTGTAGAACGAAGCTTCCACAGGTACGAGTTCAACTCCTTGTTCTTCGTGATCTCCTTGAATTTCTGGGTTAGATTTCTTCCTTTGATCAACGTTAGCCACCCAAGTGTTTGGCTTCTAGAGGTGATCTACCAAGGAAGAGGAATTATCAAGAAGGAGGGTGTTTGGCTAAACCTTAGTTTTCTATCCTCTATAGAAAAGGAGTACTCTCC
The DNA here is from genome assembly GCA_020205555.1 of Panax stipuleanatus. Taxonomy (NCBI): domain Eukaryota; kingdom Viridiplantae; phylum Streptophyta; class Magnoliopsida; order Apiales; family Araliaceae; genus Panax; species Panax stipuleanatus. The sequence goes on from CM035124.1 coordinate 148,441,086, forward strand.
AACAATTGGAATTTCATTTTTTTAATATCTATTATAAGACTCCTCTTATATAGACATTGGTCAACCCTTCTAATCTTATTAGACATGGGATTTCTTTTAATTAATTAAACTCCTTTAATTAATTTAGGCTTCCCACCACATTGGGAATAATTAATTAAATTTATTTAATTAATTTGTCTCCTAATCTTATTAGGAATAAATGAGAGTACTAATATTAAATTAATTACTAAACTCCTTTAGAAATTAAAATAATAATAATTGTAATAATATTAATAAGGCTCCTCTTATTAATTTATATTTAATATTTCTAAAATATTAAATAATAAACATTAAGCTATTTAATTTATTCTATCACCATAGATTAAATTAATTACACTTAATACATTATTACGATTATGCCATTACCTTCTTAAATAATTATTCTTCCTTTTATCGTGTGACCCTTTAGGTTCTCCATATTAAACCGGTTGTGAATAAATTAATTAACATAATTTTAATCTTATTTAAATAAATAAATTAAACTAATAATTTATTTAAATAAATAATATTTATTCTACAATAGGGATAAGCCTCCCTAGCGATCAACGACTTTTCAGATTATATAGATTTCAACATTAATCATAAAAGAACCTGTGAGTAAATAGTCACCGTACAATTCAATCCTTCCACCATATAATGTCCCAATTAAATATAAGACATGGATTTACTGTCAAGTCTTATTTTATTTAATCATATGTATTTCGATTAGAAAATGCACAACACCAAAAATGCAAATTAGAAACTCCTTTCTAATTTCATTCTACCTTGGCCAAGGATTCTTGGGTTGTTATTTAACGAATCACATAAGACATATCTCCTCTTTTACTAGAGGTGGTAGATTCTTTATTGATCATTCATTATCTCCATATGTAACCCATTATACCCAAGCATACCCTATATATGCCTTAAAAAGTCTTAAGGAATAAGTCAAAGTATAATTTGTTACATACAAGATACTATGATGATCTCAAGTCCAAGGATCACTTGTACTACTATCACATTAGGAATTCCTATTGACAGGCGAGTAAAACTCCATTAGGTATTCCATAGCGAATCACGTTCAGTGAACTTATTCTCCAATAAGCACCTACATACTTGCTTTAGTGTCTCCACACAAATGATCATGAGATCAATCATCCTCATCCAATGAGCAAGCAACATATGTACCAATCTATCCGGATTTACTAATCTCCTTTTTAGTAATCCCACGATTGGGAACTATTTTAGTTTTAAAACTTTCTAAGAATTTGGATCTCATTAGCATGATCATCATTATGATTCTAAAAGTATTGCTTAAAACTATGGGTTATTTACATATTATAAAAACAGCAACATGTAGATAATTAAATGCCTTTAATAAATAATATTTTATTAATAAATAAATAAGATTGTTTACAAAGTGCGTGCTTTATCATCATACATGATTGGCTTGTATGCACACTACTATCAAAAAGTTCATAGGATGGCCGAAATTTATGGTCAAAACCCATTGAATAATTTAAACTTTTAATCTAATTATAATTACTCAAATTATAATCACATCTTATATTAATTAAATTATAAACAATTTATAATTTATAATTAATTAAACTACATCATGCATTTAGTAAATTATAATTACACAAATTATAATTAATCATGCAAATATTGAATTATAATACACAAATTATAACTTATAATTAATCATGCATTTATTAAATTATAATTACATAAATTATAATTTAAATTAACATTTACTTGATTAAAATAAATCAAATAATATTCATTATAATTTAACAAAATAATAATTTAAATTAAACCTTTACTCTAATTATAATTATTCAAAATTATAACCACACTATATATTTTATTAATATAATATATTAATATAATTCATTTAATTATAATTTAATATGAAACACATAATTATTATTGATTTAATTATGTGAGCGTGCCTATGTGGTGTAATTAATTATGTGACGGTTAATTATTAACTTATTAATTAAACTAGAAAGAGTTAACCTATATGGGCTAACCAATTATGTGAATTACTTATGTGTTAACTAATTTAGATTATTGTGATTAAATATATGTGTGTAAGAAGTGTTAAAGAACGTGATTTTAATAGTAGCTTGCGCTTGAAGCAAGTTTTTTATCCTTAAACTCGTCAATTATATACAAGTTCTTTAATTCTTATATTGTGCAAGTTTTCTAAACTCAAACTTGTTATTGTTATTCATTTTCTGGAAAATCCAGAAAATGAAGAACACGAAGACCAGTCTCTGACAAGACTTTGACCGACCTAGATCTATGCCTTAGAAGGTTACTTGGTCCTGAACAGTGCTATCTCGTTTAAGTATAACATATAGATTACACACTATAATTATTAAAACAAAGATCTAATACACAGAATCAAGCCGGTAAGCCTCACAAGGCTCTGACAGGTACTTTGAACCTTAATAACTTGCTGCTAGATGTTGTTTAGAGTCCGAAATTGATACTTAGTTATAGTACTACATAAACACTATAACACCAAAGCACTTAACAACATCAAAATCAACGCGAGCTGCAAGAACAAGCCTGGTCAAAGTAGTCACTCGGCCTTGACCAGGGCTATTTTTCAGAGCTGAAGAACACCTTCAGCGACGCTTTTCGTCGCTGAAGGCCTTTAACGACAGACAAAAAAAGAAGAATAATTAAAATAAATTAAATAAATAAAAATAATTAGTAAATAATTATAACTTCAGTTTTAAAAATTATTTTAAGTTATAATAATTAACTTTTAATATTTTGACATAAATTTCATAATTATTTTTATATATTAATAATTAAGTTAATTAATCAAGTAATTAGTTAAATCATTTATAAATAATAAGTAATTATTTAAAAATGATTTAAATATTCAAAAAAATCATAATAAATGATTATAAGTTATCTAAAAATAAAACTAAGGTTTTAATAAATATACTAAGTAATTGGTAAATTATTTAAGTATAAAGTTAATGATATAAAAATCATTCCAATGAATAAATAAATATTTAAAATTATTATAAGCTTCCAAAAATTATTATAATGATAAATAAAATTATAATAAAGCTAATAAATAAAGTTTTACTAAGTTTCTAACTTATTCAATGTTCGGTGATATTTTAGAGCACCAAGATCGTACCGAACATAGACCGAACGTGTCTAGTTTGATTAATTAAATACTGTTATCAATACAAATGACAATTATAAAAATGTTTAACATATTTTTAGGCATCCTAAACACTTCAAGTAACTTTAGATAAACGTTCTTCGCACAGGCAAGTGTTCTAACTTTATCTTTTCATTGTACACATAAACTTACTATGTTACTCAAGTTTTATACTTATTCTTATGACATTTACTTGAATACCTTTCAATACCTTCTACCAAACCTAATTATTATCACTGAAAAAGTTACTGCTATTGTTTCAGCATGACTTAAGAAATGAATCATTTATTCATATGAAATTGAATTGTTGTTTATCAAGCATAAATTGTTAGTCAAACCAAATTGTTTTGGTAAGGCATCCTATACTGAGTTGAATTTATCCTAAAATGTGATTTTCTATATGTGTGTCTATAATAGACAATAGAAGTAGGATAATATGCATACTCCTAGGATACTGAATAGGCTGATCCCCTATCTCAGTTCCGAATACGCAGATTTCTAAGTCTGTGTGACTGACAAAAATGGTTGAGTGAAATAAAAATTCCAGAAATAATCGTCAACCCTCAGTAAAAATTGTTGAACTCTTGTTTATTCGAAATCAAACATTTTGTTATATAAACTTGTTGAGCATGTCATAGCTCATTCTTGCAAATTATTTCCTTTGCAATTTTAGATGGTAATCCCAGCACTTCTGACAAACATAGTGGAAAGAGACCCTGCGTAGAATAGCTTTATTTACTGTCTTTATTTACTGCAAGTCTACTTAGACCTTTTGTTGTAATAAAAACTCAAGTTTGAGAACCATGTAACTGAACTTAGTATAAAATATATATATTATCATCTTTTATTTCTGCAACCGTGTATTGGTACATACTTAGATGATTTGTAATACGAGTTAAACGTTACAGTATCCTTAGTGATTATATATCTGAGTGAGGGTATTGGCAATATGGACTGTTCATGTTATTGCTAAGACTCTGAATTTCGGATGAATATGAACTACGGATATGAAAGGAATATTCATAGGATACAGTCTATTTATCCTAGTAAGGGTATCCAAACACAACAATAGTTCTAAACAAGAATTGTTATCTGTTATGGGATACTGTGAACCTTGATATATAGGAATTATATCTTATTGAATATCTATAGTAATTGGATAATCGTGAACTCCAGATCGGATACCGCGGGTGTATATATTTGGGGGCGTCACATATATCACCCATGAACATAGTTAAGTTAAGTTATTATATGACATATAAAGTTATATAATACGATGAATCTAACCGCATATGCACTATATGATTGTATAGGGTTATTTTAACAAGGTTACGCTTATAGTTTAGTATACTAAACATCAAGGCAAGTATCTGAACCTTAATTCTTTATTGCTTGTTTCCTGCACTATGTTCAAACTTTCTATTTTCATTTCAAGTATTCTATCCGTAAACTTATTACATTACGCAAGTTTTCTATACTTAATCTTATGACGTTACTTGAATACCTTTCTATATCTTATACCGAACCAGGTTATTACCCATTTATTGAAAAAGTTACTGCTATTGTTTCAGCATAACTTAAGAAATGAATCATTTATTCATATGATATTGAATTGTTGTTTATCAAGCATAAACTATTAGTCAAACCAAATTATTTTGGTAAGACATCCTATACTAAGTTTAATTTACCCTTAATGTGTGGGTATTACCCTAAATTGGATTTTCTAAATGTGTGTCTATGAATAGACAATAGAAGTAGGATGATATGCATACTCCTAGGCTATTGAATAGGCTGATCCCCTATCTCAGATTTGAATACGCAGATTTCTAAGTCTATATGACTGACAGAAATGGTTGAGTGAAATAAAAATTCCAGAAATGGTCAACCCTCCGTAAAGTGAAATTATTGAACTATCATTTATTCAAAATCAAATATTTTGTTATATAAACTTGCTGAGCATGTCATAGCTCATTCTTGCAAATTATTTCCTTTGCAGTTTTAAATGGTAATCCCGGCACTTCTGGCACACGTAATGGAAAAAGACCTAGCTTAAATTAGCTTTATTTACTGTCTTTATTAAATGTAAGTCTTATAAGACTTTTGTTGTAATAAAAACTCAATGTTGATAACCATGTAACTGAACCTAATATATGAAATATATTATCATTTTTTATTTTCGCAATCGTGTATTGATACATACTTATAGGATTAGTAGTTAAAACATTACAGTATCCTTCAGGATTATACATCTGAGTGAGGGTATTGGCAATATGGATTGTTCATGTTATTGCTGGTACTCTGGATTTCAGATAGATATGAATTACCGATATGAAAGGGATATTCATAAGATACAGTCTATTATCCAAGTGAGGGTATCCAATCAAAGCAATAGTTCTAAACAAGAATTGTTATCTATTATGGGATACTGTGAACCTTGGATAGATAGGAATTATATCTAATTGAATATCTATAGTATTTGGATTATCGTGAACTCTAGATTAGATACCACGGGTGTATAGATTTGGGGGCGTCACAGAGTATCTTTGCAATGTAACTCTTATAGAGTTCTTCTGGAGATTCCTACTGGTGAGGACTATACTCAAACATCTTCAGAGTATGTTCTTCTGTTATCAGCTTCTTCTTAATTAACATTCAACTTTTATCCATGGCACGTACGTAAGCTTTACAGTCACCTTTAGCTCTATGGTCAGCTTCACAAATAATGTTTGACGATTCTGGGACTGACTTTACGATCTTAACTTCACTGAATGATCTTGAAGTTATCTTACTGATATGACTTTCATTCAGCGTCTGCTTGTAGTATTTTACGCTCAGCCTTTACTAAAGGAGTTTTACTTGACCTTACGATTCACTAATCACTTTGTAAGTTGATCATTACTTTGTGAAGTGATATTTATGATAATCGTAACAGCTATGTGATTCCTTCTATAGCTCTGTGACAGCCTTACAACTTTGTGATCATTGTTGACGTCGGGCAAAAATCCGCTGGTCGGGTCACAACCCGGATCTTTCTCTCTTCCTAAGTTATCTCTACCCTTACTCTTTTTATTTGTGAAAAAGGTTTTGAAGGATTTTTCAGGAAAAGGCCAACATGTATCATATCGATGATTGAACGTTTTATAGAGTCGCCAGTTGGTAGATTTGAAATGGTTGTACCAACTCAACCGAGTTTTGTTTGAAATAGGCCCAATTGCTGGACACTGTCGAAACTTGATCTTTGAAAATAAAGTTTTAAGTTCAGGGGCTTGGTTAAGTGTCGGAAAGGTTTTAGGCACCCCATAACTCCCGTGTAAACACGGTACCGCATCTTTTCAATATTTTTCTTTTAAATCTGCAATGTGTGTGTGTGAATGCTGGAAGAAAATTGGGCCTATGTTTGATTGAAAGCATGTTTATGCATCGTTGAACCTATATACAAAGGGTTTGCTTTGATTTGCAAAAAGTCTTTGATTTGGTTTGCAAAAGCTTCTTTTTTCGAAAAGATTATTGAATGATGTTTTGAAAGAAGGTTTTCAAACCTTACGCTAACATAAGAATTGAAGCATATTGATACTTTATTTTTATCTTTCAGCCTTTTGGCTCAATTTGAATGGTGATTGTCGGGCTGCGAAGCATCCTCGACCACAGTATATATATAAGTGTCGGTCTCCTCATGGGCATGATAGCCATCGGAAGGACTCGAACACGACAACCCATATCTTCACAATGTTGAGACCTTAAATCCGGATAACCGTTTTAAGGTCTTTTGGATGTACATTTTTTTATAGAAAAACTAGCAGGGTACATTTGTAAAGTGAAGTTTGTCCTATCAGTGGGAATCAGATTATGATCAATTGGATCATGAATCCCACGATTCCTAGGCTCACATAGGGAGGCCAATAAACCTGCACAGTCCAATTTTGTATAGAAAAAGATATATATATATATATATATATATATATCCAAATATCGTCAGAACCGATGATTCATTCAGTAAATCCTGGTTCGCACATGGCCGAAGTGTCTCGTTCCCACTAGATAGCAATCTAAAGGCCACGAGGTTACTTTTATAACTGAAACTAGAAAAATACTAGATTTAAATAAATCTCAGTCATTCTAGCTTTCTGGTTCTGTCTGGACCTATTTTGAATCGTTTGAAAGCTAGAGTTGGCGAGATTTAACTAAATCTAGTTCGCTCGCAGAAATGTCAGTGCCGATTCATATCAAATGAATATTTAAAGCAATAATTTAATAAAAATGAGCATAGCAAATATATATATAATTATATATACGAAAGCTGTAAAGGGTGATGGGTTTTCACGCTGGTGCCCGGAATGAAAGGTATATATATATATAAAAGATGTATAAAAGCCACGGAATGATCCAGGTTGGATAGAATGTAAATATATATAGAAAAACAGTAAAAATGGCAATGGGTTTTCACGCATGTGCCCGGACTGGAAAGTAAATATATATATTTATAAAAAGCTATATAAAAGCCATGAATGATCCAGGCTGGACAGAATTGAAATATATATAAAAATAATAAAGGGCGGTGGGTTTTCACTTCGAGGTCCGGACAGAAATATAAATATATTTAAATATAGACAGAAAAGTAGTCAAACTAAGACTAGAAAGATAACCAGTGTGGTTGATAAGTCGGTTTTATACCTACTTATCCGGTATCTACTACTTGAATTAGTTGCTTAAACCTATGTTTCGTAGTTGCTTTTCATGCAGTTTGTGTTCATTTTGTAGATCTTATGCTTGGAAACTGTGTGAGCGACTATTGGAATGAAAAGGCAAGGAAATACAATCCGGACATCGTTTGGGCTTTCATGTTCTTGGCTTGGAACTTAGGTTTTATTGTAGAGCTTCTTCTAAGCTTTTCGAAACATCTTGAATCATCCTAATCGGAGTTCGGAGGCGAGAGTTATGACCCTTGTACCAACGGATGTTGAACTTCACGGTTTTGGGTTGCCATTGCACAGCTGTCACTTGGAGCCTAATTTCGACCTTCATATGTCCATTATTTCTCAATTCTCAAAAAATAAGTCATGTATCTCCATTTACTAAATGTTCTTACTGTAACAGAAATGGTCATTCTTTTCACATGTGTAATGCTCGAAATGAAAATTATAAAGGAAAAATGATTTGGGTACCAAAAGGAACATATGTTGCACCAATCATTAAAAATACAAGGAAAGAGTTTCTATAATTATCAGAGTCAAAAATCTTATAAAACTTTTCATCAAAGTTTTTCAGGATATAAAAATAGAGTAAATCATGCATCTTATAGACCTGTTACTCATAAAATGCTCGCATCTACTAAGGATTGATTATCCTGTACACATTTTTGTAAAGGAAAACACAAATATTCCTTATACAAAATGGGAAACTAACCCAAAGGACCCTTCTTATTAAAGGGTATCAGTTCGTGAAATTAATAAATGTTGCAGGTACATCTTAGAGCTGACTTTAGTAAAAATAACTGACGACATCATTGTTGGGTCTATTGATATTGAGAAATGATTTTTTTAAGCATGAGTAATGATTTTGAAATGAGCATAAAGGGAGAATTAAACTTATTCCTAGGATTGCAAATCAAACCAAGTGAAAAAGATTCTGACTATGAAGGTCATCATAATTGTTAAAAGAAAAAGGTACAATTTTCTCATAATTATTTATGCATTAAAATATATTTTTAAATAAAAAATTTTTGATTAAATTTAATAATGTAATAAAATATAAATATTTAAATGTGTAGAATTTAAAAAAAAAGTATACTTTTATTTTTTTAAATATTATTATAAATATATTTTAATATTCATTAATTATATTTAATATTTAAATCTATTCTCTTTAAATATATATATATATATATATATATATAATAGATTTAATGTGGAACATTCATTTAAATTTCTATACATAGTAACGGTAAATAATCTCCATCCATGCATACTGATTTAGGTCAATCAGAAGCAACCCCACAAAAGGAATTTTTTTCAGATTCTAATATCTTCTTCTGCACGTTCTGAAAAGTAATCTACTCTATAATATTCTTTCCCCCATTTTTTTATGATGACAAAGGGGGAGAAGAAAAATATTTTATAGGGGAAGAAAAATATTATTGGGGAGAAGAAAAATAGCATCATTGGGGAGAAGTTAGTTTTTATGCTATCATATGCTATATACATGAACTGTTATATATTGTTACATGCTAGTTTATATATTGTTGCATGTTAGTTTTTCAAAAAAAAAAAATTTGATTGCATAAATTGAGGGAGAGCTTTTATAGAAAATATTTTTAGTTGATTGTCATCATCAAAAAGGGGGAGATTGTTGGGTCTCCAACTTTTAAGTTTATTTTGATGATAACAATAATTAGTAAATAAGTTAATTAAAAGGGTAGAATCCTCTCCATAGAATTTTTAGTATAATTGTTTTAATTATCTTATTTATTTTGATCAAAAATATTTTTAAGGATTCCTATTTTTCATCATATTCAAGTTTTCAAAAGTATTTTTTACAAAAAGGAGCCTTGACCGAATTAATGCTTGGAGCATTAAAATATTTGTGTGTTGCATTATTTGTAATATTTGACCAAAGAAAATGACGCATATTTTGGGACAATTCATATGTTACATGCTTGAAAGTTTTAGGTATTGAAATGTTAAAAGACATATAATCATAATATGCTATATATGTGTATATATATATATATATATATATGTAATGATTACTTGCATTAAATATGTTATCTATATATGTTTATATATCTATACCTATATATACATATATATATATATATATATATATATAAACCGTGTGTGAGTGTGTATATATATGTAATGATTACTTGCAATTAATAATACAAATATAAGCATACATGATAAATAGCCTTGACCGAATTTGTTTGTACATGCATGCTTTTCGGATGGAGCATTATGAAATTTTACATACATACATCTTATTACACTACATAATAAATGCTAAGATTTGGAAGAGATTTCACATGGGCTAAATATATACTGCCTTGACCGAATTTTGTTGAGTAATAATGTTGAGATTTGATTTGATCGAATTTGAGGAGATGTTGAAATTAACATTAAATAATGCCTTAAAGTTCTCAAAAAAAAGTTGGTCAAAAATTATTTTATTACATACAAGTATAATATATAAGTTTCATATATTATATTATATATATATAACCGTATGGTATAAATATATATATATATATATATATATAATAAGTCTTATATATTATAGCATATATATATATAACCGAATAATATTAATATTTATAAGTATTATATATAATCGGTATGTGTGTGTGTGTGCGCGCATTAAGTATGGTTTATGTATATATATAAATAATTAATACATGTATGTATGTATGTATAATGCATGTATGTATCAAATAAGTGGGCAACATATCAAATGCTTTTTCGGATGAAACATTTACATGTATGATATGGCATTTTACATAAAGAGCATACATCGATGATATCATAAATTTTGACCATATATGGCCTTAAGGATTCGGATATGGCATGTTGCAAGATTTGGAGATATGCTAAGATTGTATGATATAAATTGATTTGAATTGTGAGCATTAAATGCTAGTTTGAAAATTCAAATGAAGGACATTGTCCAAATTTTTGGATGAAACAAGTTGGCAATCCGTGTGTTTTAAAATCCAAAACCTTCATCCAAACCATTAAAATAAACTTGAAGCAATCTCATCCATTGATTTCAAAAACAAATGAAAAATTACCATTTTAACCCTAACTCCAAAAATCTATAAATAGGAGGCTTTCCTTTCATTTCCATTTTGCCAATTCACTATCAAAGAAAAGCTTATACTCTTCCTACATACGCTCTCTCTCTAAAAAGCTTTATCTCTTCTTATCAAAGTTCTAATCATTTGAGAAGGAAAAATTGGTCTAAGCATTTGAGATAAGTTATTTGATTTACTTTATTTGAATTATCTCTTGCTTATTTATATTTATAGATATACGAATATAAATTGTTATACACAATTTTATATATCTATATTTCATCTATTTATCAAATAAAAAGTTTACTTAATCTGACGCCGCAAGGCTACAGGAGATATTCCTCTACGGAGAGGGATTCACACCGTACGATTCTTTATAGTCTTAAGTAACTTTTTATTGATATTATTTATATAAATATCGTAAATAGATACGACACTTGATGGTTCAAAATGACACAGTGATATTCCTCCAAAAAGAGTGAACTATCCGAACCGGATTTGAAAATCGTAGTGATCTATTGAAAGTATTTATATAAATATCAATTGTGAAAATCATAAATATTGTCATACTTAGACGTCGCAAGGCTACAGGAGAGATTCCTCTTAAAGAGGGATTCACACCGTACGATTCCTTATAGTACTAAGTGACTTTGTTTATAATCTTTCACATAATAGATAAAATATAAAATATATATTATTTGAGTTAAACAAGTATATTTGTTATATCAAGTTGTGCTTAATTAATTAAATTGTTATACTTGATAATTATTGCTTAAATTGATTTATTCTTTTAAATACAAGTACTTGATCACAAAGGCATTCCTATAATACTTGTCAGAAAATATCTGAGTTAAACAAATGTATTTGTTATATCAAGTATTGCTTAACTGATTTATTTATTATATTTGATATCTGTCATCATAAGTATTTGATCATAAATTTATTTATTCATAAAATACTTGTTGCATAATATAAAAGTTATTTAAACTTTTAGATCACAAACTTAAATTGACATATTTGCTTATTCAAGAAGCATTTTTCACACAAAATATAAAAGCAATTTAAACTTTTATAACAGTGCATAAATTTACATATTTACTTACACAGAAGCATTATTTTATCAAAGCATAAATTATTATCTGCTTACAAAGAAGCATATTTTCTTCAGTATAAAAGTCTGTGAACTTTTATAAATACATTTGCTCTTTAATTAATATCTGCTTATTTCAAAAGCATCTATTTGTACTGAATTTTTATCTGTTTATTTGAGAAACACATTGTCGTAATATCATTTGTAAAAAGAGAAAGAGGTCAGAATTAGTTTATTTTATGTACCTGTGAGAAAGACGAGTAATTGTTCGACCAAGACCATAGTCTTAGAGAGGTCAGCTAGGAGTTGGGTCTCTAGTGAACTTGTGAGGTGAGGAAGAGGCTGTTACTTCAAGACCAGATCATAAAATAGAACTGAACTCAAAAGAAGTACAACTAAACTTAAGGAAGGAGTTGGGAGCTTAGTTGTCCAAGATATGTAGTTGTGAATAGTTGAAAGTTTGTCTATAAAACTTTGTAAAGGTTTCTCCGCCTGTTGAAGGAGTATTTATTACTGATAGTAATAGGATCTCAGGTCCTGGAGAGGAGCTTGAGACTGGACGTAGCAGCATACCCATGTATGTTGTGAACCAAACAAATCTCTGTGCATTGTGTGATTAAATTTTTACTGTCTTGTATATTAATTTCTAACACTGCAAATTAATTATCTAAAAATTCAAAAAGGCCTAAGATAATTTTTTAATCTGTAATAATCTATTCAACCCCCCTTCTAGATTATTATTGGACTTTCAGAATTTTATTAAGTAATTCTTCGTGGGAACGATACTCTACTTACTCTTTATTACTTGTTGACCGTGTATACTTGCACGCATATATTAATCGGGAAAACGACCAATAAGTTTTTGGCGTCGTTGTCAGGAAATTAGTTTAATAATTTTTTCCAACATTAGCTTCAATCAAATTAGTCTTAATTTAAACATTTTATTTTACTTTTTAATTCTCTTCATATATTTCTCTCTTTTCAGGTACCATGGATGACTTTGCTTATCAATGGCCATACACGAGGATGACTCAACCAAGGCAAACAAGGATTGATGGACTCAACGCAATTTCTGCATTATCAGCACAGCTTGAGACACTTTCGAGGAAGTTGGACGTTGTTCCAACCCAACGTACTCGAAAGATAGCAGTTACTTGTGATTATTGTGCTGGCAACCATCCGAGTCATCAGTGCACCGTCAGTTTTGGACAAGTGCAGTATGGGGGTGATTACCTCAACAACTATGCTTATCCCAATTATCATCAAAATTGGGGGTATCACCCAGATTCTTCATGGAGCTATGATTATCAAGACCAATACTGCGCTCCAAGTCCAACATATGTACCCGAATTCACATAGCAATCTCCATTGCCACAAGAAGAACAGTCAAGGAAAGAATTCATGTATAATCTCTCAGCAAACCAAGAGGAGATGATGACGAGTCAGGCAATATCGAGTCAAAATTTTCAGAACCAGATGGCACAACTCATCAATACTCCAACTAATGAGCCTCAATACATGGATTACGAAGCTGAAATAGAAAATTCAAGATTGGAGGATTTGTGGTTCAAATTCATAGCGTCAACAAAAGAGAGCTTGATTGAGCAAGAGATGTCAATTCAAAATCTTCAGAATCAGATGGATCAAATGTTCAAAGCCTTGACAAAGGAGAGCTTGATTGAGCAAGAGATGTCAATTCAAAATCTTCAGAATCAGATGGATCAAATGTTCAAAGCCTTGAACAACTGTCCTCAAAAATATTGGTGCTATGACATGGATTTTGATACTGATGGAGAGCCCGAGTGGAATATGCAACTGGATGAGCTACAAGAATTTGAAACCGAGGAGACAAATGGGGATAAGGACAATGAGGCCATCAAAGATCTAACTGTACATCGCAATGAATATGAGCCGATCGTGCTAGGACCCCAAGTGCCCTCTTCGCCAAAGTTCAAGAATCCAGTCAGTTTTGCACAACCATGCCCCCTTGGTAGTCACGTATTTGGCAATGTTCTTTATGATATAAGAGATGGTCAAACCTTGAAACCATGGTGGTCCGAGGAAGATAAAATAGAAGAAGAGCCCGTTGTGTTTTTCATGCCCCAATTTGTTCATGAACACAACGGCGGAAGCACTTAGCTATTCGAAATTGGAAATTAGGAACTTATCTACAAGAAGCAAGCTAGGTGACTTAAAATTGAAGGCTATCACTAATGGGAACCTCTCAAAGCATACATTGGCCCTGATGGATGGAAGGTTCCTCACTTATCATAGAGGAATTGGATAGCCTTGACATGAAGAAGTCCAACTGAAGGACTATAAAACAAGCACTCGATGGGAGGCACCCCATCCAATCCAATATTTCTCCCTCTTTGTTTAATTTTAGTTAAATATCCACTCATTTCTCCCTCTATGTTTAATTATTCGTAGTTTTAATATTAAGTAGAATTTTTGGTAGATTATAGTAGTATTAATAGGTTTTTTTGTGATTCTCTCAGGTTCAATTCAATTGCTATGAGGATGAATGGGCATAATAAAAGTCAAAAATAAAGCGCATTGCAAGTGTTTCTAAATAGGGCTGAAAGACTAAATTGGACTACCAAATAAGTTTGGGGGGATTGCAGGCCGAATTCCTAAGGCATTAGAGAAGTCCACGCCCAGTTCCCAACTTTTGGATCCATCCAGACTTATCCACCGCCTGATACACCATTAGATCATGAGGAGGCGGACGGAGATGACGATGCCACTTAGAGGAGTAGCCTTTCAATTTTTATTATAATGAGGGCATTGTTCGTTTTAAGTTTGGGGGGATTGTTCTTGTTTAGGGTGCATATTAGTATGTTCATGTGTATTGCATATAGTTTAGTTTTTACTCATATGTTGCATCTAATAAATTGAAAAAAAAATCAAAAATATTTGTTTTTAATTGTTGCATTTAGTTAGGTCATATTGCATGAATCCAAGTTTCCAGTTTGCGTGAATTTCATTTGGCCTATAAGGAGATTGGAACTGCATGATTTTTGATCAGTTTTGATTACTTAGGCTTGGTTGTAATGTTATAGCATGATGTGAATTTTAATCTGTTTGAAACTGATGTATTCGAATAGCACTTTAGAGTATCCATTACGATTTGCTCAGTTTCAATGGTCACATAATTGTCTTCTTTTGAGAAATTTGTATTTTAATGATAGAGATTTAGTAGACAGTTAGCAATGGCTAGATGATGCAAAAGCTTAAGTTTGGGGGGAAAACAAGGGGTATGCATGCTATATAAATAAAAAAATGAGAAAAAGAAAAGAAAAAAATATGTTGAATAAACACTTTGGTTAGTTTAGTTATGTGCCTTTGATACTTGAGTAAGTACGCCCTAGGGGATGTTTCTACACCCAGCGCCCTAAAGCCATCTGGCTTGGGAGTCGTTAGTCGAAAGCTCGCTACACGGGTATCACTGAAAAGCCTAAGAGAGCTAGACATTGCACAGTCAAGTGTAAACGCGGAAAAGTGCGAATATCGCCCTCGTGAGTAAATAATAGCATAATAAACCCCTTGTTGATTCTTAGCTTAGTTGATGCGTAATCTTGGTTGGAGCTTAATTTATTTACTGCATTTCTTGAGTTGAAATTGTATTTTTCCCTCTAAGAAGCATATTATGTGAAGTATTTGTCCTGTAGCAAGTTTAATGGTTGCTAAGCACACACACACACTACATCAATGATGATAGGTTTTGATTTGCAAAACAATATGCATTATGGCCTTGTTCTTGGTTAGATTCTCTGTTTGAAGATTTTATAGTTTCTCTGAGGCAATTCTTGTGAGCTTCATATCTGCCTGGTATTTGGATTCGTTAGTATTTAGAGTAGATTGCATTATGTTTAGTATATTGCATTTGCATTTTGTTGTGTTGCTTGGGGACAAGCAACGGTTCAAGTTTGGGGGTATTTGATAAGTCGATTTTATACCTACTTATCCGGTATCTACTACTTGAATTAGTTGCTTAAACCTATGTTTCGTAGTTATTTTTTATGCATTTTGTGTTCATTTTGTAGATCTAATGCTTGGGAACTGTGTGAGCGACAATTGGTATGAAAAGGCAAGAAAATACAATCCGGACATCATTTGGGCTTTCATGTTCCTTTCATGTTCTTGGCTTGGAACTTGGTTTTTATTGAAGAGCTTCTTTTAAGCTTTTCGGAACACCTTGAATCATCCCAATCGGAGTTTGGAGGCGAGAGTTATGACCCTTGTACCAACAGACGTTGAACTTCACGGTTTTGAGTTGCCATTGCACAGCTGTCACTTGGAGCTCAATTTCGACCTTCATCCGTCTATTATTTCTCAATTCTCAAATAATGAAAGTTGTAGATCTCGTCGATATCTTCGATTTGACAGGTGGCAGGCCCCGTAACTCCTCCCGAATCAAAAGTTATGGCTGTTCTACCAGAGGGCACTGCAGTAGATTTTCTAGGGCACAGCCGCGCCATTTCATAGTGTATTTGGAGCGCGGCCGCACTCTCTTCTGGTCCAAAAAAGTGATATTTGCTACTAGCGCGCTCGCGTCCAACTCCAGGCCATTTCCAGCGCGGTCGCGCCACTCCTGAAGCTGACTAGAGTTGACTTTTTTATTAAATAGTGCAATTGAAGCGTAACTTGGAGGAGGAGTCATATTAGGGCTTATAAATAAAGACATATTATTAGAGGGGGAGACATTCCACCCTTAGGGATCATTAGATTACATATGTTCTTCTCTTTTTTTTTTTAATTTTCTTATTAGATTAGATTAGATTACATTAGATTACTAGAACCCTAGACTAGATTAGATTTGGGGTTTGAAGCAATTGAAGATCCTTGGAAGTTCAAATTTGAAGCAAGAGAAGAAACTCAGATTTGCATTTCTTAATTCCTAAATTCTCTTTACTTCTATTTGTATTCTTCTAATGTGTAATCAATTGTGGATGGTAGATTTGATTCAACTATGACTTAGACTCTATTTTGGGATTATAATGGAATCTATTGAGTAGTTTATTTTGATATACTTCCTTGTTAGTCTTATTAATTGTTATTGGATTGTCTATTATGATTCATACTTAATTGCTTACTTGATTGGCCATCAATTACCGTGATAATCCATATGAAATTGAGAAATGGATTGTGGGTTTAGATCTGATCATAATAGCTTGTGTTTGTATGTTCTACATGGCGTTGAAATGCATGATTTGTGCTTCAGATAGACATATACCGAAGTACCACTTGTAGTCATTTGAGAACTTGTGCTTAAACCCTTATTAGTGTTAAGTCACATAGACATATAGTGATTTATGTAATTTGGGTGTTCACATGCATTCTATTATTTGTGGATTATATGTGATATAGACTTAGTACATCGAGAGATAGCTATGTTTCGCTTTCATGTTCTTGACTAACAATCCGGTGATAATTAATTTGGCTTAACGGAAAGTGTGTTGATTTAGATAAAACAATAGGTGATATTGTAGTCTCATGTCTTCATTATCTATTTTCATTTTAGGGATAATTAATATTAGTTTAATTGCATATTATTATTCTATATATTAAATCATTCGTTTAAATAAGATTGAAATGGTTATGGGTTAGTGTTTGGTGAATTTTATTAAGTAATTTTTCGTGGAAACGATACTCTACTTACTCTTTATTATTTGTTGATCATGTATACTTGCACGCATATATTGATCGAGAAAACGACCGACACTGGTGAATGGTGCCAAAACAGTAAAAAGGCCACAGAATGATCCAGGACGAACTGGAATGTAAATATATATATATATATATATATATATGTATATAGACAGAAAAGTAGTCAAACCAAGACTGGGAAGATAACCCAGTGTGGTGAATGTTGCTTATATATGCATATATATATACATATATATATATATATAAAAGTTGTAAACTACCGCGGATTTGACATCTGGGCTTGAAAAATTAGTATATATACAGTTAAATATATACCCAAAAAAAAAAGCCAAACCCGGACTGAGAAGATAACCCAGTCTGGCGAAGTTACTAATAACGAAGATGCAAGTGTATAAAAGCTATTGGAAGCGACAGATCATCAATCCGAGTTGTAGAAATGCCAGAAAATGCATTTAGGTGCTAAAATGTACCAAAAGTTGACAAAAACGGCCACGGAACTGAGTTCCGGGCATGTTTAGAAAACGAAACTTGATATGCAAGTGTATAAAAGTGCGAAGAAGTAATAATAACTTGATGATCGTAAAAATACTCACAATGAACTGCTACACGGGCTTTTTGCCAAATCGTAGGCTTTAAACGTCCGAATCTACCGGTTATTTTCTGATATGTGGTAGTATATGGATATATCTACGTGTTAGAGTGAAATTTTTTGGGTTTGAAAGACAAGAAAATAGCTGAAAAACCAAACGAGCAGGGGTTCGGAGCGTTTCTGAATTCTTCAAATGAGATAAGGGTCACCTCATATATATAGACCAGGGAGCCTCCCCTTTACCTGCTGCTGCCGCAGGTAGAGGTGAGGCTCCACGTGGCAGGGCCCACGTGGCGGGTCCTGTTGCATCGAAGTACGTGCACTCTGAGTAAAGCGAGATCAGATTCAAAACTTTCTAACTTTTGATCGAAGCTTCCGTTTGAGGTGTGTTGTACCTTTCCGGAAAGCCCTTGCCGAGAGTGTCACAATGACATGGGATAAAACATTTTCCAGGTCTAAGAAGACGAGTTAATAACTAGGTCTTCGATTCCCCGCAGTTTGTCCGTTGAGCTGTCTTGCGCTGTTTGCACTAGGGATCATTGTTATGGTTCGTTCTGACCTTGTTGGCATCAATTCGGCTTGAGTTTGATCAAATCGGCTTAGAGTTGGTAAAATGACCATTTTTCCCCTCTCGGGGTTCCCTTCAGTGTCGGCATGGCCTTTGGCTGACTTTCTTGGGGTTATTTCCAAGGTTTGGATCCCAGTTGATTCTATTTGTCATCAGGGTTGTCTCTGAGGCTGACTTTGTCACTCCAGGTTTTCCCCTGGAGATGTTGTGATGCTTCAGGATTGTTTCTGAAGTTGACCTAACCTCTCGGGTTGAGACCGGGGCTGGTCTGTACTTTTCGGGTTGAGATCGGGGCTAATGTGTACTTCCTGAGTTGAGACTGAGGCTGACTTGTTCTTTCCAGGTTGAGACCGGGGTTGACCTGTACTTCCCAGGTTGAGACTGTGGTTGACTTGTACCTCCCGGGTTGAGACAGGGGCTGACCTGTACTCCCCGGATTGAGATCGGGGTTGACCTGTACTTCCCGGGTTGAGACCGGGGCTGACCTGTACTTTCCGGGTTGAGACCGGGGCTGACCTGTACCTCCCGGGTTGAGACCGGGGCAGACCTGTACCTCTCGGGTTGAGACCTGGGCTGACCTATACTTCCCGGGTTGAAATTGGGGCTGACCTGTACCTCCCGGGTTGAGACCGAGGCTGACCTTTACCTCCCGGGTTGAGACCGGGGCTGACCTGTACTTCCCGAATTGAGACCGGGGCTGACCTGTACTTCCCGGGTTGAGACCGGGGCTGACTTGATGACCCGGTATTGAGACCGGGGTTGAGTTGATGACCCGGTATTGAGAGCTGGGTTGATTTAAAAGACAATTTTGCCCTCCTACAGTGTTAGTAACAGAGAAACGAAATTTCGAGTGTCTACAATCATCTTGTCACTTTACGAGCTGAACTTTTCCTTACGAGATGGAGTGAACTCTGCAATTCAGCTTATGTTTCACAAACAGAGTTAACTTTGCGATGCATCTTCATACCACGAAATTTGCAGAGGAACTTTACGATCAACGAAATCCTATCAACTATAAAGCATATCAATTTCAATAAGATCAACCTAACATTATTTGATCTTTCTAATTTAAGTCCTTATATATCAAATCATTTGTAAGAACTTTACAAAACTTACTTATACAAATATATATTAATAATATTTTCCTTCATACATATAGGCTACTCTGCTAACGACCTTTACAATACTAACTACTAATATGAATAGTAACTTTTACAATTACTCCTATCTATTACATATGCAGACAAGTTAAAGATCAACCTAACAAGTTTAATCGTTCTATTCTAAGTTCTTGTATATATTGTACATAGATATTTCAGTTAAGGACTGTACAAAACTTATACATACATATACTTTAAGTCTTTCATCATCAAATCATATACATTTGGAATATTATGAATGTTCTAATCAATCTCACCCTTAATGAAACAACTTTCTAATCTACATACAGATTACTAACACAATCAACTTCTTTCAAAAAATGTTCTAGATGAAATTTTCTCTTTTCACTAGATTTGGTTTACACACCAAGATTGTTCGACTTTTTTTATTCTCCTTATAGGAATCTTCTTAGCTTTTTCTTTATATAAATTGGGTGATCAAGATTTTGACTTTAGTGTAATAAAATATTAAATCTTATAAAATAAAACAAAATATATTAATTAAATAACTTAATATAATTAAAAAGACAAAATCAAAAATAAGAAAATGCATAAATTATGAGTCTTACCGGTAGTTTATTTTTTAGGCTGATATCACATATTGCAATAAACTAAAATAAAATACGGAAAAATTATATTTATAATATTTATTATTCTTTTTATTGTATTATATTTTTAAATTTTTTAATATTAATAAATTTATTAAAAATAATAATTTACTATCATCCACATCGGGTGTGCGTCCTAGTTACACATAAAGTATTTATTAGTAGTATTTATTATTCGTGCATGCACCTATACAAAAATTAAAATATTATCGATTGCATGATTTATTATAATAGGGTCCTCTTAATATGTGTTTTAAGGACATATGTTAAGTACACAATTTAAAAAAATATTCTCTTAAATTATGTATATATTCTCTTGATTTCTATATTTGTATTAAGTTCAAAAGAATAAATACATAATTTAAAAAAATATTCTCTTAAATCCATTATAATATTAGGCTTGTTACCACTGTCCGCATTTCCACAGCAGTCATATTCTCTTCTTTTTGGTTCAAACTACAACCATTGAGGATAACCACCGCCCCCTTGTCTCTCTCCGTTACTTTGCATTCATCACTTCATCTCACTTAATTCATTGATTCTTTCATCAATTTATATGGCTAGGGCCGGATCAATCAACAATTTGAATCCCTAAATCAAAGATCATATTCATAATAATGGTGTTCAAAGGCAGATTCTTCTCTTCGAAGAAATCCTCCTCCGACACTTCCAGTCCCGATGGATCCAATAACAGTCCTCGATCCTTCGGCTCCAACTCGAATTCGCCCATCAGATCTGATAAGAAGAAGGGCAAATTGAAAGACGATCAGAAGCAGCAAATCTCTCCTAGTCAGAAACAAGTCAAACAAGATAAAAAGAAGAACGATGTTAAGGGAATCAAAGTGAGTAGTAGTAGTACCAGTAAAATTCAAACAAATCCAACTCCAAATCCAACTCCAAATCCAACTCAAGCTCAATCGCCGGTGGTGGTTAAGCCGAAAAAAGGGGCGGAAGTTATGGCCGCCGTTTCGCCAATTTTAGCATCTTCATTGGGGTTAAATCGGATTAAGACTAGATCGGGGCCATTGCCACAGGAGAGTTTTTTTGGATTTGGTAGTAGTAGCAGTAGAGATAGAGATAATAATAATTATAGTAAAGGGACTGCAATTGGTGCTAGTAATCTTTCTAAACCTAGAAATGATGATTTGTGTTCTACTTCGGGTCCTGGTCGTGGCAAGGGCGTGCTAAAGGAGGCAGGGGCTGATCATAGAAAGAAGGATTCTGGTTCGGAAAATGTTAGTTTTGTTGGTTGGGCTGATAATGGTAGCAATAATTCTACTGATAGTATCTCAACTGAGAGTGGGCCGTCTAGGGACCAGAGTCCTCATGTTCAGGTCCGGTCTCGGCTTCAGAATGCTGAATCCTCATCCTCAGATGCAGGTACCTCCTATACAACTTTTACTTGTGTTTACTGTATATGCATATATATTTTGAATTTATACAGGGAACTAGCAAATTGGAATGCTTTGTATCTCAGTGTAATACTGCAGTTAGAGTGACACCTGGATGCATGAATCTAACCTTAGAAGAGAATTACCACCTAACCTTAGAAGGAATTAACAATCAAAACATTATGCTAAGATATTTTTGTGCCATGCCACAAGTATCCTGTATATACACTGTCACAATAGTGCTGGACTGCATGATCTATGAAGTAAAGACACTGCTTGGAGGCCGGTGTATCTTGGAGGTTGGTATATCTGTGTCAGATACATATTGGACACCGATACTCCACATACTCTCGATACTTTAACTTTATTATTTTTAATATTTTTAATTTTGGGTACTACCGGATACTCTAGGGATACTTCCTTATATGAAAGGGGACTCGGATGCTATATTGTGTTTTGTTCAGTGATAGAGCTGGAACTAGCTTGATTCATCTTCTTTTTACCTTATAATGCTTTGTGTCTTGTGACTCAGAGATGATAATAATCTTTTAGATGATGTAATGTTTGATTCCTATATTTTCACTATGTAATGATTAATTTGTTGTAGTATATAATTCTTAGAACTAGAGGAAAATGATGATATTTGATGCAAATGTTGAGTTCCTACCTTTTGATTATGTTATAATAGGTGCTAGAAATTTAATGGGATAACTTCTTCGTTAGTCTCCAAACTATAGTTGTTTTTCAGGTTTAATCCTCTAACTATTTTTCCGCGTATTTTGTCCTCAAACTATGTGTTAGTCCCCAAAATATAGTAGTTTTTCACTTTTAGTCCCCAAAACTGTATTTGTTTTCACATTTAGTCCTTGATCTATAGCTGTTTTTCATATTTAGTCCCCTTCAATTGCTTTATTTTTGAATGGTTGGACGAAAATTGCAGATATTATAAAGTATGAGGATCAAATACGTGAAAAGAATAGTTAAGGGACCAAACGTGAAAATCAACTATAGTTTGGGCACTTATGAAGAGGTTATCCCAATTTTAATTGAGCATATGGTTATGTTATATAATTTATTTATTATATATACATACATATATATCTTTTAAAAGATATATAAAATTTCAACGTATCCCTAATGTATTGTAGCCTCTGAAATTACCATATTGCGTTTTGTGTCATATCTGTATCACGCATCCGTAGTGATGCTTCCTAGATGATAGATAACTGTGAAGAGATATGAATTAAAACATACTTCTAATTAAAAAGAAATAATCTCCTATCAGTACTAAATTATCTTTTGCTATTCCACGAGTATACAACTTGATATATCTCCCCCTAGATATGTTCTGTATGTATTTTTTTTGTGTGCTGATGTAAATTTGTGCTTTATTCATCAATTATACTCTAGGAAAAGTTGAAAAAGATTGTGATGTAGAACAAGTATGGAGGAAGGAATATTGAGATTAAAGGAGATAATTTGGCTTAAAGCCACATGCACAAGTCTTAAAATTTAATAATATCAATCATTCAAGCTTGAAATACAGATTGCACCCTAGACTTTACATGCTCCTTGAGGTTTGCAACCTAAATTTAAAAACGTGTCTACTTGCACTCCATCGTTCATTTTTCAAAACAAGGTACGCCCTTCGGAATTTTAACCGGTTAAAAGTGACTGAAAGTTCCAGTCGTCCAACTTTTTGAAGGGTAAATTAGAAATAACAGATAAAAAAATTAAATTATATAAATCCCAACTTCAGAACCTAAGACCTATGTCAAACAAAAATCGTATATTTGTTCATCTCTTTCTCTCTTTGTCTCCTTCATCTCGTTCTCCCTAGTGATTAACAATATGAGGCATGGTTGTAGTGGAAGCCTTCGAAGAATTTAATAGAGCTTTACCAAAAAAAGTTAAAAAACACTCCAATATGGGTTTCTTCTCCTCAGTTGTGCTTTCTTCTTCTTTATTCTATTTTGTCTCTTTCCATGGCTTTGGTTATCAAGGACAGAAAAGAATACCCAATTTACATCAAATTAAAGAATATCTACTTAAGCAAACAAAAATTTCTTGTGAACATACATCTATGAAATGACCTGGTGTATCCAAAGTCCTGCTACGGCAAATTGATTCTCAGCTCCCTAATCTTTTTCTTCCTTCTCTCTACCATTCCCCTATGGCAGCAGCAAGAAGCTTCAAGTGGTGCCGCTCAACTTCATTGGTGGCAACCAAATTCCTTTTCGGCACGAACAAACTGAAACTTTTTTTTTTCATAAGTCCGGGTAAACCAGATCTGTTGTAGAGCTTCTTGGAGATTTGTGGAGATGATTGACTGATTATGTCTTTATTTAGCTGCGGATGGTAGTTGAAATAAAAATGATGATGACCAACGTTTGAGATTGCAATTTGGGTGCACTTTACTATTCTTTTTTGGATGTTAATGGCCTAGTGTACGAGCCTTTATTGGGTTGTTAATGGCTGAAGTACCAGCACACATTAGTTCAATATATAGAACTA
This sequence comes from Panax stipuleanatus, assembly GCA_020205555.1. Taxonomy (NCBI): domain Eukaryota; kingdom Viridiplantae; phylum Streptophyta; class Magnoliopsida; order Apiales; family Araliaceae; genus Panax; species Panax stipuleanatus. Next base: position 148,465,673 of record CM035124.1, read on the forward strand.
AAGATCTGGGATGTGCATGTATAATTGTTTGTATATATGCTGAGGATGAAAGAAAGAGATAAATCAATTGGGTATTTGGGTTAGGTTTGAGGTTAGTGTTTACAATTTATTTGCTATTTTTATTAATTTTTTTACCCATTATCCCTATTTTACTCTTCAAAAAGTTGGATGACCGGAACTTTCAGTCACTTTTGACCAGTTAAAAGTCCGGAGGGTGTAACTTGTTTCAAAACATGAACGGTGGAGTGCAAGTAGACACGTTTTTAAATTTAGGGTGCAAACCTCATGGAGCATGTAAAGTTTGGCGTGCAATTTGTATATCAGTCATCATTTAATAATCATAGTATTGAGATTACATCAACTTATGTAGAAAACCTAATACATGGAGGCTAAGTAAAATCCTAGGTAATCTAATTTAAAAAGGATGCTATTCTCTAATAATAATCTACTACTAGCTTCACTAACCCCTGTATGTTTTTTCCACTTGTGTTCTCTTATATTTCTTGCCTCTCCCATAATCCATCTTCTTTCACTAATCTTTAATTTTTTGTTTTATGTAATATATTATAATGCATTTAAGTTAGTAGTCTGCCGTATTTAGACGTTGAGAAAGAATCTCTGGAGTCTGGTGGGTTAAAAGAGAAGTAGGACCATAACTGAATGCGTGTTGAAAGCATAGTAGAGGCTGAAACAGATATGGGTAAGCAGTGATTGAAACTTTAGTAATAGTAGAGGCTGTAATAGATATGGGGAAGCTGTGATTGAAACTTTAGTAGAGGCTGTAATAGATATGGGGAAGCTGTGAATATTGGTGAGGCCTTATTTGTTAAGAAGGAGGAAGAGGTTGGGAAATGATGTGCTTGTAGAGTCGAAGCATGTGGGTAAAGTGGAAGAGTGGGTTTGACAAATTACATGATTAATTGATGTTCAAAAGTTGGAAAGAAAATTCTACATAGATACCTTAATACGTACGAAGACCACATGTATAGTGTTGGATAGCAGCAACCGAAGTTGTAAAATTATGTGTTGACATTTAGGTGCTAATACTAAAAAAAGAAAAAAGGTAGGTGCTAAGTCAATATGTGGGTGATAGGTCAAGAGAAGAGATTTAAAAATAAACAAATTCTTATTCATAGAAACAAGAATAGAAAGAATAAACATAGTATTGAGATCGTCAGATCGAAAAGTAGCGGCTATAGATTGAGAACAATGGTTAACTTTATTTTTGCTCAAAGAAACAAAGAGGTGCACAATCAGTATTGCTAGGGGAAGAGGAAGACCAAGATTGTGGTATTTCATTATTTGAATGGATGGCTATATAAGCATATATACTTTGGTTTTGATTTTCTGATTTATCTCAACAGGGCGTCTCAATTCATCATGGGGCCATTCTGGGGGTTTAAGGAATTCTGATCTTTGTACTCCAGAGGCAAAGGTAATATGATTACTTCAATGCCAATTCATTTACTTATTTTCGTTTACTTCCTGCATTCTATGATTCTAGTAATTATTTACTTATCTGAGTATCTGGCTATCTACTTTTATAGGCACCATATGACTGTGAAAATCCGAAGGAATCTGAATCACCCCGCTTTCAAGCTATCCTTCGTGTTACAAGTGCACCAGGAAAGAGGTTTCCCGCTGATATTAAAAGTTTCTCCCATGAATTGAACTCCAAAGGCGTAAGACCTTTTCCATTTTGGAAGCCTCGACGCTTAAATAACTTGGAGGTAATTTGGTATCGCTTTCAAGTTGTGTTTGTTTGCAGAATAATATTTTGCTGCATTAATTTAATCTACTCTTATTTACCACTCTATTGCATACAGGAGGTTTTAGTGATGATACGGGCAAAATTTGACAAAGCAAAGGAAGAAGTAGACTCTGATCTGCATGTTTTTGCAGCAAATCTGGTTGAAACTCTTGACAAGAATGCAGAAAGTCATCCTGAGTGGCAGGAAACTATTGAGGACCTACTGGTTATGGCTCGGAGCTGTGCTATGACGTCACCTGGAGAATTTTGGCTGCAGTGTGAAGGCATAGTTCAAGAACTGGATGATAGGCGTCAGGAGCTTCCCATGGGTATTCTGAAGCAGCTTCATACTCGAATGCTTTTTATTCTCACAAGGTGTACAAGATTGTTGCAGTTCCACAAGGAAAGTGGATTTGCTGAGGATGAACATTTTCTTCAGCTTCGTCAATCCCTGCATTCTGTGGATAAGCGGATTCCTTTAGCCATAGGAATGGATGGCGGGACAGGCTCTAGTGCTGCAAAGGCTTCAAAAGCAGCCTCAAGGAAGTCGTACAGTCAGGAGCAGCGTGGTCTAGAATGGAAGAAAGACCAACCTGGAAGTTTTCTCTCCCCCCCTGCTGTGGAAACTACAAAGAACTTAGACTCTCCTTCAAGCAGAGATAGGATGGCTTCTTGGAAGAAGTTTCCTTCTCCTGGAGTAAAAAGCCCAAAAGAAGCTGCTCCACAGAAGGAGGAGAATAATGATAAAAAGGTGGAACCTTTGAAGATCCTAAATAATAATAAAGGTAGTTCTGATATGGATACTACTCCTAAGCCTCTAGAACTTCCTCCTGCTAAAGATTCTCATGGTCATTCTTTAAATCTCTCCAAGCATCACCATAAATTTTCTTGGGGTCACTGGGGAGATCAGCCGAACATTTCTGATGAAAGTTCAATAATTTGTCGCATTTGTGAGGAGGAGGTTCCCACTTTGCATGTGGAAGACCACTCCAGAATATGTGCAATTGCTGATCGATGTGATCAAAAGGGTCTAAATGTTGACGAGCGCCTTGTGAGAATTGGTGAAACTCTTGAGAAGCTGATGGAGTCGTTATCACAGAAGGATTTCCAACATGTAGTTGGATCTCCTGATGGTGCTAAAGTGTCAAATTCAAGTGTTACTGAAGAATCTGATCTCCTCTCTCCGAAACTCAGTGACTGGTCTCGCAGAGGCTCAGAAGATATGCTTGACTGTTTTCCTGAGGCTGATAATTCTGTTTTTATGGATGACCTTAAGGGTCTGCCATCCATGTCATGTAAGACGCGTTTTGGTCCCAAGTCTGATCAAGGAATGACTACATCATCTGGAGGTAGCATGACTCCTAGGTCTCCGTTGTTGACACCAAGGACCAGCCAGATTGATTTACTATTGGCTGGAAAAGGTTCTTACTCCGAACATGATGATCTTCCACAGGTAGTTCAAAGTCTAATCAACTCATTGTTTTCCCGTCATCTCCATTTTCTGTATGTAGATAGAATAACCATTTATTTGAATCAATTTTTTTACAGTATAGATGGCAATCAATACCATTTCCTTTTAGGAATTGTTATTTTGTATAGTCACAGATTCCATGCATGTATATTTTTATATAAATATATGTTTTGTTAGTTTGTGTGAATGCATGATGGTAATCTTATGCCAAACAACATTGTATGCCGCACTCGAGATGGAGAAACCTGAGTTTGGCATGTATTTGTGTGCGTGTTTGTTTGCATAGTTATATGAACTATGTGTATAAGTAAAGAAAGAAAACCAAATAGTAATGGTATTTCAAGTGTAGGTTACCTTAAAAGAGTCATTTTCTTACATTAATGCTTAATTGTCCTCCCTCATATACAGAATGCCTTAAATGAAATTCTTTGTTATGACAATTAATATATTTAAAACAAACAATGGAACTGAAAAATAGAATAGAGAAAAGCACAACAATTATGTGGTTCTTTTCTATTATTAAAATTTCTTCTTTTATAAAAAAAATAAAAAAATAGAAAAAATAAAATCATACCAAAGCTAAACTGAGAAATCTGAATGTTCCACCTAAACTCACTCCATTAACACATAGTACTGAAAAAATCTCTCTTTCTCAACCAACTTCGTAGAAGGCCCCTAATATGTGGCTAACACCAGCAATGCTTGTACTTGGCAACTGACTTTGGTTTGGGTATGATATCAGCTGGGTTGTGTGTGGTTACCAATTTGTGAAGCCTAAAACAGTAAACAGTAACATCATTGATAATTCCTGAATGAAATATGATACAACAGATGTATGAGCTTTGTGCTCTCAGAATAAATCTGATCCCTAGTCAGTGAATAGTACTCCGACTATCACCTGATCATCTAAGTGGACTCTCGGTACAACCCTAGCTTCCTTCACTGCTTCCGTGGCATACATATACTCTTCTTCTGCTGTACATGTGACAACAGTATTTTGTAACGTAGCTTCCAACTAACTGCCCAACTAACAAGACTAAACCTATTTATAAGTTATATTTGTCTGCCAAGATCCCTGCATAGTCTGAATCTAAACCTATTAATATCTCATCATGTCCTCTGAACTCCGAAAACCTTTTTGTATTACCTCTAAAATATTTGTGAACACCTGAGCTTTCTTTAGTAGACATATACATGCTAAATATACTTGCTGGCTGTGGAATGAATATTTGGACATGTACATACCACGCCATACATAATGCAACCATCTGCCTGGAACATGGAGCTCTCCTCATCCCCTTTTGATGCTCTTTTCACTACATGTTTTATCAATAAAAAATGCTCTTTTAATATATGATTTACTCGTAGAGAAAAATAATAATAAATTAACCAATCTCCTCCGATGTCTGAGGTGTTAAGGAGCTTGAAGTAAGCAATAACTTGAATTGAAACTGGTTGGCATTTTTCATGCTAAAACAACGTAACACCTTCTCAACGAACTTTTGTAAAGATAAGTACAACTTACTTTCTATCTCGTCCCTGAGATATTATGTCTCCAAAATCCTCTTGGCTTCCCAAGATATTTCCTCTCAAATTTTGTCAAGACTCAAGCCTAACCTAGGTTAGCTTGACTAAATCAAATCTCACAAATCTAGATTAACTAACTTTTGAGTTATAGGAGTTTGATGTGCGACAGTGGTTGTAAGTGAAGAAATGGTGTGATTCTGTGGATTTGTTGCTCAACTTAGTGCTAGAACAAAGTAACAATGGAGGAATTGGAATGAAAATGGAGAAACGTGGAGAGAAAGGTATTGTCAATAGATAATAATGGAGTAAACGATGTTCTTTACAATATTCATATGAGACCACTTTAAACTATCCATGGTCCTCTATTTATACTTGATTTAGGCTACTAAGTAACTTTCATCGCTAGCTTGAACCTTGCTATAATAAGCATAACTACCTTCCAATTCATATGACTCTACTTTACTTGAATATTCTTAACTAACTAAATAGTCCCTAAAACTTATTAAATTTGCCTAATTGCATTTGCCTTTGGCATTACTAATATCTCGCTTACTTCTGCCTTCAAATGTTCAATCGAAGTTATATCTTTTCCTGCAATCGACCTATCATCAAAGTATAACAACAAATCTATAAATAACCCATCTCGAACCTTCCTGAAATAGACACAACTATCATACTTTGATCCTCAAAATCCAACATACCGCGTAAGCTAGTCAAATCTCTTATACCACCGTCTTGGTGGTAGTTCCTTATTTATTTAACAGGCATACCTGGTCTTCTTTCTTCAAAGTTCAATGTGAAAACCCTCATGCTAACACATATGTATCCATTTTTCCAAACTGCTATGCACAAAGTATTTTTAACATCTAATTCTTTTAACTCCAAATGCACGCAGCCTTACATAGCAACTACAGCAAGAAATATACAAATGAAACTGTGTTTTACTACTGTGGAGAACACATTCCTTGTTCCTGCTATAGGCCTATAGCCTTTTGCAACTAACCTTGCTTTTGTACCTTGCATTTTCAACTCTTGGGGTGCCTTCCCTTTAGGTGCTTTTGCTAGTTCCCAAGTCTGGTTCTTCTGAAGAGCCTCAATCATAGAAACCAAATATTTTGCATAATCCTCTGAAGAAACAGCCTCTGATTTCTGATTATGATGAAAATTCAACTATGATGTGATAGTTCTTACTACATTAGGTCATTTCCACAATATATTAACAATTTATCGATTTATAGCTAATCTTTGTTTTCAAGTCAATAGTTGACTGAAACCAGATATCAAATTAGTATTTTTAGATGATCCTCACTCTTTGTTGGCATTGATAGATGCTATGCGCTGAGTTACAGATTTTATCTTTGGGGGAAACAGAAATTCATTAATGCTACTAATTTTCAATAGCATTGGATGTTTGTGGCAATAAACTTGGAACTGTCCTGCTGGGAGAGGGCCCACAGAAAAACGGGGTGGGTTGGCATCTTGGCTATCCGTTCTATGGTTGGTCCGTTACCCTGGATGCCGAACTCTTTCTTCCAATGTTCTAAAAGGCGCTGGGCGGGAGGCGGGGGGCCTAGCGCCTAGGGGCCTAGGCGGGATTTTTTATTTTAAATCAGTTTTAATATTTTATCTTATATTTATCCAAACAAAACAATAATATAAAGCAAAACAATCTATAATACAGATAATAAGGGCCTTTGCTTAAAGTTCAAACACATATCCATATTGCCAATGTCAAAGTTCAAACACAAACATGCAATTGTTCAAAGTTCAAACATATCTTTAACGTATTAGTTTTATTCATAAACAAGATTGATATTAAATAATAAAATTTAAAATTTCAAGAATTCAATTCAATATTAAAATTTAAGAAACTAAACATAAATTTAACAATTATATTGAACTAAACAAAATATTACAAATGTATCATCATTTATATAATTTGAAGTTGGTACAAGCTCAAAAAATTATAACTATAATAAAATTATCCATTTTGACTTGATATTGTTCACTTCTTGTTGTGATTTGATATACTACAATTTGCATTATGAATATGGTAAATCATTAGAAAAATAAATATATCAAGATCTGGTTTGAGTAGTTATTAAAATAAAAAAAAACCTCTCTGCCTAGGCCCCGTTTAATTTTCTGGAGGAATTTTTTTGCCGTCTTGGGCCTAGGTGTGGCGCCTGGGGGCCTAGCGCCTAAGGGGGGCCTAGCGCCTAGGCGGGGCCTAGGCCGGGATTTTTAGAACACTGCTTTCTTCTGCTTCTAATGCATGGAGTGAACTCTTTCTTCTACTTCTAATGCATGGAGTGAACTCTTTCTTCCTTCGAGTCAGGTTTTTTGCTTTGCTTGTATATACATATGTGTTTAAAGTTGGTGCTTTGTATTTTTGGCTTGGCCTAGTTGGTGCTTTCTTCCTGTGCTGTTTAGCACTGATTTCTGTCATACAAAAGACTTGGATCCATTTGGAACTTTCAAACCCAATGGAGAAGTATTTTGTAGCTCAAAGGGCGACTACGGAAGTATAGACAATGTTTTGCTATGTATGACTATGAGTTTGTTTTATTAGTCATTTTTACTTGAGGCTGTTTTATGCCATAAAGTCCTTTTTTGATCATGTCCATGAATTCATTTGCCAAACCAAAAGAAAAGAAGAAACAAAAGAGAAAAAGAAAAAACTTTTTGTATTGTTTGTACACCGAGTATGTAGAATTTGTATAACTAGGGTACTCTTCCATCCTATATTGTGCTAAAAATAACTGAATAAGGCTAGAAGTACGCAAAAGAAATCAAAGTATTTTGGCCCTCTTTCGATTCATATGGTATAATGATGGATATACCTTATCTTGACTTGTATTGAAAAGTTTTATGACCGTCCTTAAATATGTATTTGATAGTATTATGCTTGATAGATGACTGTTATTTGTTTAATTTTTAGTTTTTACTATTGGTGGTTCCATGCTATTAAAGTCTTTTGATGTTGTAGATGAATGAACTCGCTGATATTGCTAGATGTGCTTCAAATACACCCTTAGAAGATGATCGGTCTTTGCCTTACTTGCTTACTTGTCTGGAGGATTTGAGAGTTGTCATTGACCGCAGAAAGTCGGATGCTCTTACCGTGGAGACATTTGGAGCCCGAATAGAGAAGCTGATTAGGTGAGTTTCTTTTCTTATTGTTGCATTCATTTAATTTTTCGTATCAAACTTTAAGAAAACCCAAAATCTCTCGACTCCTCAGCTGCGCATGATTGTAACACCATATCACCACCTTTTGTTTGAGCTAATCTGAAAATGTAGAGTTTTGTTTATTCCTAAAACTCTTACCCAACAATGTTCTCTAGAAACTTAAATAATATATATGATTGAGAAGAGGGCCATTTGGTTCAAAACTGTTGCCCTTGACCTACCAGAGAAAAGAAAAACAGCAATTTTGTCTTAAGTTGAAATGTAATTGTTTTCGATCCTCCAGGGAGAAGTATTTGCAGCTTTGCGAACTGGTTGATGATGACAAAGTTGATATAACTTCTACTGTAATTGATGAAGATGCTCCTCTGGAAGATGATGTAGTGCGTAGCTTGAGAACCAGTCCTATACATTCTAGCAAGGACCGAACCTCTATAGACGACTTTGAAATAATAAAACCCATCAGTCGCGGAGCGTTTGGTCGAGTATTTTTAGCAAAAAAGAGAACTACGGGAGATCTTTTTGCCATAAAGGTACCTTAATAGTCTTGCTATTGCCACTTGCTGTTATCACCACTATGCTTTGGATCTCATTAAGGAGCTTTTCCTGTTATAGTTTTGATAATTGATTAAAGATGCTTCCTAAAACATATCTGTTGCTCCTTGTGAAAATTTATAGTTGTTTAATTATTTTGTGCTACAATTTTGTATCTTCAGAATTCATTCATCATGTGGGGATGTCAATAGTGAAGTCTCTTCAATATTGTTTTTTCCTTTTATATATATATATACACATATATATATATATATATATATTTAAGTTCGTTATATGTCAATGGGATCATATTTTAAGTTGGTCACCAAACTTAACTAAGGTTTTCAGAGATTGTTAGTGTTCCTGAAGGGGGTTGGACACTTCCGAGACCATAAATTTTTTAGTCAAAAGTTATGTTGATTAATTAGGATTATATCCTTTGAAGAAATACTTCCTCTTGTTCTCAGGAGGTTGGGTAGGTGTGGCGCAGGACTAAAGTATTGTACATCAGAAGTTACAATTAGGGATTCCAGGGTTGGATAAGAGAAATGGAGAGGACACAATCTGTAGAGGACTATTATCCTAAGAAAAGAAAATCTTGGGTCATCTACCTTGGCTTTATTTTCTTGTAGCCATCTTGTCTTCACCTTGGCTGCAAACCACTTTGTTGGAAATTAAGGAAGAGGGTAGGCAGAGGCAGTGAATTTCAGGAGAAGACACTTCTAAAATCTAAATACATTCCATTAATTAATACTAGTTTTTGCATCACACACCTACGTGTGTGTTAAAAGTGGGAGGATGTGATCGTAAATAATACAAGATGAGATAATGGGAGACATGAAAGTGAGAAGATTAAAGGGTAAAATGGGAAAGTATAAAGGCTTTACTATTTGTGTTAACACCAAAAAAACTCCCTCATTTTGCTCTGCTTTTATTAATAGAAGAAGATACATTGCCATTAATCCAAATACATTATCTAGAAATATGAAGAAAATGAAAGTGGAATATGTATATATATGTATGTGTGTGTGTGTATATATATATTTTACTTGAAGAGGAATGGGATTTTGGAGAGCACTCTAGAACTCTTCCATTTCACTTGCGTCAAAATGATCAAAGTTCAAAAATGATCAAAGTTCAAGACTATTTATAGGCTACATGAGACCTGCTTCCAAACACTGAACTACAACATGAACCTAATTTATTGAATCCATGTACATGAACCCCAATATTCATGTTACTTGTATCAATTCAAATGTATCTTCAACTATCAATGCTTGTCCCATGTAATTTGAAAAGGTTCTAATGTCTAGCTTAACTCCAACAACATACATGTATTATAAGTCTAAATCCAGACCATACACATCATTATCTATTATATTGAACATATTTACTAGAAATATTAATTCAGTGTATTTTTCCTACATTTTACTGAACCAAAACTATGTTGCCAGTGCTTGTGCATATTCGCTTTGTAGAAACATTTACAAACCAGAAGCATGCTGTGAATTTAAGTTTTTTCCAGTTCAGCCTCGTATACTATCTACGTCATAAAAATATAAAAGTAGAGTTCTATTGTACTTTTGACCTTTTTATGCATACTTTTTTCTTGATCAAAGATACACTTGGACATTGTTCCTTTTGATTTGTTTTTTCAAGTAAAATTTTAAGGACTATTATTAATAGTAATTGGGAAATTTAAATGAATACTATTATTAGTACTAATTGGGAATAATTATCAACGTTTAAGTGTGTTATTGGCAGACCTCATTTTGGGAAGGAGGGATAGAGGGGTTACTAAGGATTATGGTAATCAATGTTATACTTAACTCTTGTTCATTGTTTAGTTAGTAATTTATTCTATGAACACGTGTAAAAGATGTCACATAAAAAGTATATGGATGCTTAACACTAACTACCTAATTCATAATAAAAATACATGTACTACACTATTTTGTATTTTCTCCCTATTCCAATAAAATTTCGGTTTCTTTTATAAACGAAGTTGGAGATTTGGAGAAGTACATTTTAAGCAAAGGGGTTTCGATTAAGATGGAGTAAGACAATATTTTGAAGCGCGAGTTCAGCGATATTAGAATAAGAGATGCGGACAGTGTGAATATATCGGGGTAGGCCTAAAAAGAATGTATTTAAATACTTGAGATCAATTTTGTATAAGAGGGGAGATATTGATGAGGATATATGTCACAAGGTTAGAGTAGGATGCTGAAGTGGGATGGTGTGTATCAGGGTTATTGCGCGATTGTAATATTTCATCAAGTTGAAGGTAAACTTTTATAGGACAATGGTAACACCAATTATATGGGATTGAGTATTGGCTACCAAGAAGCAACATGTGCATAAGACGGGTGTTGCTTAGATGATAATGCTAAGGTGGATGTTTGGGTATACAAGGTTGGACATGATTAGGAATGAGGACATTCAAAAGATGGTTGGAGTGACACTGATTGAGGTGGTCAGTTGAGATTGTTTGTTCATATCTAGCGTCATCTTGTATACACATCTGTAAGGAGAGGTATATTTTATCAAGATGAAGATGTAAAAAGAGGGAGGGGAGACGAAGATTTTCTTTTGACAAAGCTGTATAAAGAGACATGCAGGAGAGGAATATTAGTCCTTGGTCCTGGATGGGAAGGAGTGAAGGAGGTTAATTCGTATTTAGATGCCGAGTAGTCTTTAACACTCTTTGATGTATTTTTATCTTATCTGTATCCTTATTTTTTTTTTACTTATTTTACTCTTGATTTTCTATTTATCGTTATATGTGGGATTTATTTTCAGTCCACACCAACTAGCTTGGGATAAAAAGGCTTTGTTGCGTTGAATATTTAAAAGAAATACACTACTGAAACAGAATTTGTAACTTGTTCTCTTCTTGTCTCGGAGCAAAGATGAGTTGGATTTATGGTCTGTAACAATTTTTGTGCAGTGACACTTGGTAACAAGAGATGTAATTTGTGTTAATAACAGATAATTACTACCTGCAAGGAAAAGGAAAACATTGTGTTGGCCAACCCACGAATATGACATGCACCCCTTTGATTTATGTTTATAATAGGTGTCTTTTGCCTAAAAAATTATGATTGATCTTAGCTGTTCAAAAAGAAAGAAAAAGAGAAGTCCATTAAACTTGTCACAAGACATTGGGGTTCCCCCCTTTTGGCGCTCTTTATATGTACTTATAGACTTATCACAAAAAAATAAAAATAAATTCATTGATACTCGTCCTTTGCAAAGTATTATATCTATCCTATTGTCATATTCATAAACTTGTACTTCAATTTCAACTCTTATGCGTGTGTTGAGATTCATCTTTGTTCTGTACTGCATCAAGTCACATAATTTTTCTGTTATGCGATTGATTGTCCTTTCTTTCATTTTACTGACATACTTTCTCATTTCTGTTCCATACATGTCACTTAAGCAAGTAAATCCTTGATGATTTTATTGCCCTTATGAAAGAATATAAATTGAAACACAGTGAAGAACTGAGAAACAGAATATGTACATATTATCTTCAAACCACTTAAGATCAATTGTGCTTACACTTTGTTGGTTCTTTCTGTAGTCCTACAAAATATCACAATCCTAACCTTAGACGAATACAAATAATATTTGTTGAAAAGTTCCTCCTTTATATTTATTTTATGCAGACATTTCTATTTTATGTACTGGTTATTAATGCTTAATTTTTCAGGTTCTTAAAAAGGCAGATATGATCCGTAAAAATGCTGTTGAGAGTATTTTGGCAGAACGTGATATTTTAATTTCAGTTCGAAATCCTTTTGTGGTGAGCACATAGGCCTAATTAGCAAAATGGTACCATGCCATAAAAATTGTTGCCATGTTCTAACTTGAATGTGAAATGAACCAGGTTCGCTTCTTTTATTCATTCACTTGCCGTGAAAACTTGTATCTTGTGATGGAATACCTGAATGGTGGAGATCTATATTCTTTATTGAGAAATTTAGGCTGCTTGGATGAAGATGTTGCTCGCGTATATATTGCAGAAGTGGTAAGTGTGCTTGTTGCGTGGGAGAAATTTTATCTTGAAAGTCATTGTCAACATGTAAATCTGAGATTAAATTGTCGACAGGTGCTTGCTTTGGAATATTTACATTCTTTACGAGTGGTTCATCGTGATCTGAAGCCTGATAATTTGTTGATTGCACATGATGGTCATCTTAAGGTAACTACATATTGTTTCTGATTTCTTTTCGGTGGTTTTGCAGTGCTTATACATTTTAAAGATATGGATCTTTTTAGTTTAATTTATTGCTACAGCAGTTGATCTGTTTCCCTTGGTGTCTGGCTTCCAAGATGCACACTAAATTCCCTGTTATTGTGTATTTGAATTATGGTAGACAAATAATAATATTGAGATTGGAGGCAATTCCCCCTTCATCCTTATTACTAGCAAACAGAGAATTGTTTCAGAATTGGGCTGGTAGCTCAGTCAAAAATTGCCACGAAACTTTGCCAGGACTATGCTTTAGCTGGTTGCTCCTAGCTAACATCATTGGCTTTCTATCTCTTGTGAATTAAGTTTCAGACCTACTTGCAAAGCTTCATATGGCCTTTTTGGTTTCAGATCCCCGGGTGTCCTACATTACATGGGCTTTTCAGAATTTCAGACCACTACTGAGAAATTATATTAGATTCTGATGCTTCCCATTAATATGCCACTTGGAATTATACTTAACAATTCAATTTCATTGCCAAATTCTACATAACACTTGATATTTTATTTTGGTTCCATAATTTCTTTATAAATAGTGAAGGATTTCACATCTTGAATACTGTGTAACATAGGTCGTTCATCTGCAGCGAAATATAGAAGGGAAACTTGAGAGAGAGAGAGAGAGGGGGGGATAGAGGGTTGGGGGGGGGGGCAAGGAAAGAAATTAAAGGAGAAAAGAAGTTTTGGAGATTCTATGATTTGCGTACAAGGACGTGTAACATAAAGTGTAGCAAATAATTTCAAAAATCTTATTTGACGTCTGGAGTATACTACTGGAAGTTCCTGCTTCTAGCGCGAAAGCAGACAACGCAAAGGAGGGAGGCGGGCTAAATACAGCCCACCTAACAGCAGCTAGAAAGGCTATAGGCGCGAAAGAAAAGCGAGCAGGAAATTCGGCATCATATGGAACCGCGGAGCCAGCCTCAAGGAAGAGCTTTGATCCTTGCCTTGAACCGACTTTCGAATTTTTGATACAGCCTTTGTGGCCTGGTTGAAGAGTTTCCCAAATGTGACGAGAACCTCATATTGATAAGTAGAAGGGAAATGGGCTTTCTTATAGCTAGTGCGCTCATCCCATCCATTGCTTCTTTCTGCAGTTCTAGTTTCAGTTTCAATCTTGTAACTCCCTTTATTATCCGTCTTTGTTTCAGTAGTAGCTTTCAGTTCCTATCCTTCTTTTTGTCCAGTCTCCAGTAGTTGTTTACGTTTCATAAGATAGTGAGAACTTTCATCTGTTAATAAATGCTCCTCTCTGGAAAAGAGTTAATTCCTTTTTTTAAACTGTTAAAGCATGCGTTATATATCATATGATGGTGATCAGCTTTTAGTGATTTGGTGGTCTGCTTGCGATATATATCATATGCGAAAAAGTAAATTATATGAGATTTTCCCCACCCCACCCCCATCTAAAAAATAAAATAAAATTAAGGATTGAGTTTTCCTCATAGATAGTGCAAGCTTGCTTCTTGCTCAATTCCATTTGTTCTTGCAACTACATGTTCTATTAATATTGTTTCCTTATCAGCTTTTAGTGTTTGGTGCCTACGAATATATACCATAGGCGAAAAAGTAAATTATACGAGATTTTTTCCCCTTGCAATAAAAATTAATGGTTTGAGTTTAACTTATGGATGATACAAACTTGCTTCTAACTCGATTCTATTTCTTCATTCAACTAAATATTCTATTAATATTGCTGCCTCATCTGGATCATAAAGTCCTGAATATTGCTTTAACATCTTTGATTTGTAGTCCCTGTTTTTACACCTCTCTCTCCCTCCTAGGAAGCAGGGGTGCATCACTTAGGTGCCGCACGGGGTGTGGCATCTCCTCCTTCCCTGTTGTCTCTATTGGGTGACATAGATATATAAATTATACCTTTCGGATCTAGGGCAGAAAATTGAAAGCCATAGTAGGAGACGAAAAGAGATGAGATAATTGGGCAGAGAATTGCAGAGAAGAGACGCCGTTGTCCCCTTTCCCTTTTCGGATCATCAAGAGATGACGTCGTGTCCTTATCCGTCTCCTTACCCTTCCGATTGACGAGTTGCGTCTCATTCTCAGTCCCTAATCTAGGGAGTAGTAGCATAATACACGACTTAGAGTTAACCACGTGAATGACCCACATGAATTATGTCAGACTCATTACTGGTAGTGTATACTACATAGTTATAGACTGCATAGCTGGAAGTAATACTATATTACAAGTAACTTGTATAGATTACAACATATACATATATATATATATACATATATATATATATATATACAACAAATAATAGTATATAGAATTACATCAAATATTTTATATGCTAACACATAATTAGTGTACTTAAGAGAATATAATTATTAATTTTGTTTAATAATTTATACTATACTAATTTTAATCAAGTGTTTATTTATTTTAATCATTATTTATAATTATGTTCATATATATATATATAATTAATTAAATATGTGTCGTATCCCTTCCACACCCAAATCCCCATTTTTAAAAATTCGACGAAGCACCATATCCCCGGTGTTGCGCACCCGTATCTTGTATCTTTGCTACCTAGTCTCTCTCTCTATATATATATATACCTATGATTGCTAAAATAAGCATACATATATATAAATGTGTTCGTATGTGTGCGTATATATATTTCAATCGAGTGAATCCGGTCTAATCTAAGGGGCACAGGCCGTAGTCGGAGCCCTAACTGCCTTCTCCGATAAGGGTCAAGAGATTGATGAAAGAACCGTCAGTGATGTGTTCAACTCCGTTGTTGGAAGTATTGCTTTATGCCGCCTGTCTTTCCCCTCTCTCTCTCTTCTCTTAGCAAAATAGGTTGAAGTTGGGTCCGCATGAGCAATAAGCTATACCCCTTGTATTGACAGTACGCTAACCAAGGAATTCTACTTTGAGTTCTTTGCTCTGAGTGAGGATTCCACGGATGGGTGATCCGAACGAGCTAGGTGCGAGTAGGTTGTTCAGAGTTACAACTCTCTTTTAACAAGAGGAAGTTCTACTCTCTCTCTCTCTCTATATATATATATATACACCTATTATTGCTAAAATATACATATGTATATATGTGTGTGTATATATATATATATAGGGGAACAATCAATAGTCACCGCTTGCTATGGATCGTTTCCCATCCAACTCATCATCAACCATTCATTGCAATCATGAACGATTAGGATTAAAATTGGATTATTACTATACACAAGAACTTTTTGTTGATACTTTTTGTTAGAAAATTCAGAAAAGGTCATAATACTCTTTCCCTCTCCTAATCCAATTTCTTCCATCAAATTTTAAAATTCAATAACTTTTTCATTACAAATGCAAAATTGTTAATTTATATATCGTTAAAAAGGTCTCGAATTTTTAAAAAAAATTAGTGGTACTGTTGATATGTTTTGATATAGTTAAAATGTCAAAAATTATATCCAAAAAGCCTACAATAGTGTATTTTAAAATACAAAATGTTAACCACAATTTTGGTTGTTTTAACTAAAAAATATATATCAACAATGAATCTTATTTTGAAGATCTAGACGAGTGCTTTCCAACGATATGTAGATTGACAATTTTAGATTTGTAACAAAAAACTTGTTGAATTTTACAATTTGATTGAAGAAAGAGAAAAAGTTGGAATAGGATAGAGAATGAGTGATTTGACACTTATGGGATTTTTAACGTAAAAAGATATTCGCAAGAATTTCTTGAGGACACTAATTAGTATCCGCAAGAACTTCTTGCGGATAGTAATAATCACATTCTAATTTGAACCGTTGCTATTTGACATGAATGGCTACATTATGGATCTTATTCAGTAATGTCAACTACTCATCTCAATTTCTGCTTATGTTCCATTTATGTTATTACTTGAGGATAATGTTGATATTTGTTCTTCCCCGGGTGATATTGACGTCGTACAATCTAAAATAGTATCATAATCTGTTTGTATTTATTTTTTATTTTTTATTTTATTATTATTTATTTTTATATTATTATTTATTATAAATAAATAAGAGGTTATCACAAAATAGGATTGATGATAGAATTCGAGGTTTAACTCACTTGAGGAGAGAGTCACCCTCACCTCTTTGATGGTCTACTTAGGGGATTCACCAACTAGGGGACCAATACCAAAAGGAAACACTAGAAGGGTTACACCAAGGGATTATCACTCTTAATCTGCATCTACCCTCATTCTATCAGGCTTTATATAGTAAACTAAAATACATTAGAAATAGAAAGATAGATGTATTTAGAACATTGAATTTCTTCCACTTTTTAGCATCTTTAGCTCATGTGGTTTCAATCCTTGCTTATGTTTGTATTTCTACTCATGTATTTGTGGTTAAGTTTATGATCTCTATTATTTTGTGGGCAGTTGACAGACTTTGGGCTTTCAAAGGTTGGTCTCATCAACAGCACCGATGATTTATCAGGTCCAGCTGTTAGTGGGACATCGCTTTTAGATGACGATGAATCCCAGTTGTCTGTATCGCAGCATCAACAGGAAAGGCGTAAAAAACGTTCTGCTGTTGGTACACCTGACTATTTGGCTCCTGAGATTCTTTTGGGAACAGGACATGGTTTGTATGACGTTCTCCTCTCACTGGATTTGTACTTATTTTTAATTAGTTACATGCTGTAAACTTTAGAATAAAATTGGTGGTACAATTGTCATCATGAAGTCATGATGACAATCATGGTTGTAATCATTATGGATTGAGTTGCATGGTGGCTTTGTGGCTTAAACCTTTTAAAGTCTGTTACTTGAATCTACCAAAAATAAAATAATGTTACTTGGAACATTGTGCCTTTTTTCTTTGGTCAATTACTTCCTTAAGTGGTAGAGTTCATCATTTTGTTTTAATATACTATTTTTTAGGCACATCTGCGGATTGGTGGTCTGTGGGTGTTATTCTTTTTGAGTTGATTGTTGGCATTCCGCCTTTCAATGCAGAGCATCCTCAGGTTAGTATTTCTTTCCAAGTTCATGCATCTTTTTCTTTTTGTGTTTACATTTGTCACGTGACTCATAGTTATTATATTTATCCCCAATTGTTTGTGCCCACACCCAGAAAAGGAAAAAGAAAACTGAAAAGAAGCTGAAATATAGGTTTTAATGGTGGATTTAATTTGCATTAGTCCCAGAAAGAGATGTGAACCAGTTTGATTTTAAATGTCTGCTGTAAACATTTTTCTGGCTGAAGGTATGCATAAGATATGCAATCTGTACTGAAGTAGATAAACACGAATTTGACTTGTTATAGTGAACCCTGTGTATGTCATCTGGAATTCTGTCCTTTCTCATTATTATATGGGGTCTTTCTTTGTAGAGAGTCTGAATTGTCAATTTGTCATCTTTGATTGTTCTTTCAGATTATATTTGATAATATTCTCAACCGCAACATACCATGGCCTCAAGTACCTGAAGAAATGAGCCCAGAAGCAACAGATCTGATTGATCAGTAAGAAAACAGCATTGGGATTATTATTATATTAGGTTCATTACAGTCATAAGTTGTTTGATATAGTATCCTTTATGTTCAGATTGCTTATTAAATTTCTCATGTTTACCGACTTTCAAAGCTTTGCCTGATTTATTTATATATTGAATTGAAATGAGCATGGTCTCCTAATACCATGGTGTAGTAGTTGGATTTGTTAGTTACTGAAAATAATAAACTAATTATGTCCACTTACTTTCCCATAGGATAGTTATATGTTATCTACATTGTATGAACAAGACAATTCGGTTATCCATTGAAAATAATAACATAACTTTGGGCTTCAAAACTTTCTGATTTTTCCTTTCTTTATTTCTTTCTTTTATGTGGGTATGCACATTAAATTTACTTGTTTAGAACAAGTTAAGGCTCCTGACCTAATCTTCTACTTCTAAGTCCATATCAAGAAAGCATTGAAGATCCTATTCTCATATCTCAGCGACTCTCGCCATCTTTTAGGTAGCAGCATAATATAGTCTATAGAATACCTAAACACAAACAAAATTAAGCACTCATATTTCAAGCTCCCTTTAGCGTTTCAGGTAGATAAATATTGTAAACGCATTAGCAAGGCAATAGTGCTTTAGTTATCAATGTCACTTATAACAGAAAAAAGGAAGGGAATAAAATATCAGTGAATCAGTTATGTGCCAACACGCATGTGTGCGTGCTTTAATTCTATTTCTATTTTTTGCTTCTTGATGATAACTTTGAACTGCTTTTACATTGGCTTTGCAGGTTATTGACAGAAGATCCTAATCAGAGACTTGGAGCTAGAGGAGCATCTGAGGTTACCTTTTTGTTATATATCAAGTTATCTTTTATTTATCTTTTATAAACATGTGATAATCTTTAATAGAGTAACTTAATCAAACTTGATACACAGGTGAAGCAGCATCCATTCTTCAGGGATATTAATTGGGATACTCTGGCAAGGCAGAAGGTGTGGCAATCTTTGCTAGTCATATAACCAGTAGAAATTGATTACATTACATGTCTCAGATTAGTGATACAAGTTGTTGCTTTTTCCTCAGGCTGCATTTGTTCCCGCGTCAGAGAGTCCAATGGATACTAGCTACTTCACAAGTCGTTTCACGTGGAATCCATCAGACGAACATGTTTATGCAGCCAGCGAGTTCGAGGATTCTAGTGACAATGGTAGCATAAGTGGTAGCAGTAGTTGCCTTAGTAACCGCCATGATGAACTGGTAGAGTATAACTATATCCGAGCAAACCTTAATGGTGGCAAAGGCTTTTAAATTATGGAGTATATATTTTGTCACTGACTTTGATTATGGGTGGCTGTGATTAGCAGGGAGATGAATGTGCTGGTCTAACGGAGTTTGAGTCAGGCTCTTCCGTCAATTACTCCTTCAGTAATTTCTCTTTTAAGGTACTTCACACTTTATTAGTGGTATAAATGTCTGGACAGTTCTTGTCCAATTCAAACGTTGGTATCTTTATCTTTCAGTTACTGCATTGGTGAGGAGAGTATTGACGGTTTTCCTTATTATTTTTTTCTCATTTATGCCCGTGTTTCAAACTTGAGACATATAGCATGTTAAATTACCATGCATTATTAAGCTATGAATTCAGCAAGATAGGCAATATTATCGTTATTGTCTATGTAATTATGGGTGTTACATTTTGGCATTCTAGTTGCTGTCAACTATTCTTTGTATGGTGTCATTATCGGTGTTATGTTCTTTATTGTTAACTTTTTCAAATTAATCTTGCAAATTTGTGTTTTAATTTTTTATTTTTTATATTTTTTAAACAGAATCTGTCCCAACTTGCATCAATCAATTATGATTTGCTTACAAAAGGTTGGAAAGAAGATCCGTCGACAAATCCTGATATGTGACTTTAGACGTTCTCCTTCAATATCCAGGATTGAGATTTTGGCATTAGATCAATGTGAAGTAGTTAATCACCGCGGTATTGTTATACACCTTGTACATGTAAGTTGTTGGATTATTACGTCTTTCCCATTCTGAATCTTTTGCTTGTTAGCATATTTCTGAAAAGGGACTTAATTTTGTTGCAA
The DNA here is from genome assembly GCA_020205555.1 of Panax stipuleanatus. Classification (NCBI taxonomy): domain Eukaryota; kingdom Viridiplantae; phylum Streptophyta; class Magnoliopsida; order Apiales; family Araliaceae; genus Panax; species Panax stipuleanatus. Next base: position 148,485,966 of record CM035124.1, read on the forward strand.
TTGTAGAATAGAAGCAGCTTGAAGACTAGTACTGTCCCGGGATTTGCTTCCCTTCAGCTTTTGATTGAGCAGTGTTCTAGTTTGAGCATCTGAATGTATTTGGGCTTCAGTTTTAAATTTGTTTCCCATCCACAGCAATCACATACCTTTACCTCTTTTGTAAAGTGCAAGTGTACGATACTCTAGTGTATTGAGACTTAAACTTATCAATTGGAAAGTATGTTCAGGCATCAAGAGCTTTTTACTAGTGGTGCGATTATCAAGTTCTCTAATGCAGAATCACGCATATGCAAATAATAGGGGAAAAAAAAGTGCAGAGGGAAAAAAACAGATGGGGGAGGGGCGATTGCGGTGTGGTGCGGTTATAGGCACCAAACTATAATGTGGTTACTAATGTTAAGAATCACAGTTATGTGGTGTGGGGGAGTGGGGGGGTGGGCTTAGGGCGGGACGGGGCGGTTGTATAACCACTTTCATTTATGTTTTTAAAAATTATAATATACTTTTTATACTACAAATTTATATTATGAAAATTATTCACTTTAGAAATTATTTAAAAGTCTTATGTATAACCTGAATAATAAAAAGTTCAATTTATAAATTGTAGATATACATGAATGATATGTAATGAATAATTATTACGTGTTAAACTAAAAAAATAAAGTCGTGGACTTAATTATATTAATTAAATAAATTTTAATAACTCATCATAAATAAAGTTTTAACTTCTTATTTATGTTTTTTGTACTAATAGTTATAATGAATTATCTTGTTTTTCATATTAATTTGCATAAAGTTGAAGTGAGTTAATATTACACGTATAAGTGACTAAAACTCATATAAACAAATTAAATTACATTATTCACTTATAACTTATGCATTCCAACTTGACATTTAGTATATATAAAGTTTATTATAAAGTGCAGTGTGGTTTGTGGTGCGATTTTAGGGGTGTATCAACAACCACAACCACAATATATGATTAGTAAAAAAATTAAAACGTACCGCATAATTGTGCTGTGCACCGCATTCACAAATTGTGTAGTTTTATGCAATTACAATTACAAATGTAGTTTCTTACTCTCCCTTACGGGGGAGTGTGGGAGGTAGAAAAAGGATGATATTCTATTTTTAACCTCTTCTAATATCATGCTTCCGTTTTACATGGGTGGATAGATAAATGCTAATACATTTTAAACATTAAACCATTTCGTTTTTTCACAGTTTAAATTTTAATGTTTCAACTTTAAGATATTAAGCCATAATGTTTCTATATTTTTATAAATAAAGCATTTTGCTTATCAAATTAATTATTTTTTACCGGTATAAATCACATGACTCAAAATAAAAAGGTAATCAAGTCTTTAAGGGTATATATCGTTTATAGTGATTTCAATTTATTTATTTATTTATCACACACTAACTATGTGATTATAATTTTTTAAGCTTCCAAAGATATTAAGTTTTTTTATTTATCAAACTGAGAAATTAAGTATTTGAAACTCGTTTATATTGGCTTCAACTTTTTAAATATTTTTTTTTCATTATACATTAATTACGTGCCTTCATTTGCTTGTGCTTCCAAATATATTTTGGAGTAAAGTTACTCAAAATACTCTCATTTGGATCAGTAATTACTCATTGGTGGCCAAAACGATTAATTTAAAAATTTAAAGACATTAATGTTCAATGTCTTAAAGTTGAAACATAAGGTTTTAAGTTATAAAAAGTGAAATATTTGAAGGTTTAAAGTGTATTTAAACCATAGATAAATAGGCTAATTATATAAAATTCCTATCTCAAATTTATAGTGAAATGTAATCCTAAAAGCTTAAAGACTAAGTGCATGCTTTGTAGCCTTCTTTATGGGTGTTTGACGCCAAAAATTAGCGCCCAAAGGCATCTGACATGGTCATATGTCCTCTGCCTATGTCTTTGGCGGTTTGTGAGATAGTCTTTACCAAAGTTCTGATGTGACAGACACGATCATCTATGGGCCTGTTGTGCCTTAAATACCTTGCAGACATTGATCGGTCATTTGGGTTGACATTTCGGAGAGACCGAAAGTCCAATAGCCGAAGTCCGATCGCTGAAGGCTGGGAGCCGTAGTGTGTTATTATGCCAAAGTCTGAAGATGTTATATCCTAACATTGCCCCCACTCCCTTATTCCATTTTATTCAGATGAGGGAGTTAGTAGTCGAAAGCCCTTTAAATGGGAAAGTTTTTGTTGTTTGGTCCGCTGTCCGAATAAGCTCAAGTTTTCATTTTTGTAGAAGAAATTGTCCGTATATGACTGTAAGCATTCACATATTGTTTGAAAAAATGGAAGTTTTGACTTTAGAGGAGAAGCTGTAAGCGTTTGCTCCGATATTTGAAGAAAATTGAAGTTTTGACTTTGAAGGAGAAACTGTAAGTGTTTGCTCCGATGTCAAGTCAAAAGTTTTTGTTTTGACTTTGGGAAAAGGCTTAGAGTGCTCGTCAATTTTTGGGAGAGCTTTGGATGTTTGTTTGTGTGGGAGAGGCTTAGTGTGCTCATCTGCTGTGTGAGAGGCTTAGTGTGCTTGTTCGCCGTGGTAGAGGCTTTGGATGTTCATCCGTTGTGTGAGAGGCTTTGGATTCTCGTCCACAATGGGAGAGTCTTTGGATACTCCGTTGTATAACCACTTTCATTTATGTTTTTAAAAATTATAATATGTAATTTTTATTCTACAAATTTATATTATGAAAATTATTCACTTTAGAAACTATTTAAAAATCTTATGTATAACCTGAATAAAAAAAGTTCAATTTATAAATTGTAGATATACATGAATGATATGTAATGAATAATTATTACACGTGTTAAACTAAAAAAATAAAGTCGTGAATTTAATTATATTAATTAAATAAATTTTAATAACTCATCATAAATAAAGTTTTAACAAGTTTTTTGTACTAGTAATTATTATGGATTATTTTGTTTTTGCATATTAATTTGCATAAAGTTGAAGTGAGTTAATATTACACGTATAAGTGACTAAAACTCATATAAACAAATTAAATTACTTTATTCACTTATAACATATGCATTCCAACTTGACATTTAGTATATATAAAGTTTATTATAAAGTGCAGTGCGGTTTGTGGTGCAATTTTAGGGGTGTATCAGCAACTACAACCACAATGTGTGATTAGTAAAAAAAATAAAACGTAACCGCATAATCGTACTGTACACCGCATCCTACAAATTGTGTAATTTTATGCAGTTACAATTACAAATGTAGTTTCTTACTCTCCCTTACGGGGGAGTGTGGGAGGAAGAAAAAGGATGATATTCTATTTTTAACCTCTTCTAATATCTTGCTTCCGTTTTACATGGGTGGATAGATAAATGCTAATACATTTTAAACATTAAACCATTTCGTTTTTTTCACAGTTTAAATTAAGATATTAAACCATAACGTTTCTATATTTTTATAAAGAAAGCATTTTGCTTACCAAATTAAGTATTTTTTACCGGTATAAATCACATGACTCAAAATAAAAAGGTAATCAAGTCTTTCTTTTATAACTTTAACCCTCTTGGAAATACATTACTATAATAACAATTATGTATTCATCCATAACATGACATAAAATATTTTTATTACAATTTTGAAAACTAAAGGCGTTAATTATTATAAAAGAATTCACTCATTATCTGAAGATATTATTTTTAATATAATATCTATGTCTCATTAAAGTAATTACATGTACGGAACATGTACACATTATATATAGAAAATAAGTTTATTTCCTATTATGATAAATTGTTTCTATCAATTCATTTACATATAGCAAATAAGTTTTAATATATTTACCATATTACTTAATCATTCATATTACCTCATACAAAGCTATATATGGTAATATCATTATATAAAATAATATTCTCCCGTTTATTAAAATAATTCACTTATATAATTTATTTTAATATCCTTATACAATATACAATAATTGTTTCTCTTTCCTTTCTTTAAATTGTCCCCAAAATAATTTTTTCAATCTTCACATCTCGCCGTATATTAAATTAATTAATAATTCTCTAACCAACATGTAACACCCCCTTTCCGAAATAGAAAGAGAGGTTACTCAAAACACAACAAAATTGGACAAAAGCTCTATGCCACGAAAGAATAGTAATTATAACCAATAAATATCAAAAAGGGTCAAACCAGAATAAATGCAAAACTGGCCCAAACCATACTCTGAAATAATTATTACAACCTCAATAAATCATTGTATCATAGCCTAACAAAATATATCTAAATTATTGGATCGAATGGAGCTCTCATCACACTTGCCCTTGATCCCCCTGATTACCTGTCGGAAGAAAAAAACTAGCATGAGCCAAATGTCCAGTACGGATATAGAATACAGAAATAATGAAACAAAATAACTAACTCAATAAGAAAAACTGAACTGAACTGAAACGAACAAAACTAACACAATGAAATAATATGTTGAATCATATGGCTGGGTGTTATTTCATACTGAGCTCAAAGGTATACCTCGCCACATAGGCAAGTCAAATAATGTCACACAGGCAATCAAAATAATGCCACACAGGCAATCACACATCGGACTGCGCAATCCAGATGAATGCAAAATCGGAAGGCGTGTTTGGCACAAACATCGTCACTTCGCAGAAGAGAACAAAATAGAAAACTAGGGTCGACCCATACGCCTCCCACAACAAAACACCAAATGACCCACTTCCTCCGGAGCCCAAAACGGAGACGCCGTGGACTAATCACACTGCCACGGAAAGTGTTATGCCTCTTGTGCCAAGACGACATGCCTGTGGTACCCCCACAAGTGGTTATAGCTCAGGTATACCCTACGGTATATTCTAACAAAGATACCATATCGCAACACATGTGACATAATATCAACAAAAGGGTTCTATATTTACATGTTGAACCGGATCAAATCCCAATCGTAATGTCTCAAAAAGAAGGTAACAATATGTACCGCTCTACAAATATCAAAAATAAATACTAGACATGATAACCTAATTCAAAGAGCACAAATACGAGTCCAATGTATCAACTCCAAAATGAAACTATTATATGAATTTCACAAGAAATAATTATGTGAAAAAAATAACCGAATTCGAAACAAGGAACAAAACAAACAAATCAAAAATTAAAGAGTATCGCTGAATGAGTACGGAATCCGTACCTTGATTAGGTAATGTAATACCCAACAATTATTATCCCAATATAGTGTTAAACTCCTTCCGTCCGAACTAATTAAACAAAATAATACATTTATAAGTACACTTGTAACAATATTCTTCCATTTTAACCCGTTAATATACTCATTTTATTATTTTTATTATTAAACATTTGTTCACTAATTCAAACTCATTTATTATACTGTTAAATATTGTTAACATATATTCAGTATTTATGTGATTCATTCCAAAAACAAAATTCATATATGTAGATTAGGTAAAATATATAAGCTTAACCTTCTGTTCTAAAACAACACATGAAGCATGTGATCCTGTATGCTTTGGTTGAATAAATTTAATATTTGCAATCAATTGATTCTAATATTTTTATGCAGAACAAGAAAACAAGTAAGAGAGAGGAATCAAAAGACAAAGTTATGAGCGTACACTTTATTATTCACATGGACAACATGAATATGTGATTTCCACTGTCATCATATCACTATATTTACACTAACATATGATTACAATCAAAGACTATAATAAATGAAATTAAAATCACTCACCGAAAATAATCGGCAACTGAAAACTTTGTTCTCTTGCGCCGTCAGACGCTGCTTCGTTCCTTCTCCCTAATATGCAGCCATTTCTCTTCTTTTCTTTTATCAGGCGAATGAAGGTAATTATGTAGGGTTATGTTTCATTTATATTATTATTCTCCTAATTTTAATAGGATTTAGTATTACCCACAAATATAAATTAGACTCAATAAGTTTTAAGGCCCAATTAATGTAGTCCACATACTTAAATACAATTTGACACAAACACAAGAAAAGTCCAATTAAAATATTTAAACCAAACACTTTAAAATGCCATTTATTTATTTTTCGGGTATTACATCACCTACCCCTTAAAAAGGATTCCGTCCCCGGAATCAAAAGAAAAGAACGATCCTAATTATCAAATAAAATAGAAGCATCACGGCTGCCAACTAAAAGAGATCAACGAGTCAAAGCAAAATAGATTAAAGACAGATTCGAATATAGCTGAACAGAAAATCAAACTGAACAAAACCTAACCCAGAAGTCTACCCATAACTCACAGGTCAAACCTAAATAGGTTTTATACAAGAAAGAATCTAAGCTCTGATACCAACTCTGTAACATCCCATTTTCGAAATAGAAAGAGAGGTTACTCAAAACACAACAAAATTGAACAAAAGCTCTATGCCGCGAAAGAATAGTAATTATAACCAATAAATATCAAAAATGGTCAAACCAAAATAAATGCCAAACTGGCCCAAACCATACTCTGAAATAATTATTACAACCTCAATAAATTAATGTATCATAGCCTAACAAAATATATCTAAATTATTGGATCGAATGGAGCTCTCATCACACTTGCCCTTGTTCACCCTGATTACCTGTCGGAAAAAAAATACAGCATGAGCCAAATGCCCAGTACGGATATAGAATACAGAAATAATGAAACGAAATAACTAACTTAATATGAAGAACTGAACTGAACTGAAACGAACAAAACTAACACAATGAAATAATAGGCTGAATCATATGGCTGGGTGTTATTTCATACTGAGCTCAAAGGTATACCTCGCCACATAGGCAAGTCAAATAATGCCACACAGGCAATCACACATCGGACTGCGCAATCCTGATGCATGCAAAATCTGAAGGCGTGTTTGGCACAAACATCGCCACTTCGCAGAACAGAACAAAACAAAAAACTAGGGTCGACCCATACGCCTCCCACAACAAAACACCAAATGACCCACTTCCTCCGGAGCCCAAAACGGAGGCGTCGTGGACTAATCACACTGCCATGGAAAGTGTCATGCCTTTCGTGCCAAGACGACATGCCTGTGGTACCCCCACAGGTGGTTATAGCTCAGGTATACCCTACGATATATTCTAACAAAGATATCATATCGCAACACATGTGACATAATATCAACAAAAAGGGTTCTTTATATACATATTGAACTGGATCAAATCCCAATCGTAATGTCTGAAAAAGAAGGTAACAACATGTACCGCTCTACAAATATCAAAAATAAATACTAGACATGATAACCTAATTCAAAGAGCACAAATACGAGTCCAATGTATCAACTCCAAAATAAAACTATTATATGAATTTCACAAGAAATAATTATGAGGAAAAAATAACCGAATTCGAAACAAGGAACAAAACAAACAAATCAAAAATTAAAGAGTATCGCTGAATGAGTACGGAATCCGTACCTTGATTAGGTAATGTAATACCCAACAATTATTATCCCAATATAGTGTTAAACTCCTTTCGTCCAAACTAATTAAACAAAATAATACATTTATAAGTACACTTGTAACAATATTCTTCCATTTTTAACCCGTTAATATACTCATTTTATTATTTTTATTATTAAACATTTGTTCACTAATTCAAACTCATTTATTATACTGTTAAATATTGTTAACATATATTCAGTATTTATATGATTCATTTCAAAAACAAAATTCATATATGTAGATTAGGTAAAATATATAAGCTTAACCTTCTCTTCTAAAACAACACATGAAGCATGTGATCCTGTATGCTTTGGTTGAATAAATTTAATATTTGCAATCAATTGATTCTACTATTTTTATGCAGAACAAGAAAACAGGTAGGAGAGAGGAATCAAAAGATAAAGTTATGAGCGTACACTTTATTATTCACATGGAAAATATGAATATGTGATTTCCACTATCATCATATCACTATATTTACACTACCATATGATTACAATCAAAGACTATAATAAATGAAATTAAAATCACTCACCGAAAATAATCGGCAACTGAAAACTTTGTTCTCTTGCGCTGCCAGACGCTGCTTCGTTCCTTCTCCCTAATATGCAGCCACTTCTCTTCCTTTCTTTTATCAGGCGAATGAAGGTAATTATATAGGGTTATGTTTTATTTATATTATTACTCTCCTAATTTTAATAGGATTTAGTATTACCCACAAATATAAATTAGACTCAATAAGTTTTAAGTCCCAATTAATGTAGTCCACATACTTAAATACAATTTGACCCAAACACAAGAAAAGTTCAATTAAAATATTTAAACCAAATACTTTAAAATGCCATTTATTTATTTATTTTTTTGTATTACATCACCTACCCCTTAAAAAGGATTCCGTTCCCGGAATCAAAAGAAAAGAACGATCCTAATTATCAAATAAAACAGAAGCATCACGACTGCCAACTAAAAGAGATCAACGAGTATAAGCAAAACAGATTAAAGACAGATTCGAATATAGCTGAACAGAAAATCAAACTGAACAAAACCTAACCCATAAGTCTACCCATAACTCACAGGTCAAACCTAAATAGGTTTTATACAAGAAAGAATCTAAGCTCTGATACCAACTATGTAACACCCCCTTTTCGAAATAGAAAGAGAGGTTACTCAAAACACAACAAAACTGAACAAAAGCTCTATGCCACGAAAGAATAGTAATTATAACCAATAAATATCAAAAAGGGTCAAACCAGAATAAATGCCAAACTGGCCCAAACTATACTCTGAAATAATTATTACAACCTAAATAAATCAATGTATCATAGCCTAACAAAATATATCTAAATTATTGGATCGAATGGAGCTCTCATCACATTTGCCCTTGTTTCCCCTGATTACCTGCCGGAAGAAAAACACAGCATGAGCCAAATGCTCAGTACGGATATAGAATACAGAAATAATGAAACAAAATAACTAACTCAATATGAAGAACTGAACTGAAACGAACAAAACTAACACAATGAAATAATAGGCTGAATCATATGGCTGGGTGGTATTTCATACTGAGCTCAAAGGTATACCTCGCCACATAGGCAAGTCATATAATGCTACACAGGAAATCAAAATAATGCCACACAGGCAATCACACATCGGACTGCGCAATCTAGAAGCATGCAAAATCGAAAGGCGTGTTTGGCACAAACATTGCCACTCCGCAGAACAGAACAGAAAACTAGGGTCGACCCATACGCCTCCCACAACAAAACACCAAATGGCCCACTTCCTCCGGAGCCCAAAACGAAGAAGCCGTGGACTAATCACACTGCCATGAAAAGTGTCATACCTCTCGTGCCAAGACGACATGCCTGTGGTACCCCCACAAGTGGTTATAGCTCAGGTATACCCTATGGTATATTCTAACAAAGATACCATATCTCAACACATGTGACATAATATCAACAAAAAGGGTTCTATATGTACATGTTGAACCGGATCAAATCCCAATCGTAATGTCTCAAAAAGAAGGTAACAACATATATCGATCTACAAATATAAAAAATAAATACAAGGCATTATAACCTAATTCAAAGAGCACAAATACGAGTCCAATGTATCAACTCCAAAATGAAACTATTATATGAATTTCACAAGAAACAATTATGTGAAAAAAATAACCGAATTCGAAACAAGGAACAAAACGAACAAATCAAAAATTAAAGAGTATCGCTGAATGAGTACGGAATCCGTACCTTGATTAGGTAATGTAATACCCAACAATTATTATCCCAATATAGTGTTAAACTCCTTTCCGTCCGAACTAATTAAACAAAATAATACATTTATAAGTACACTTGTAACAATATTCTTCCATTTTAACCCGTTAATATACTTATTTTATTATTATTATTTTTAAACATTTGTTCACTAATTCAAACTCATTTATTATACTATTAAATATTGTTAACATATATTCAGTATTTATATGATTCATTCCAAAAAAAAATTCTTATAATTAGATTAGGTAAAATATATAAGCTTAACCTTCTGTTCTAAAATAAGACACGAAGCATGTGATCCTGTATGCTTTGGTTGAATAAATTTAATATTTGCAATCAATTGATTCTACTATTTTTATGCAGAATAAGAAAACAGGTAAGAGAGAGGAATCAAAAGACAAAGTTATGAGCCTACACTTTATTATTCACATGGACAACATGAATATGTGATTTCCACTGTCATTATATCACTATATTTACATTACCATATGATTACAATCAAATACTATTATAAATGAAATTAAAATCACTCACCGAAAATAATAGGCAACTGAAAACTTTGTTCTCTTGCGCCGCCAGACGCTGCTCCGTTCCTTCTACCTAATATGCAGCCACTTCTCTTCTTTTCTTTTATCAGGCGAATGAAGGTAATTATATAGGGTTATGTTTTATTTATATTATTACTCTCCTAATTTTAATAGGATTTAGTATTACCCACAAATATAAATTAGACTCAATAAGTTTTAAGGCCCAATTATTATAGTCCACATACTTAAATACAATTTGATCCAAACACAAGAAAAGTTCAATTAAAATATTTAAACCAAAAACTTTAAAATGCCATTTATTTATTTATTTATTTTTTGGGTATTACACAACATTTATCTAAAGATATATTGATTTTCTCCTCTATTCAACAACGTATTTATATTATTAACGTCACACGAACATTAAACTTTTGCACATATTACCATGCTATAAAACAATACTCATTTTATTTTCCATAGCTGAAACACATACATTAATTCACCCTTTACTTAAGTGATCTTAAACCCTTTACTATATCACCACAATTAATTAAGGTTTTAATATTCAAATTATATTATTCCATAATATAACTTTCAATTTAAATTAACCAACATTTATTCTCGTTAGTTAATTCTCTTAACTAACTAATTCATGCTTTGCTATCTTAATCCATCCATGGACAGCTTAAGCCCTAATTATATCCCATACTACATCATACTAGTCACTAGTATATATATTCAAGAAAATAGTGATTATTCATTAAAGCTATTTAATGTCACCAACTTACTATGATAAAATAATTCTATAAATTATTTAATATCGATAGATAAATTTTATCCATCTCCTTTACTTCAAATAAATTATCTCTACAATAAATAACAAATATATCATAATAATATATTTATTAAACACAAAATCACATATTGTATATGTCGACGCTGGGAAAAAATCCCGCTCCTTTTTGTTGAAGGAGAGGTCTTTATCTTTTTGTTGTTGTTTCCCTTCCTCTCTTATCCGGGGGAAAAAGAGAGGAATGCCCATATTCCCTATTTTGATATTATTCTACCCTTTCGCTTTCGCTATGTCTTTGGAGATTCCGTTTAAAGGGTGAATTTTTAAGAAATTGGTACCGACATAAGTGTCGACGATTTTGAAAAAATTTATTTTATTTTGATGATTGAACCGAATGAGACAGAGTGGCCAGTTGATATATTTTAAATGGATGTACGAACTCATTCGAGTTTTAATGGTTTTTTGCAAAATGGACCAATGCGTGACTCCAAAAGATTAGTCTTGAAACCCGAGATTCGTGGAATCTAGGGGCTAAGTTAAGCGGGGGGGAAGGTGTTAGCACCCCCCGACTCCCGTGCAAGCACGGTACCGCATCTTATTGATTTTCTATGCATAAAGTGTGTATATGTGTGTGTATGTGTGTGTTTTATTTTGAAAACTTTATTAGTTTTTTCTAAGTCTTTATTTTGGGCGACTTGAAAGTAGTGCTGTACCTCTTTTGCGCCTAGGTACGAAGGATTTGATTTGATAAAAATTCATTTTAACAAGATATATAAATTAAAATGAGATTATAAAAAGTAAGATTTTTTAAATCCTTTGCCCGATTAGGAATCGAGGACTTTGATACTTCCTTTTATTCTTTACGTTTATTACGTGATCTACCCTGAATCGCTTTATTATGATTGAAAGCTCTTTGCGGTTTTATTAGAAATTATTTTGATGATATGCATGTAAAAGCGTAAAAAAAAGGGTCGGATCATCATCGGGCATGTAAGCCATCTCGATGAATCGAGCTCCCGCAATCAAGGTTTTTTCTATCACATGATCTTAAATCCGACTTCTCAGGACTAACCCCTAGAGCTCGTTTTCAAGATCCAAATATTACATATACAACGATATTTACGCTATTAAAATATTACAACATAAAAACCGATCCATCGTGGGAATCAAGTTGGATCCATTCGAGGATCTCAACATCGGGATTGCTAGGCTCACATTATTTATGCAGGATTAAATATATACAATGTCCTCGGCTTTTATATTAGGTGATTTCATCGGTTGAAATCAACGTTTTAAGCCATTTCGGACCCCTTTCGCCTCTAAATATAGATTTAGGATTAGACGGGGTAACCGGGACCATTCAAAACAATAAATCCATAGATATACCATGAATCTAAGCCACTTTAGCCCATGGGTTAAAGCTTCATGCTGAATAACCTCTCTAAGGCTAGATTTGGCTTAAATCTAGGTAGATCTAGTCTCCGTGGATGATTTACAATGTAATAAGCACAATATAACCGATAGAAATGTAATATCTACCAACTATTACACGATATGTTTAAAATTCAACAAGTTTAACTATATTCAAACAAGATATATCATTAATCTAGTATTTAAACAACATTTACAAAGAACGAAGCTTGAAAGTGCGTTGTTTCACCTTGGGGGACGCGTGAACAAGCGTTTTAACTCCCGTGGCCAATGTGGAACACTCTCGGGGCTTTAAATAGATACTAGATGAGATGATTAAGCTTCAAGTTGGTGTTCTTGAGTTCCACCCGAGCCTCTCTCTCTCTAGAATGTCTTTTCTCTTTCTAAAAATCCTATCTCTCTCTTTACAAATATGCTAATGTGGGTGTTTTAATCTGCCCAAGCCAGCCGTATACATACATGCGACCAATCACATGTATGGCTGCGGCTAGGCCAGATGGGTCCCACAAGCTCGGCAGGTGTTCCTTCGGTCCTGATTCGACAGAAGTTGACCTCCGCCGCTCGACCTTTCGGACAGTCTTTGATGAACGCAGCGAAAGAAGATTGAGTCTGACTGAATTAGGTTTTGGGAAGTCGATAATCGTGGTCGAGATATTTCCTCCAGGTCCAGATACCAGTTAGCTGGCTTATCTCTGATGGCACGTCGTTCGAGGTTTGCTGAGGTAGTTTTCGGTGATCACTGTCTCAGCTCGTCGATTCTTGCTCTGTTCGCGATATGTTCGGACATCGTTGGTCCTTTGCATCACTCCCGGGGTTGTCTCTGGGATGATCTGGTTGTTTTACCCTACCTCGGGGTTGTCTCCAAGGTAAAATTATGCTTTTGCTCTCCTGCAAGGTTAGTACAAAGAAAGCAAAATTTAAAGTGTCTATTGATGCCCCTCTTTGTCATATTTATGCAATGTAATGGAATGAACACGACAAAGATTAATAGACACAGAGAATGCATGACAAGGTATATCTGATGATGTATAACAGATGTATTGATATGTGGGATTTAGAAAAGGGTTACTCCCCCAGCCGGGAAAGTTAAAGATTACGTTGTTGGGATTAAGTCGACCTGCACTGAATTGTAGTCAACGAATTGCACCATCGGGGTCATGCTGATGCCTTCACTGGGTTGTAGCCAATAAATTATATTATCGGGGATTTGCCGACCTGCGTTGGGGTTGTCGTCAACGGATTACATCATCGGGGATTTGCCGACCTGCGTTGGGGTTGTTGTCAATGGATTACATTATCGGGGATTTGCCGACCTACGTTGGGGTTGTTGTCACTGTATTACATCATCGGGGTATTTTTTGACATGGGTTGGGGATGTTATCAACGGATTACATCATCGAGGTCTTATTGATGCCTTCACTGGGTTGTAGCCAACGGATTACATTATCGGGGGTCGAGTCGACGCCTTTACTGATTCATTATCGGTGGATTACATCATCGGGGGTTGAGCCGACGCCTTCACTGATTCGTTGTCGGTGGATTACATTATCGGGGGTCGAGCCGACGCTTTCACGGATTTGTTATCGGTGGATTACATCGTCGAGGGTCGAGCCGACGCCTTCACTGATTCGCTGTTGGTGGATTACATCATCGAGGGTTGAGTCGATGCCTTCACTGATTCGTTGTCGGTGGATTACATCGTCGAGGGTCGAGCCGACGCCTTCACTGATTCGCGGTCGATGGATTACATCATCGGGGGTCGAGCCGACGCCTTCACTGATTCGTTGTCGATGGATTACATCGTCGGGGGTGGAGCCGACGCCTTCACTGATTTATTGTCAGTGGATTACATCGTTAGGGGTTGAGCCGACACCTTCACTGATTCGTTATCGGTGGATTCTTGGGGATTTGAGGCTTTCTTCACCATTTCTCCCCGTCGCTGCCCTTGGGGCTATATGCGAACTTTGTCCGAGTGATGGTTTCATTAGAGTCAGTCTCTCCATCTGCTGGACTGCGAGGTTGTGATGACTCCCATGGATTGGAGGTACATCACCAGTTTAGAGTTTATCGGGGACAGAGTGCCCTTGGAGACGACCATTACTTCGACCACGGTGCGTACCCTCCTAGGGTTTTCTTCTCAGGAGCTGGTCTTCGGGGAGCCTGAGCATCAACGCTGCTCGAGGTACCCTACAGCAGTAGTTGCCTGTCGATTTAGCGGAGAGGGATCGCATCTTACGACATTTATTTTTGACCATCTTGAGGGGTTGTTTCATTGCGAACAACTCCTCCACTGTCCTCTTCAGCTTGGTAGGGGCCGTTCGAGACGTAGACCGCATTGGGGACTACGATTGGGGATCATTTACATTCGCTCTCTTCCTGCATGGGATGCGACTGCAATCCGAGAGTGTTATCTACGTCTTGGTCGGATTCTACCCGTTTCTTCTAGTAAGTACTTTTGACAGAATTTCTTTTGTTTGATTTTTGATTGGTTTAGCTTCTTCCCATGACTAATGGAGGGTTCTTTTGCATTGATAGTTTTGGGCTTATGAGAGGCTTCCTTGTCTTCGCCGTATATCTGTCTTGGGTTTGGACACTTATCTACGGGGACGTAGATGGCATCAGTCTACTCTGTCGGAGGTCCCAGTCGCGGAGGGCTTTACCCATGCCCGTCTTCAGTTGGAGACATTGGTAGCTGAGGACATAGTGTGGATCCCATATTTCGGAGAGAACTTATCCGAGGGATTTGAGGATGGTTTGCCGAAAGGGCCAGAGTTTCATTTATCTACTCGCCGGATTCCATTCCTTTTTGATGGAGTATGGGAGCTCTACTCACTGGGGAGATTCACCTTCCTTTTCTTCCTCCAGCTCAGCGCTTCTGGCCTTTATCTTCGTCAGCTGCATCGATTCCCACTATGGGGTATAATGGTTTTCAGTTGTCCGACAGTCCGATCACTTCTGAGGACTTTATCGCTTGGTGGGGGCCACGTACGATAGGAGCTCAGACCCGGGCTACCCAGTTATTGGGAGATATGGTTCCAGGATCCCTTATGATGAAGGATTGGATATCATGTTTTCAGGAGCCCTCTCATCAGGCTCAGATTGCTGATTTGAGACTTCAGTTGGAGCAGCTATCGGCATACTGTCGTTATAATATTTTAGGACCCCTCCTTAGTTATTACTTTTTTTGCTCAGGGTTATGAGGCTGGACTCTCAGGCGGGGGTGGCTCTTATGGTGCTGGAACCTTTAGTATTGGTGGCTTTCAGGATAGGGATGATCCTTTTACTTGTCATCCAGCTATGCAGGAGACACCTTATCGCCCGGATCAGCAGGATGTGCCCACTCCAGGTAGACGATCCCAGGTTGACCAGTTTGATGATACCACCACTTTCCTGGATAATTTTTACAAGGCAGCGAGCCCATAGGTCATCTATTAGTCATTGGGCGTTTGTCCCCCGGTATCCTGTACTTTTTATTTTTTAGTTTTCACATGTATTATAGGTATGACAGTGATGTTTATGAAACTAATGTACTTGGCAAATATCTAGATATATTACTTTCTATTTATTCATCGCACATGCTATTTTATCACTTGTTATGATGCATGCTTTAGATATATTTAAATGATTGGATAGAGATTGACCCCTGTATGGTCTTATTGGCACAATTTTTACAGATGTCATCCTCTACTGTGGTACTTTTGGATCACCTTCTGCCTAGCCCTATAGCTACCAGTTTGAGGGTTTGGTATGACCAGTTGCCATATGATGACTGTGTCATCGTCAGCCGTATACTAGGCCACTCCTTGTCCCTATTGTCCTTTTAGGTTCCAAAGGGATTTATTGTCGGGATATTCAGGTATTGGATTCCTAAGTGCCATGTCTTCTAGTTTGGCTCGACCGAGTTAACTCCTAGTTTGGAGGAGTATGTTCGCATCTCGGGATTGTCGATGGAGGGGCCATGTGCTCGAATGGCATTGGGCCATATGCGCCGCCAGTTCATGACGATGATTGGACTTAGGAGGGCAGTTGTGTTCTCCAAGGTGGGTGGTAGCCACGTTATCTCCATGGACTTCATGATCGATCACTTCGCTTCTGCGGATAGTTTCACCGTTTATCATGGGGATTTTGCCATTTTCAGAGGAGCGATGGCACATTACCCGAGTGGATGCCCTGGTTATGTACCTCATAGCCTACCTATACATGCCATTTTATATTGACCATCTAGGATTTGGCGATGTCGATTGCTGTTAGGGCTCTCAAAGATGACTTTACTATACTTTCCCTTATCCTAGCAGAGACTTTGATATCAGCTTCTATCTACCATACTGTTGGGGATCAGGAGTTCAGAGGTAGCCCTGTGCTTCTATACATCTGGTTGATGACGCACCTCAGACCGATCGGGCGGCTTCGTCGTCACGGGTTTTATTTTGGACATGGATTGTCTCAGGTCTACTCATATCGCCCGACTTCTTGCTTCGATGAGGCATCGTGGATTTCATTTCTGGGCGCCTTGGAGGAGCCTTTTACGATAGGTATGTATTCGGGTTATTGCTCCTTTTTTGAGTTTCATCACCCATGTAGCCATCCTGGATTTCCTTCCATTGGCGGGTTTGAGGTGTGTGACGACCTATCATCCTCTGGCGGTGATGGGTCAATTTGATCAGTACCAGGAGGTCCATGCATTTGAGGGGACTGAGGATTATCGCTTCCCCATCTGCTTAGTTACCGAGGCTGATCTGGCTCAGGTTTATAGATTTTGGTCTCATCGACAGACAGCGGAGTTCAGAGACTGCCATCCCGATCGATCTGCAGAGTACTCAGCTTGGCTAGAGTCGAATTTGGCACCAGATATGGTAGACCAGATTGAGACAGGGTCTTTATTCGAGGATGATGTTGGATCTACAGATGGTGAGGAGCCCATAAAGGATCCTATATCTTCGACTAAGGATGCTTTATTTACAAAGTTGATAGCTTCTCTAGTGAGCAGTGTCCCGCTTTTCAGCCCCAGTTTCCATGGAGGAGATGGATAGACAGCTTCACCTGGTGACCTTTGAGAGGGATTAGGCTCGAGCTCTGATGTATGCCACTGTAGCTGGTCGAGATGCTGCTATCGCTGAGAGAGACACATCCCGTGCTTCCAAGACACCAGGCCCTCATTGACAGAGATGCAGCCTAGACTTTCTCAGATGGACTCATTGGTCACCTACAGGGTGTAGTACAGAGTCGGGAGGAGGTTTTTTCGTATGGCAGCAGAGATGCTGAGACGAGTTGAGATACTGGAGCACGAGCTCAGATATGCTCCTCCGACTGCAGAGACTGCTGGATATCTGGCTATGTTGGCTCATCTTACTATTGATTTATAGCTCTATTTTATTTCCCTGTATAGACTTTATTATTATCACTTGTCATAGGTTAGAATCAACTTTTATATTTTAAACAGTTGTATATATAAAAAGAAACAAGTTCAGTTCACTTCCCTTGTTTGAGCATGTCTAGCCTTATCCACTGTTATCATTTTCGCTTCATGATTTATTATGTCGACATAGAACTGGTCTCGACATGTGGCATCAGATTCGGCGGGAGTGATGCTGAGATGTCACTAGGTCTTCTCCGCATGAGCCATCGATTGGGTGGGCTTTATGGATAAGGTTTTGATTTCTGTATAGGTTAGGATTTTAAATAATAGGAAAGTGTTTGGATTTTTCGAAGGTTAAACCGCACCCATAAATGGTTGCCTACGTACCCCCACAGATAGGAGATCAGTTCTTTCAAAGTTCAGGCTCAGACCTTAAAAGTTTGAAAAGGGGTTTATTTGGGTTTAAGTTTGATTTGATAGGATTTTGATGATTTTGGTTTGAGTTGATAAATTTAGATTTAGATTTTTCAAGGGTTAGACTGCACCATAAATGGCTGCCTACGTACTCCCACAGATAGAAGATCAGGTCTTTCGTAGTTCAGGCTCAGACCTGAAAAAGCTAGACTTGATATATTTTTTCTTTTTTTCTTCTTTTTTCTGTTTTTCTGTTTTTTCTGTTTTTTTCCTTTTTCTTTTTTTTATGAAGACAGTATTTCAGTTTGAAAGCAAAAGGGGTCTCAAGTATAATACCATTTCACCGAATCGAAATGATCAGTTGCGGGAATTCTTCATCGTCCATCTTTTCCAATTTCAAAGCTCCGCCCGATAGGATTGCTTTGACAAGAAAGGGTCCTTCCCAATTTGGGGCAAATTTTCCCTTAGCTGCATTCTGGCCTGGAATGATCTTCTTCAGCACCAAATCATGCTCTTTAAATCCTCGAGGTCGCACCTTCTTGTTATAAGATCGGGACATTCGCTGCTGATAGAGTTGACAGTGGAAGATAGCCGCAGCTCTCAATTCATCTATCATGGATAACTGATCGTATCAATCTTGTATCCATTGGTTCTCCTCTATCTGGGCATCTAGCATCACTCTTAGTGATTCCATCTCCACTTCGACAGGAAGTACAGCCTCCATACCATATAACAGTGAGTAGGGTGTTGCCCCAGTCGAGGTTCGAGTCGACATTTGATATGCAAGTAGGGTTAAACGACAACATATCAGGCCATCCCCGGTGATTTGCTGACATCTTCATCATTATCTTCTTGATGTTCTTATTAGCCGCTTCCACCGCGCCGTTCATTTTTGGACGATAAATAACCGAATTGAGGTGTTTGATATTGAACTTATTGCACAGTTCCTTCATCATCTCGTTATTCAGATTCTTCATGTTGTCTGATACTATAACCTCGGGTTGTCCATATCGACAGATGATGTTGTTTCTAATGAAACCAAAGATGACCTCCTTGGTGACCTTGGGGAAAGAAGCTTCTTCCACCCACTTGGTAAAGTAGTCAATCATAGTGAAGATGAATCGATGACCGTTACTGGCTTTAGGCTCAACTGGTCCTATCACGTCCATTCCCCACATGGAAAAAGGCTATGGTGATGTCATGCAATGTAGTTGATTCGGAGGCGCGTGAATGATGTTGGCGTAGATCTGGCATTGATAGCATTGCTTGACATAATCATCGTAATCCGCTTTGAGGGATATCAGTAGTGTCATGTCCTCAGAATTATCTTGGCAAGTAGAGGTCCACTTATATGTGCTCCGCATACCCCACACTATACTTCATTCATAAGTCACTGGGCTTGATCTCAGTTTAGACATAGAGAGCATCTCCACTTAGGTAGAAATTCATGGCCATTTTTTGTATTCGCTTTTTCGTGGCCTGACTCATCCCTTTAGGGGTTGACTGATCTCGCAAATATTCTTTAATATGGTGGTACCAAGGTGGTCCCGTATGTGCTATCTCATCTGATATTTCCCCTACATTGTTTCCATATGACGGTGTATTCTGCACAATGAAAGTGATGACAGGCATTCCCCTTCTTGCTGATAGGTTCACCAGTGAAGCTAATATGGCCAATGCATCGGCAAAATCATTTCAATTATTGGGGATATGCATGAAGGCAATGTCTTCAAATTCCCCTGCCAATCTGAGAACATGTCGATGATAAGGCAGTAGATGCAGTTCCTTGGTGGTGTATGCCCCGCCAGACTGTCTAATGACTAGCTTCGAATCTCCAAACACCACTAGACGTTTTACTCCCATGGACTGAGCCAGCTTTAACCCCACAATGCACCCTTCATATTCTGCGGTATTGTTGGAGTTGTTAAATTACAACTTGGTTGCCTTTGGGTATTGATCTTCCGTAATAGATACCGAGACTACCCCGGCTCCAGCACCTTAAGCGTTTGATGCGTCGTTAAAATACATTTTCCAGAATTGACCTTGATCCTCCTTATCAATCAGTTGAACAGTCAACACTTCCTCCTCCGGGAAATATATTTCCAGAGGCTCAAAACCCCCTGCTGGTGCAGCCGATAGGTGATCCGTAATCCCTTGCCATTTAATGGACTTTTGGGTTACATAGATGATGTCGAACTGTTAAAGGATTAACTGCCACTTGGATAAACGACAGTTCAAAATTGGGTTGCTGAAGATATATTTTAAAGGATCAATCCTCGATATGAGATAAGTGGTATGGCCGTGTAGGTAATGTTTTAACCTCATGGCTGCCTAAGCTAATGCACAACAGGTTCTTTCTATCAGGGTATATTTCTGTTCTCCACTGTTGAAGCGTTTATTGAGATAATAGATTGCTCTTTCTTTCCCCATGTCATCTTTTTGCCCAGTAGGCAACCCATAGCATTGGAGTTAACCGAGATATACATAAACAACGGAATTCCATCCCTCGGGGGTACCAAAATAGGTGCTTCAATCAACCTCTTATGGATGGTGTGGAAAGCTTTTCGGCAGTCTTCATTCCATTTCCCCGAAGAGTTCTTCCTTAACAGTTTAAAAATGGGTTCACAAGTTGCTGTCAACTGCGATATGAACCGACTGATGAAGTTTATTCTTCCCAAGAAACCTCGAATTTCCTTCTCGATCTTTGGCTCAGGCATTTCTGTGATGGCTTTGATTTTGGTAGGATCCAACTCAATGCCCTGGTTGCTCACGAGAAATCCCAGTAGTTTGCCGGATTTCACACCAAAAGCATATTTTGCTGGGTTTAACTTCAAATTGAACTTGCGGAGTAGTTCAAACAACTTCCAAAGTTGGGTGCAATGGTCATTAGCCTATCGGGACTTTACTGATGATATCATCCATATACACTTTGATTTCTTTGTGCATCATGTCATGGAATAAGGTCATCATGGCCCTTTGATAAGTAGCACCAGCATTGGTAAGGCCAAAAGCTAGTCTTCGATAACAAAAGGTTCCCCAAGGGGTAATGAAGGCTGGTCTTTTCCCTGTCTTCTTCAGCAACCATGATCTGGTGATATCCGGCAAAGCAATCAGCGAAAGAATACATCTCGAACTGTGCAGTGTTGTCGATTAATACATGGATGAACGGCACTAGGAAGTCATCTTTAAGGCTGGCTTTGTTAAGATCTCGATAATCTACACATACTCGCACCTTTCCCCCAGATTTCGGCACTTGGACTACGTTGGACAACCATTAAGGGTACGTTGACACCATAATGATTCCTCGCTTTAAACTGCTTGATAATTTCTTCTTTGACCTTCAGGCTCCATTCTGGTTTCAACCGTCTCAGTTTTTGCTTGACTGGTTTAAACCCTTCTTTAATTGGTAGTCAATGGACAACTATATCGGTGGATAGACCTATCATGTTTTCATGAGACCAGGTAAAAACATCCTTAAATTGGGTTAAGAGTTGTATTAGTTCTTTTTCTTGGTTAGAGGGAAGGTTGGTCCCTATCTATATCTCTTGGAGATGGTCAGGGGTTCTAATATTTATGGTGGTGGTTTGATCAAGGTTGGGTTTAGGTTTATCTTTGACCCATGCTTTGATTTCCTCAGGCACCTCGTCATCATCCCCTTCCTCTTGCTCGATTCCCATCAAGTCAAAGTCCAATTCTATATCGAAATCAAAATCATTACTCAAATTTGGCAAGTTATGGACGTGGCTAGAAATACGTAAATTTGGAAACCTAAGACAAAAACTTGATTGCTAAATATATATAAGTAGTCGTCAATTACAAAAAGATTCATCAGTTAATATGACAACAAGCAATAACAAGCTATAGATGAAATAAAACAAACATAAATATAGGTAAGGGTAGAGCTTCCTGTCAGCGGTCACTTCTTGGTTTTTAACCTTTCCGGACGATCTGTGGGGTGATCGTCCAATTGCTGGTCATGAGATCTTGGGGAGTCGCTGAGATAAACACACTACTGGAGTCGTCAGCGTCTTACAAGATGGCCATAACGGGTTTGGAACTGGTCCCTGGATCCTCATTTGGGATGTTTACATTTCCCCAGTTAAGGATCGGGAGGATGGGTTGATCACTTGACAGATCCGCCTCGTTGGACTTCTTCAGGTCCTCTTTATAAAGGCAAAAACTGCTCATGAATTGCAAATGAATCTCCTCCAGAAACTTCTTGTTTTTGGCCTTTCGGGTCGCATCTTTGAGAGGCTTTTCATCCCCAACCTACTGATGTCCGTTCTGATTGACTTTAGGAATCAGAAGACTTGAGATAACGACGGGGATCTTCTTTAATGGCTCTTTAAATTCGACTTCACTGAGGTTTAGCTTGATGTGAATCAGCTGATTAACTGGTTTATGCTTGTGAGGTTTCTGATGTTTGGATCCACCAGAATATCCTAATCCAGCCTTTCCCTAACTGTGTGGGTATACGGATTGGGTTCCTGATTCCTTGGCCATTTCTCCCCAATCCTCGGTCTAGTCGATGACCTTGGGAAAACATCTCTTGGCCAACTACCATCACCTTTGGAGATATCCAGGGATTTAAGGACCGGCACCCCCATAGAGTTATATCGCAGATTACTTATTTCGAAGGCTTAAAATAGGCGGGCTCGACACCTTCATTCATGCCGATCAGGGGCATATCTCCCAGATCATGAACAGGATAATCAGGTTCTGCACTGACAGTCACCAGATTGCCGTTGACGATATATTTTAGTTGTTGATGAAGAGTTGAAGGGACTGTGCCAGCCATATGGATTCATGGTCGTCCCAACAATAGATTATAACCGATAGTAATCTTCAAGATTTGGAAAATGAATGTTAAAAGTGAAAGGACCAATTTCCACAGGAAGTTCAATCTCCCCCAGGGTATCCCTTCTTGATCCATCGAAAGCTCGTACCACCACATCGCTTTCCCAAATCCGGATTTGGGTTTATCTTCATCTTTTCTAGAGTATTCTGCGGACAGATGTTTAAGGACAATCCTCCGTCGATTAGCATGCCACCTACCACATATCCTGATGAAATGACAACAATATGCAATGGTTTATAATGCCCTATTCTTTCGGCGGGTATATCATCGTCGGTGATTGATATCACATTACTGTCCAGTACATGGCTGATCAGGTGCTGAAATTCTCAGTATCGATAGTCTTGGGTAAATGTGCTTCCTCCAATACTTGGATAAGAATTTGACGATGGTCGTCAGAATCTAATACCAAATCCAGGATGGATATTTAATGGGGTTCAGCTTCCAACTTCTTCACCGTCCTTGCTTCGCCGTGCCCCATCTTATGGAGGAAATTTGCGATCTTTCCAGTCGATATCTTCCCCAATACCTTGGTTGCCTGCTTCGCCAAATGCCCTGGGAGGTAAAATGGATTTTCCCTAGGTATGATGGCGGTACAGTCAGGTGACAATTTTATACCTTCTCCGTAATTCCACGGTACCTTCTTCAGGCTATAAATTGGAAGTTGTGGCCAAGGAGCCAACATCAGGGGTTTCGGCGCTAGTATCTCGAGAGTGGCTTAGTTTCTCTGCTTAGATATTCCTTTTATGGTTATGGGTCCGCCAGACGTTCCCTTCCATGCAAAGGACAACTGCTACCATACCCTCCAAATTCCTCAGTCCTCGAGGGTAGTTTATCTCTTCCTCGGAGAAGATCTCAACTTTGTTCATTAATTCCAGTTCTCCTGATTCAATCAAGTTCTGGATTAAATGTCGCAGGGCCCAACATTCCTTCGTGGCATGTCCAGGAGCATTTGAATGGTAGAGGCAAGATCTGGAAGGATCAAAACACTTTGATCGCGGATCTGGGGGTGGCAGAAATTTCGTGATCTTCCCCTCCTCGATCAAGGTGCAGAGAATTTCCTCCCTGGATTGTCTCAAATGGGTGAATTTCTGTTTGGCAAAAAATTCTCATCGGCTCTACAGTCTAGCTTCTCGGACTATCTTTTCAGTCCATTTGTTCTCCTCCTGGCAGCAAATTCGATCCCTTCTGGAGGTTGAAACATCTTGAACAGATATGAGGTCAGTTGGCCTTGGTAAGACCTGGTCTATTAGCTGTTGGGTCAACTAGGTGTTGGTATACAACCAATTATGCCAACTGATCCACTTACGCCTTGATGGACGCCAAGTTTTTTTCTACCCCATACTTTTCTTCAGGGTGTCCCCAAATAACAGGGTCATGTGTAGAGGGTAACTCTCCCATCTTCCTCAGGTATTTATGATTTTCCCTACTTCTGGAACTGATCATATTGACTCCTCCTCCGTATGCTGAGGCAGAGGGTTGTTGTTGACATTCGGCTACTCAGGCTCTTCGACTATAATCTCCCCGCTGTCAATTAAATTTTGAATTTTGTGCTTTAACGTACAACATTCTTGAGTATCGTGCCTCGATGAGTTAGAATGGTAGGCACATTTCTTGCTGGAATCGAATTGCCTTCCGTTTGGATCGGAAGGTGGAGCGACCTCAACGATTTTCTTCTGGGCGATCAGTATTGCTGATATATTTTCCAAGGAGTCCCCTAAAGGGGTGAATATCCTTCTTCGCTTGTTTTCCCTAACTTTCACTGCTGTAGAATTTTGAGAATTCGCAGGATGAGAGTTCTGCCTCTAGATAGGAGAATTAGGGCACTTATTAGCAGATTATCCTTGCAATATTAAAGAGACATCTTCTTCCTTTCTCTTCGATACTCTTTTGGGAACGCTTACATAATTTCCCGATTGTATGTGCTCGGCCACGACTTCCAAAGCAGTGCTGTCCTTAATTTTTTGAGACTTCAAACCCATTTCAGTTATTTCCCAGAGTTTGATCATTTTGGAGAAGGATTTTCCTAACCCGGCAAGGACTCTCATAGAAAGGGGCTACTAGTATATCAATGAAGGTTGTCACCATCTCACCCTCATCCATTGGTGGGTTGACTTTGTTGGGTTTGTACGAAATCGTGACGCAATCAAATTGCAAAAATTAGCAGAAGCACGGTATATCAGAGTTTAAAAAATTTCTACAAAACCATTACTCGGATCATCCTTTATGCAAATTATTAATTTAAAACGATAAATAAGAAGTTATGGAATCATACCCTTGTAGAACGAAGCTTCCATAGGTACGAGTTCAACTCCTTGTTCTTCGTGATCTCCTTGAATTTTCAGGTTAGATTTCTTCCTTTGATCAACGTTAGCCACCCAAGTGTTTGACCTCTAGAGGTGATCCACCAAGGAAGAAGAATTATCAAGAAGGAGGGTGTTTGGCTAAACCTTAGTTTTCTATCCTTTATAGAAAAGGAGTACTCTCCAACAATTAAAATTGCATCACGGATATCTATTATAAAACTCCTCTTATATAGATATTGGTCAACCCTTCTAATCCTATTAGACATAGGATTTTATTTAATTAATTAAACTCTTTTAATTAATTTAGGCTTCCCACCACATTGGGAATAATTAATTAAATTCATTTAATTGATTTGTCTCCTAATCTTATTAGGAATAAATGAGAGTACTAATATTAAATTATTTACTAAACTCCTTTAGAAATTAAAATAATAATAATTGTAATAATATTAATAAGACATCTCTTATTAATTTATATTTAATATTTCCAAAATATTAAATAATAAACATTAAGCTATTTAATTTATTCTGTCACCATAGATTAAATTAATTACACTTAACACATTATTACGATTATGCCATTACCTTCTTAAATAATTATTCTTCCTTTTATGGTATGACTCTTTAGGTTCTCCATATTAAACCGGTTGTGAATAAATCAATTAGAACAATTCTAATCTTATTTAAATAAATAAATTAAACTAATAATCTATTTAAATAAATAATATTTATTCTACAATAGGGATAAGCCTCCCTAGCGATCAACGACTTTTTAGATAATATATATTTCAACATTAATCATAAAAGAACATGTGAGTAAATAGTTACCGTACAATTCAATCCTTCCACCATATAATTTTCCAATTAAATATAAGACATGGAATTACTGTCAAGTCTTATTTTATTTAATTATATGTATTTCGATTAGAAAATGCACAACTCCATTTAATGCAAATTAGAAACTCCTTTATAATTTCATTTCACCTTGGCCAAGGATTTCTGGGTTGTCATTTACCGAATCACATAGGACATATCTCCTCTTTTGCTAGAGGTGGTAGATCCTTTATTGATCATTCATTATCTCCATATGTAACTCATTATATCCAAGCATACCTTTTTATATACCCTAAAGGGCTTTAAGGAATAAGTCAAAGTATAATTCATTACATACAAAATACTATAATGATCTCAAGTCCAAGGATCACTTGTACTACTATCACATTAGGAATTCCTATTCACAGGCAAGTAAAACTCCATTAGGTATTCCATAGCGAGTCACGTTCAGTGAACTTATTTTCCAATAAGCACCTACATACTTGCTTTAGTGTCTCCACACAAATGATCATAAGATGAATCATCCTCATCCAATGAGCAAGCAACATATGTACCAATCTATCCGGATTTACTAATCCCCTTTTCACTATTCCCATGATTGGGAACTATTTTAGTTTTAGAGCTTTCTAAGAATTTAGATCTCATTAGCATGATCATCATCATGATTCTAAAAGCATTGCTTAAAACTATAATGTTATTTACATATTATAAAAACTAGTACCATGTAGATAATTAAATGCCTTTAATAAATAAATATTTTTATTAATAAATAAATAAGATTGTCTCCAAAGTATATACTTTATCATCATACATGATTGGCTTGTATGCATACTACTTTCAATCTCCCACTTGCACTAAAGCCAATCGCCATGGTATCTCATACCCTTCTTCTCTAAGTGACGATCAAACTGCTGTTATGTTAAAGCTTTAGTAAATGGATCTGCAATGTTATCTTGAGAGTCTATATGCTCTTCTTTCAATGATTTCTTTAATCAAAGTTCCGCAACACATGTTTAGATTCAAAATGAGACTTAGGAACTATTTCTAGTTCTGTAATAAACTTTTCATCTGAAACATCAACTTGCAGCTTCACTTACAGTTATATACTTTGTCTTTGTCACACCTTTTGCTGTTTGGAACCTTTTTAATTTACTGCACCACCTTTCAAGGTAACGACTTACCCTAAAGTGGATTTTGCTGTCGTCTTGGTCAGTCTGAAAACCTGAGTCTGTTTAGTCCTCTAGTTTAATTCAGACCCATCATGTGTCATGATGACATCCTTAGTGTCAGTTAAGTACTTTGAGATGTTTATCACTGTCTTACAGTGATCTTCTCCCGAATATGACTGATCAACATCAAGTCTCGTATATTTCATTGTATACATGATAGTAACTCATGCGATCTCTCTTTTACTGAGGACTAATTTTAGAGAGATACACTCACTGGCTCATCATCATGTGGCACCTTTTGGAGTTTGCCATGCTAAATGCCTTTAGCATCTAATGAATATACATTTTCTTGGGTTAAGCCGAACATCCTTTTAAATCTATTAATACAGATTTATATCCCAATGCGGGATGTTCTACCCAAATCATTCATGGAGGAATGTTTAGACAACTTTATTTTGATCGATTTTAGCATAGAAATTTCATTCTCTATCATTAATATATCATCAACATATAATACATAGAATGAAAAAGCGCTCCCACTAACCTTCTTGTACACACATGGTTCATCCTCGTTTTTGATAAAATTAAACTCTTTGATTGTCTCATCAAAACAAATGTTTCATCTACGAGAATCTTGCTTCAATCCATGAATGGATTGTTGTAGCTCATATACATGATTTGCTTCAACCATTGAAACAAAAAAAACCATCTAGCTGTATCATACATACATTCTCCTCTAATAATGTATATTTGAGGAAGGGCGTCTCCACGTCCAATTTGCCAGATTAATGTAAAAATAAGCTACAATCGCAAGAAAAATCCAAATGGACTTGAGCATAGCTTCAAAATCTATTTTAGATTTTATGGTCATCTACCATTTCTCTGAGTCTTTATTACTCATAGTCTGTTCGTAATTCAATGGATCATCATCATCCATGATGTGTACCTCATCGTCATCCTCTATGACGAATCCATACCTTTTAGGTATCTTTGGTACTTTTCTAGATTTACGAATAGGGTGTTGTACAGTAGGTGTCTCTACTTGGACAGGTTCATCCACTTGATTTGTAGTGGTTTGTGGTTCTTGAATATCTTTAAGATCTATTTTTCTCCCACTAGCCCCTTCAAGAATAAACTCCTTTTCCAAGAAGGCAGTGTGTTTCGCAACAAACACCTTTTGCTTAGTAGGATTGTAGAAATAGTATCCCAAACTTTCTTTAGGATATCCCACAAATGTGAACTTATCAGATCTTGTCCCTAGCTTATCATTTTGAAACTTTTTCACATAAGCTGGACATCCCCAGATCTTAACATGCTTAAGACCAGGTTTCCTCCCTATCCATATCTCATATGGAGTCTTGGGGACGGATTTTGAGGGGACCTTATTTAATAGATATGAGATGTTTCAAGGGCATGACCCCAGAATCAAATTGGAAGATCGGTAAAACTCATCATGGATCGAACCATGTCCAACAATGTTCGATTTCTCCTTTCAGATACTCCATTTAACTATGGTGTACCCGGTGGAGTCCATTGTGAGATTATACCGCTAATTTTTGAAACAATTGAGAAACTCACCGCTTATGTATTCTCCACCTCGATCTGATCGAAGAATCTTAATAGTCTTGCCCATTTGTTTCTCTCTTTCAATTCTGAACTCTTTGAACTTTTCAAATGATTCAGATTTGTATTTCATTAAATACACATATCCAAATCTTGAGTGATCATCAATGAAAGTAATAAAATAAAAATATCCATCCCGTGCATTCGTTGTCATAGGTCCACAAACGTCTGTGTGAACCAACGCTAACAACTCTGTAACTCTTTCTCCTTTTTCACTAAAAGGAGATTTAGTCATTTTACCCATGAGACAAGATTCGCAAGTTGGATATGATTCATAATCGGATAGCTCTAAGAGCCCATCCTTATGCAACTTGGATAATTTTGTTTCATTAATATGACCGAGTCTACAGTGCCACATATAGGTGTAATTAATATCATCTCTTTTCCTTTTCTTAGTTTGTTTTATTTGAAGTATATTTTCATTCAGGTCAGGTATATAAAGTCCTTTTTGCAGATTACCAATACCATATAAAACATTGGTTTATAAATAGAACAACTGTTGTTCTTTATTATAATTTCAAGTCCATCCATATCTAATACAGAATTTGAAATAATATTTCTAATGATATTCGAAAAAATAACAATTATCTCAATAAATGGACTTGCCCGTAGGCAGTGCTGAACAATAAGTGCCTACAGCTATTGCAACAACCTTTACTCCATTTCCCACTCGTAGGACAACCTCATCCTTGTTCAGCTTTCTACTTCTGACCAGTCCCTTCACATTATTACATATGTGAGAACCACAGCCGGTATCCAATACCCAAGTAGAATTTTGACTTTCTAAAAAATTAATTTTAATCATGAACAAACCTTGATTGGAAGTCGAAGCTTCTCCAAGCTTCTTCTCTGCCAGAAACTTCTTGCAGTTCCTCTTCCAATGACCCGGCTCGTTGCAATGGAAGCACATTCCTTTGCTAGTTGGATCAGGTTTCTTTTGTTCCTTTATGTTCACCTTGCTCTTGGTCATCCGAGATCGAAAGAGCTCCTTAGATATCTCATATCTAGCAGTCCTACTTTGTTCACCAAACAACTCCTTGATGTGAAGCAATATAGTAGGAGCATCCATGTTTTCATGCTGACGCTGAAGCTCGTTATTCATGGATGCGAGCATGATGCATTGAGCCACAGATGCGTCATTTTGCCACTTTACAATGGTGGCAATTTCTTCCTCAGATGCTGATTCTGGAACAGTTCCAGAGACAGGTGAATTTAGAACATAAGAAATCTTTTCAGCAGTGAGGACTATTCTCAGATTCCTTAACCAGTCCGTATAATTTGGTCCGGTTAGTTAATTAGCATCAAGTATGTTACACAGTGAAATTAGTGATTTTGACATTTTTTAAATTTCTGTATATGAAAAGATAACATTTTAGCAAACATTCATTTAATTAATTTTGCATACCAAAATAAATTTAGGTCTTTATTTTAAATTGGTATCTCCCACTATTTTTATCAAATTATATTACCCTCACTTATATAGTTCGGTAACATCTAATTAAAAATTTGCTAGTGAGATTAAGGATCCCGTTTCAAATGTATATAGCCTTGTGGATAGCACAACAAACGATATATAAATAAATAAGTACACAACTCTTGTCAATTACATCAACATGTAACTTCTTTTTATTTTTGTCTCTTAAATCATAATGGTCAAGTGTGTGCACATCCGAACTAAAATGATTTAAGTTAAGTCCAGCCTAGCACTTCCATAAATTCAAAAAAGAAAAATATTAATCCTCGTGGATAGCACAACAAGACAATATTGTTCAATTTTCTTGATAAGTATCAAATGTGATTAAATTAATATCTTAAATACGCAATACTCGCATTGTGGATAGCACAACAAACTCATATTAAATATTTAATACTCTATTAATTTATCATGCTAGAAGGCGACGTTTGATATTCCAAATATCATTGAACGCTTTGGACTTAATATTATTTCTTTGAGGGGTTTGTTATTATTTGTCTCATCTTGTTTAGCGCGCATGCTCATATATATATAAAGTACGCGTCATTTTATTAAACATGCGAGGCATGTCTGCATAAAATATAATATATATAATACTTAGCATGTAAGACCCCAACTTTTATGAATAAAGATTTAATTTTCTTTATATATTATTTCGAAATAGTAAGGTGTTGATTTGATAAATGTGATAAGTTATGGGTGAAATGTGCAAATATTTCAAAATAAGCAAGTGGTTATAAAATATTCAATGTTGTCAGGGAATATTTGTTTGGTCGTGGAATATTCTTGTTGTCAGGGAATATTCGTACGATGGCGCAGCTATTTGTGGGCCCCACAACGGAATAACTGTCGGATATAGAAAGCGACAGAAATAACCTTTTATTAAATAACGGTAAAAACTATTATGGTTAAACTGTTGAAGTACCCGGTGATAAAAATACAGTAATATGCGTTGTGCACAGTAGCACACGGTATTGCACAGTATTTTGAATTATTGGTTCTTACGTAAGAAGTCACTTACTCAATAATTATTACAGTAATTACTGTTCAATATTTTATATTATTGATTCAATAAATGCATGATATTTTATTAGTTCAATAATTGCTACATTGATATTTTATATCAATAATTACTACGTTGCTATTTTATATGATTGATTCAATAATTGCTACCGTTGATATTTTGTATTATTGATTCAATAATTGTCACTGCACAGTATTTCACATTATCAACTCAATAATTCATATTATTTGAATAATATTATTAGATAGCATTATTGACAATGTCTAAGAAAGTTCTGTCTAGGAGGGGTTATTTAATTGCGCGCCAATAAGGAGAAATCCTTATCGGAAGACCCCCTCTTTTCTTGGAACGACCTGGTTGTCAATATTGTAGTTCTGTAATATTATTTGTGAATAATTAATTATTGATTTATATGATAAGAAAATATTTATTTCAATTATGATATAAAGGGAATAATTTTTAGCAAGAGACATTTGTTGAAAATTGATATTTTATCTTCTCCTATAAAATTAATTTATTCAAATATATTATTATAATATTACATTATAAAATTATAATATGATAATATAATAGTATAATTTTATAATTTGAGGTGGTAATATTGTTATAATAAATTTATGGCATAAAAATAAAATGAAGTGGAAGAGAAAAGAATTGAATTGGAATTCTTTTAATTATTATAAATGTTTATTATATATATATATATATATATATATATATATATATATATATATATATATATATATATATATATATATAAAGCATGTGGGATAATATTTTTTTCCTCCTTGGTATGCTGCCAAACTTGCCAAATTTTTCAAAGCTTGAGAAATTTCTCCAAAGGCTTAGTTTGTCAGCATTGGCATGCTAAGTTTTTCCTATAAATAAGGTGCTTAGTTAGAAATGAAAATCACACCAGAATCAGAAGTCTTCTCTCTCTATAATATCGAGCGTATTTTTGTGAGTATTTAGATACTTTGAGTGTTACTATTCAGTGCAAGTTTTCTTCGGTATTATATCCGATATTCCAGCCAGAAGTACTATTCTTTTGAGGTAAGGGATGTTATTTTCTTTCGTAAATGATGTTATTATTTTCAATATCATTATACCAAAATATTGGCATGGATTGTATTATGAAATTCTTACTTTTTCCGTCGAAGTTACTATTCACGTATACGGCACTATTCACGAAAAAAAATTAAATTTTCTTCTATTTGTCCAAGTTGCTTGTTAAGGTTCCTATCTTGGATTGGATCTAAGTTTTAAGCTTTAATCTTGAATTTTGCTCCACAATTAATTATTACGAAGTATTTTTGAATTGGATAAACTAAAATACGAATCCTTAATGTTTGTCCTTTATTTCACTGGATTTGTTCTTTAAAATGTTTTTCATCATCCTCTGTAATACCCGAGAATTTCCTAATATTATTAAATAAATATATTAATGGATATGAGAATTTATTTGAAATATAAATAATTTTATGTTATGAGAATAATTAATTCAATTATATATAAAATTGAATAATTATAATAATTGAGAAATTGATGGAGTTTGCGATAAACTCATTGATAGCCTTGTGTGGCACAGTGACGTAATATAAGAATGATTATATTAATTTAAGCGAATAATTAATCTATATTAATTGTTAATCGTAGAATATTAATTAATTGTCATCATAGAATAATTGTTATAGAATATTAATGGTGATTAATTAATAATATGTGATTATTATTATTGCAAGAAATATAATAATAATAATAAGCAATGTGTTTATATTATAATAAGATTTATATTCATTTAATGTGATATTTAATCATATAAGTGTTAATCGATTATTATCAAATTAATAATCAGTGAGGAATGGATTAATTAATATATTATTAATTAATCAATGAAATGAATAATTTATTTATTTGATATTATGAATAATAAAATAAATAAGTAAGTTATTAATATAATAAGATTATATTCATTGTTATGTTCAAGCATGCGAATTAAATGTGTAACATACATTAGCTAACTATGTATTATGTGAAGTGTAATATGACACTATTATATGGTAAGGCTTATTAAACTATATGAGCTACTTGATTAATAGCCTATGTGACAATATGTACGTAAGTATACATTAAAATATTATATCATAAATATAAATAATAATTGATGAATATTTATATATATAATGGTATAATAAAATTTAATAAAGGAAATAATGTGATGTGATTATATCCAGTATTAATAAATGTACATGGATGATATGTATGCTACATTGCCATATCACATCTACTACTTTGAAATATTAAGCATGTGACTTACATTATAATGATAATTATAATCTAAATATATAGTATGAATGTATATGTAATAGCCTAAGTGTATGATATATGTATATATGGCCTTAGTGTTAATAAACTTCATGTTGCAAAATGCTAGATACTTAGAAGCTTGGCCCATGCTGACAAACACAATCCTTATACACGTGAACAACTCAAGCTAGCCTACTCCTTATTTCTTCCTCAAACTCAGTATTGCATAGCTCATGATTATGGAGGGAATGGGATTCATGATGAATCCAACTACCATTTACCTACTACTCTTTAACCCCCATGCAATTCACAAATCTCGTTGGTTTAATTTGTTGTACAATTACATTGTCTGGGTCTTGGCTTTGCTATTTATATGGCCCCTTCTCCTTCAATTTCATTTGCTGTGAGTTTACATAAGTGTTGAGTTGAGAGAATACATTGATAGTATAGCAGCATTGTAAGTAGTAGTATAGAAGCAAGTTCAATTCACAAACTAACAGAGGTATAATTCCTCTCCTTGTTCTTCATTTTCATTTCCTGTTTCTGTTACTGCAATTGCTTAAATTCTTGATTATGCAAAATTGGATTGCAATTGGATTGTAGAGCACTTATTTAGTTGTTATGTGAACTTATATACATGTTTAAATTATAATGTAGTTGATTATAATCAAATTCGTGAAGTAATTTGGCATTTGTCCTGGAAGTCTGCCGACGCAGGCTGTTCTTGAACTGAACCGGACGCGGCGCAGCTGCTCCGGCATTACACTGCGGCGCAGCGCAGCTGCGCAGGTCCCCTGCTGCAGTTTTTGATTTTCTGCTTGCTTCCTGCTATATGATAGTTCTTGCATTGACGTACATGAAGCATGCTAGCATGACTAACTTACATGTATAGATACGTAGACCTAAAATGATCATGTTCTATTACGCTTGTGTTCATGGTTGATGAAAAGTATAGTTTTCCAAAACAAACTGAGAACTTTAATACAAGACTTTGACATGTGTGTATGATATCAATGTTCTGACTTATACGGTATCTTGACCTTGCAAGCATATTATTATGATCTAGGAAAGCATGAAAAGCATGTTAATAGATGTATACATGTTTCGTAAGGTATCATGAGCACGTGGATTGCGTTAAATGAACTTTACTAGTGAAAGTATAAGTTTTGAACCTAAATCTTGACATGTTATATCGAAGTCTAAATTCTGATCATTATGAACATGTTGGATAATATTTTTAACCTCACTAATGTGTCATACAAACACGTGTGTACACACCATGCTAGGTGCCATAAGGACTAAATGAAGCATGATTTCAAAACCAATAGCAATGCTAGTAATATGTATGTGGTAAAGATATTCATGAACATGCCTAGAACACGTTACACGACCACCTTATGTGTGTACATGACAAGTATGATAGCTTCGTGGTTTCATGACCTTGAATGGCTTTAAGTTATTGAAAGTATTGACTTAGAATCTTTATCACATATATTTGAAACGAGGAAAGGTTGTACAAACATAAAAGTATCTTTTAATATGTTTATATGCTATGTGGTGTTGTTGGCTTGTATGACCGGACAGAAATCATAAGGCACAGCTCAGCCTTGGCTTGGCCAGAGGGCTGTGCAGCTGCGCTGGCCCTAGGCTTAGCCATGGCGCAGCTGCGCCGGTCTGGAATCTAAATTGTTGAAATCTACTTGTTCTGGTCATGTCAGTTAGTGTAAATTGTTGTTCAAAACTGCTAGAAATAGTTTACACCCTACTGATATGTGTATATATGTGATGATTAGGTAATAAGATAATGTTTCACTTATATAATGGGTCAAAGGATCATAACCACTTGAGCATGATGAGTTGCTATAGTATCAGTTATGTTATAACTATGTACTTAATTCGTGATAACTTATAATCTAATGAGTATAAGTATGACATGTGACTAAGATAGTAACATATATGTATATTGAGTAATAAGTTTGTGTAACGGATGTGTTAACTAATGAAAATCCTATACATGTAATATGTTATAAATAGGATTCCAAAGTGTTGGCTAGCTTTACGTGAGTAAACTACGCATAAGGCAAGTATCCTAAACCCTTGCATTACTTTATTCAACGGATATCGTAAGCGAGTATCTAAACCTTATCTCTTTAGATGCAAGTATTCTATCTTTGTATATTGCGAACTAGTTTTCTACTTAATCGTTGAATTGAATTAGCATACTTGAACTCTTATTTCATTAAAGCCATTATTCATGTTGAACTTAGTATTGTTCTTGAATATTGTGAAAGTGTCTATGCCATTTGATTCGGCTAGACTTATATTATTGAAAAGCGACCCAAAACCAATTGATTGGTGCGGGATCTTATATTTGACTGAGAAGAACAAACTATAACTGTTGGAGAACCGACGCGCGCACTTGGGTATGATTGATTGCTATGCATAACGTTGGTACTTTAGGCTGATCACCTGTTGTACCTGTTTTTGTTGGATTTTCAGTTTATTACTGTTAATTCTAGTAGAAGTTCATAGTCCTTAGCGACTGCTCAGTATTCAGTTATCTTGAAATCTTGAATTGATTTATTATTGAATCACCTTGATATTATTCTGTCCTTAGAGACTGTTATTGAAAATTGTTGATATTCTTGTTATCCTTGAACTATCAAACTTTGTTATACCCTTTCAAAAATTAAGGATTATATCACTTACCCTTATTGTATATTACTTGCTGGAAAATTTGTGCTCATTCTTGCTTTCCCTAAAACATTTCAGTTAAGGCAGAGCAGGGCGAACCTTCGGGCATTGATAAGGGCAAGGGCAAGGCTACCAACTAGCTTGTCTCTTTTACGTTTTAAATATTTTAATGTTGTATTAAGATGATGTAGTAATACTGGTTTTGATTATGTTTAAGCTTAAGTTAGGTTATGTAATAGGTCGTTAATTGATATTATTATGTAATCTATTAAGTACTGTAGGTTGCGAGACTTGGGGGAATAATTATAATAAATCATTGTAAATTATTCTAGAATAGATTTTCCGCTGTGATTGTGTGATATTTAGTTATTTTTATTGTGATGTATTACCATGAGCACGTGATGAACCGAATTCGAGAGACTAAGTGGCGGTCCTGGAATTTGGGGGCGTCACATCCTCAGTCCTAAAAGGTGATATAACTAAATATCTTTGGCCTGTAGAGCAAAGATGAATGATTACCTGATGAATATCTTTGGCCGTAGTTCAAAGATGGACAGGTGTTGAGATGAACATGACCACTGGTGATACAAATGAATATCTTTGGCCCGTAGTGCAAAGATGAATATTTGATTTGAGATGTATATTGATTGATGTTACAGGGATAAAATATTGATGATGGACTTTTAAATCATAGAAGATAGTAGACTTCATTCTCTGCTTAACTCTTCTAATGAATTGTTATTTTCGCTGCGAATATTGATCTAAAACTTGTTGTCAATAATATTTTATCTGAATTATTGAAGACTAACGATAATTTATTTTCCATTATCTTAGTCATAATATTCTTTACTGGGCTAGTTGAGCTCACCCTTTTCATCTATTGTCCACTTCAGGAAATGAGAATGTTGCAGGAACTAGTCGGGGGACAGAGTGATGGTCCGAGTTAGAGCAGTAGTAGTCCTCACTATTTCTAATAAATAGTGTGATAATAATTATACTTAGTTTGAATGTTAATATTTTCTACATATTTGTATTGACACTCACAATTATATGGTCGTATTTTGCACGATCATTTGATATAAAAGATTGTATTTGAATTCTGTACCATGTATTTGGCGACTCAGAATGGGTTGGGTTGACTGGACCTATTCTGGGGGTGTCACAGTTGGTATCAGAGCTTAGGGATATGATCTCTGGCGGAGATCTGGGAATAGAACTAGGAGGGAAGAGACGAGTAAATCCTTCGCTAGTGTGTCCTACCTAAGCTTATGTGGTATTTAATTGGTCAGTCGGAGCATAGGGTTAATATGTGATATGTTAATTTGTTTAATTAACCCTTGTTTTATGGCAGTATTTGAGAATGGCAGTTGAGAATGTTAACAATGAAGTGAATGAGACCGTGGAGACATCTTTAATCACCAACCAGGAGAACGTGCAATAAGAAGGCAATGTTCAGCCTGAAAATAACACTGATCAGACGATAAACGATGAGATGTTTAGAAGTTTTTTGCAGTTCATGCAAAACTAGACGAGGGAAACTAGTGTGCAAAATACAGGTGGAGATAATAACAACTTGCGGCTTGTCACTGCTAAGCAGTTCAAAGAGTTGGGACCACCAGAATTTCAGGAAAAGCCAGATCCAATCAAGGCAGAGACGTGGGTTAAGCAAATTACCAAGATATTTGATGTCTTGGGTTGCACGGAGGAACAGAAGGTTCCATTCGCCACTTTTATGTTTCGTGGAGAGGCAGATTACTGGTGGGAGTCTGTGAAGCGTACCCAGCCTGCCGCACTCAAGATGTCTTGGGAAGCATTCCAGAAACTGTTCAATGACAAGTACTTTCCTGAAAGTATTCATCATATGAAGGAGGTAGAGTTTATCTGACTGGAACAGAACAACATGACTGTGTCCCAGTACGAGGCTAAGTTCGCGGAGTTGTCCAGGTTTGCACCTCATTTGGTGGAGAATGAGGAACGTATGACGCGGATGTTTCTGAGAGGTTTGAAACCCGAAATACGTCAATATCTCATTTCTCATAAATTTTCTCTATATTCGGTTGTAGTGAACAGGGCCCAGTTGTTAGAACGAGATAGTGATTATATTCAACCAAGGGACAACAACCAAGGTCGTACCGGTGGCAGTAGTCATCGGAGAAATGACAACTAGCGGGGAGGAAAGTATGACAGAAGCAGTAACCACTCTGGTGGTAATCGTGGCCATGATAGTAGAAAAAGCGAATCGGGGGAGATTTTAAGAAGAGAAGGTATAACAATGAGAACGTGAAGACGTCGACATCAGCACCAGCATCAACTGTTTCTAGGGGAGGAGAATGACCACCAGTCGTATGCTATAAATGCGGGAAAGAGGGAGACATCAGCCCAAACTGCCCACAACAATTCAAAGCATGCTATAACTGTAGAAAAGAAGGACATATAGCTCGAGATTGTCCTATAGCGAACCCAAGTCCAGCGGGGGTGGTGATTCCAAAGGCGGTTTCGGACAAGTCAAAGTCGGTGATTCCTGGAAGAGCGTTTGTCGTGACAGCCCAAAACGCGAGGAACCCACACGAGGTGATTACGGGTAAGCTAATCATAAACTCTTGCGAAGTTTACACCTTGTTAGACACCGGTGTTACCCATTCTTTTATTTCACCTGCTTGTGCTCAACGTTTGAACTTGACTTATGATAAATTAAACTTTGACTTATCTGTTGAAACTCCGTTGGGAGAAACCTTTGTTATATCCACAGTTTATAAATCTTGCTTGATTCAGATTGGTACCATTACCTTACCTGTTGATCTTATATCCTTGAAAATACTTGCATTTGATGTGATTTTAGGAATTGACTGGTTAACCACTTACCATGTCAAAATTGATTATTTTCGTAAGGTTGTTAGTTTTCATATTCCTAATCAACCTGTTGTGTTAATCCAAACCACCAAACCACTAAAATCAATCAATATCATTTCAAGTCACAAAGCTATTCGTTTATTAAAAAACGGATGTCAAGCTTTTTTAGCACATGTCACTGATCTAAACCAGAATACGTTAGATTTGAATAATATTTCTGTTGTTAATGAGTTTCCTGATGTATTTCCCGAAGAACTTCCCGGTCTACCCCCAGATCGTGAAGTTGAATTCTTTATTGACCTTGAATCCGGTACAAAACCCATTTCTAAAACCCCATACCGAATGGCTCCTATTGAAATTTAGGAGTTAAAGGTCCAATTATAGGAATTGTTAGACATCTATTTTATTCGTCCTAGTACGTCTCCTTGGGGTGCTCCTATTTTATTCGTAAAGAAGAAAGACGGGAGTATGCGACTTTGTATTGACTATCGGGAGTTGAACCATATCACCATCAAGAATAGGTATCCGCTACCTCGTATTGATGACATGTTCGACCAGTTGCAAGGAGCACAATTCTTTTCAAAGATCGATCTTCGTTCTGGATATCATCAGCTGAAGATTAAAACTAAGGATATTTCGAAGAGTGCCTTCAGAACTCGGTACGGGCATTATAAGTTCTTAATCATGTCTTTTGGATTGACTAATGCTCTTGCTGCTTTTATGGATATGATGAACCGTGTATTCAAGGAATATTTGGATCAGTTCGTTGTTATTTTTATTGATAACATCCTCATCTATTCTAAAAGCCGTAAAGATTATGAGCACCACTTGAAGTTGGTATTTCAAATGCTTCGTGAGAACAAGTTATATGCCAAGCTGAAGAAATGCGAGTTTTGGCTTGAGGAAGTAGCATTCCTTGGGCATGTGGTATCGAAACGTGGAGTATGACCCAGCGAAGATTGAAGCAATACAAAGTTGGGAGCAACCTAAGTCGGTGACCGAAGTACGAAGCTTTCTGGGCTTAGCTGGTTATTATCGGAGGTTCGTAAAGGGATTTTCTTGAATTGCTACTTCATTAACTCAGTTGACTCGGAAAGATACAAAATTCGTTTGGAGCGAGGAATGCGAGAAGAGCTTCCAAGAGCTCAAGAGAAGACTTATCTCGGCACTTGTTTTGACAATACCATCTGGTTCGGATGGATTTGTTATCTACAGCGATACTTCGGGCAAAGGGTTAATATGTGTTCTCATACAACATGGGAAAGTCATAGCCTATGCCTCGCGATAACTCAAAGAATATGAGAGGAATTATCCTACTCATGATCTAGAGTTGGCAGCTGTCGTTTTTGCGTTGAAGATCTGGAGACACTACCTGTACGGGGAGAAAGTGGAGATTTATACGGATCATAAGAGCCTTAAATATTTCTTCACTCAAACGAAACTCAACATGCGGCAACGACGTTGGCTTGAGCTGTTGAAAGATTACGATAATACCATCCAATACCATCCTGAAAAAGCGAATGTGGTAGCTGACGCGTTGAGTAGAAGATCATATGCGGGAACGAGTGCGATGATGTCAAGTATACGCGTAGAACCAGCTTTGATTGATAAAGTTAAAGCTGCTCAAGCTACGGATCCGGAGCTGATGAAGATGAAGAAGAAGGTGCAAGAAGGTGCCATTCTAGAAGCAAGAATCGATGAAGAGGGAATACTTCGAGTTAACTCCAGACTTTGTGTGATAGTAGTGTGCATACAAGCCAATCATGTATAATGATAAAGCACATACTTTGTAAACAATCTTATTTATTTATTAATAAAATATTTATTTATTAAAGGCATTTAATTATCTACATGGTGCTATTTTTATAATATGTAAATAACCCATAGTTTTAAGCAATGCTTTTAGAATCATGATGTTGATCATGCTAATGAGATCTAAATTCTTAAAAAGCTTTAAAACTAAAATAGTTCCCAATCGTGGGATTACTAAAAAGGGGATTAGTAAATCCGGATAGATTGGTACATGTTGCTTGCTCATTGGATGAGGATGATTGATCTCATGATCATTTGTGTGGAGACACTAAAGCAAGTATGTAGGTGCTTATTGGAGAATAAGTTCACTGAACGTGACTCGCTATAGAATACCTAATGGAGTGTACTCGCCTGTCAATAGGAATTCCTAATGTGAAAGTAGTACAAGTGATCCTTGGACTTGAGATCATCATAGTATCTTGTATGTAACAAATTATACTTTGACTTATTCCTTAAGACCTTTTAAGGCATATATAGGGTATGCTTGGGTATAATGAGTTACATATGGAGATAATGAATGATCAATAAAGAATCTACCACCTCTAGTAAAAGAGGAGATATGTCCTATGTGATTCGTTAAATGACAACCCAGGAATCCTTGGCCAAGGAGGAATGAAATTAGAAAGAGGTTTCTAATTTGCATTAATCGGAGTTGTGCATTTTCTAATTGAAATACATATAATTAAATAAAATAAGACTTGACAGTAAATTCATGTCTTATATTTAATTGGGACATTGTATGGTGGAAGGATTGAATTGTATGGTAACTATTTACTCACAGGTTCTTTTATGATTAATGTTGAAATCTATATTATCTGGAAAGTCGTTGATCGCTAGGGACGCTTATCCCTATTGTAGAATAAATATTATTTATTTAAATAGATTATTAGTTTAATTTATTTATTTAAATAAGATTAGAATTGTTCTAATTGATTTATTCACAACCGGTTTAGTATAGAGAACCTAAAGGGTCACACCATAGAAGGAAGAATAATTATTTAAGAAGGTAATGGCATAATCGTAATAATGTATTAAGTGTAATTAATTTAATCTATAGTGATAGAATAAATTAAATAGCTTAATGTTTATTATTTAATATTTTAGAAATATTAAATATAAATTAATAAGAGGAGTCTTATTAATATTATTACAATTATTATTATTTTAATTTCTAAAGGAGTTTAGTAATTAATTTAATATTTAGTACTCTCATTTATTCCTAATAAGATTAGGAGACAAATTAATTAAATGAATTTATTTAATTATTCCCAAATTGGTGGGAAGCCTAAATTAATTAAAGGAGTTTAATTAATTAAAAGAAATCCCATGTCTAATAGGATTAGAAGGGTTGACCAATATCTATATAAGAGGAGTCTTATAATAGATATCAGTTGATGAAATTCCAATTGTTGGAGAGTACTCCTTTTTTATATAGGATAGAAAACTAAGGTTTAGCCAAACACCCTCCTTCTTGATAATTCCTCTTCCTTGGTGGATCACCTCTAGAGGCCAAACACTTGGGTGGCTAACGTTAATCAAAGGAAGGAATCTAACCCAGAAATTCAAGGAGATCACGAAGAACAAGGAGTTGAACTAGTACCTGTGGAAGCTTCGTTTTACAAGGG
Organism: Panax stipuleanatus; assembly: GCA_020205555.1. Lineage (NCBI taxonomy): Eukaryota > Viridiplantae > Streptophyta > Magnoliopsida > Apiales > Araliaceae > Panax > Panax stipuleanatus. Next base: position 148,528,825 of record CM035124.1, read on the forward strand.
TTTGATTCCATAACTTCTTATTTATCATTTTAAATTAATAATTTGCATAAAGGATGATCCGGGTAATGGTTTTGTAGAAATTTTTAAACTCTGATATACCATGCTTTCGCTAATTTTTGCAATTTGATTGCGTCACGATTTCGTACAAACCCAACAGTGGCATCAGAGCCAAACCTTTATGCAATTATTAATTTATTTTTGATTTCATATACATATGGGTATATATTTAAAATAATTTATTGGGCATAATTTTATTGTATAAAATTATTTTTTTTAAGAAAAAAAAATGTCATTTTTTTTGGGACGAATCACAATTTTTTTTTTTGGGGTGCTAATCTTGAATTCTGCAAAGAAAAGGTGTTGTCTCTTTCTTACTCCAAAAAGAAGATGACCCATCAGGAAATGACTCTTTTAATAAACCTGCAGGACTCTTTTAATAAAAGAAGGTGACTTCTTTTTAAAAAATAAATGTGAATTTATATTATATATATATATGATATATTTATATATTATATTCTAAATAATTTTATAATTAAAATATAGAGTTTATTTTAATCTTGAAATTGGATTTAATGCAATTTAAAATTGCCCATTAAATGATACTCATATATATATGGAATGTTTTAATTCATGATATGAATATTTATTTATTGATATATATGGTGATATGTATGATAATAAATGGGGATTGATTATGGACTATTTGACCAATGTGATTGGATTTTATTTTAGTTGAATGCTTGAATGAATGAGTTTTATTAAATGGGGTCTGTGTACCTCGTTTTCTCTATTTTTTTTTGATGTAAAATTCTATCTCCCTCCTATGTACTTCCCCTTGACTGCTGATCAAGGTTTCTATTTAAATTAAATAGTTTAATGTAATAGAAATAGTTAGAATTATCTTGAAAAAATTAGAGGCCAAGGAGCAAGGAGCGCATGAAGACCCGTTTGTATGGAGCCCGGGTTTAAATGTAATAGTTATATTTAAATTTAAATTCTTGCACTCCTAGGTTTGACCTTTTGGTTCACTTGGTGGCTCTAGTGAACCAAACTAGAATAAAAGTCCATAATCAATCCGGGTAGAATATAGTATTCTATATTGCATGCTAAATATTATATATATATTATATTTTATACAAACATGCTTCGCATGTTTAATAAAATGACGCGTATTTTATATATATATATATATATATATATGTGTGTGTGTGTGTGTGTGTGTGTGTGTGTGTGTGTGTGTGCATGCGTGCTAAACAAGATGAGACAAATAATAACAAACCCCTCAAAGAAATAATATTAAGTCCGAAGCGTTCAAATGATATTTGGAATATCGAACGTCGCCTTCTAGCATGATAAATTAATAGAGTATTAAATATTTAATATGAGCTTGTTGTGCTATCCACAAGGCGAGTATTGCATATTTAAGATGTTAATTAATCACATTTGATGCTTATCAAGAAAATTGAACGATCTAGTCTTGTTGTGCTATCCACAAGGACGAACATTTTTCTTTTTTGAATTTATGAAAGTGCTAGGCTGGACTTAACTTAAATCATTTTAGTTCGGATGTGCACACACTTGACCATTATGATTTGAGAGGCAAAATAAAAGGAGTTATATAGTGATGTAATTGACAAGAGTTGTCTACCTATTTATTTGTATATCGTTTGTTGTGCTATCCACAAGGTTATATACATTTGAAATGGGATCCTTATTCTCACTAGCAAATCTTTAATTAGATGTTGCCGAACTATATAAGTGAGGGTAATATAGTTTGATAAAAATAGTGGGAGATACCAATTTAAAATAAAGACCTAAATTTATTTTGGTATGCAAAATTAATAAAATGAATGTTTGCTAAAATGTTGTTTTTCACATGCAGAATTTTGAAAATGTCAAATTCACTAATTTCACTGCGAAGCATACTTGATGCTAATAAGCTTACCGGGCCGAATTATAAGGACTGGCTAAGAAATCTGAGAATAGTTATCACTGCTGAAAAGATTTCTTATGTTCTCAACTCACCTGTCCCTGGAACTGTTCCAGAAACAGCCTCTGAGGAAGAGATTACCACCATTGTAAAGTGGCAAGATGATGCATCTGTGGCTCAATGCATCATGCTCACATCCATGAATAACGAGCTTCAGCGTCAGCACGAAAATATGGATGCTCCTACTATGTTGATTCATCTCAAGGAGTTGTATGGTGAACAAAGTAGGACTGCTAGATATGAGATATCTAAGGAGCTCTTCCGATCTCGGATGACCAAGGGCAAAGTGAACATAAAGGAACAAAAGAAATCTGATCCAGCTAGCAAAGGAATGTGCTTCCATTGCAACGAGCCGGGTCATTGGAAGAGGAACTGCAAGAAGTTTCTGGCAAAGAAGAAGCTTGGAGAAGCTTCGACTTCCAATCAAGGTTTGTTCATGATTGAAATTAATTTTTCAGAAAGTCAAAATTCTACTTGGGTATTGGATACCGGCTGTGGTTCTCACATATGTAATAATGTGAAGGGAATGGTCAGAAATAGAAAGCTGAGCAATGATGAGGTCATCCTACGAGTGGGGAATGGAGCAAAGGTTGCTGCATTAGCTGTAGGGACTTATTGTTTAGTAATGCCTTCGGGCAAGTCCATTTATCTTAATAATTGTTATTATGTTCCGAATATTATTAAAAACATTATTTCAATTTCTGTATTGGATATGGAAAGATTTAACGTTGTTATAAAGAACAATAGTTGTTCTATTTATAAAGACGATGTTTTATATGGTATTGGAAATTTGCGAAATGGACTTTATACACTTGACTTACAAGAAAATATTTTTCAAATTGAACAAACTAAGAAAAGGAAAAGAGATGATATTAATTATACTTACATGTGGCACTGTAGACTCGGTCATATCAATGAAACAAGATTATCCAAGTTGCATAAAGATGGGCTCCTTGAGTTATCTGATTATGAATCATATCCTACTTGTGAATCTTGTTTCATGGGTAAAATGACTAAATCTCCTTTTAGTGGAAAAGGAGAAAGAGTTACAGAGTTGTTGGCATTGATTCACACAAACGTTTGTGGACCTATGACAACAAATGCATGGGGTGGATATTCTTATTTTATTACTTTCACTGATGATCACTCAAGATTTAGATATGTGTATTTAATGAAATACAAGTCAGAATCATTTGAAAAGTTCAAAGAGTTCAGAAGTGAAGTAGAGAAACAAACGGGCAAGAGTATAAAGATACTTCGATCAGATCGAGGTGGAGAGTACTTAAGCGGTGAGTTTCTCAATTGTCTCAAAGAAAATGGTATAATCTCACAATAGACTCCTTCAAGTACACCACAGTTAAATGGAGTATCTGAAAGGAGAAATCGAACACTGTTGGACATGGTTCGACTATGATGAGTTTTACCGACCTTCCAATTTCCTTCTGGAGATATGCCCTAGAAACGGCTGCATACCTACTTAACAAGGTACCTACCAAATTCGCCCCAAAGACTCCATATGAGATGTGGAAGGGGAGGAAATCAAATCTTAAGCATGTTAAGACTTGGGGTTGTCCACCTTATGTTAAAAAGTTTGAAAATGATAAGCTACAGACTAAATCCGGTAAGTTTAGATTTGTGGGATACCCTAAAGAAACTTTAGGGTATTATTTCTATCATCCAACTAATCAAAAGGTGTTTGTTGCGAAACATGCTGCCTTCTTGGAAAAGGAGTTTATCCATGAAGGGGTCAGTGGGAGTAAGATATATCTTGAAGAAGTTCAAGAACCACAAATTTCCACAGATCAAAATCAGGTACCTGACAAAGTAGAAGAACATACTATACCACACCCTGTTCGTAAATCTGGAAGAGTACCGAAGATACCTGAGAGGTATGGATTCGTTATAGAGGATGACGATGAGGTACACATAATGAATAATGATGATCCATTGAATTACGAACAGGCTATGAGTAATAAAGACTCAGGAAAATGGCTTAAAGCCATGAAATCCGAAATGGACTCCATGTATGAAAACAAAGTATGGACTTTGATTTCACCACCTAAAGGCATTAAGCCTATTGGGTGTAAATGGGTCTTTAAAAGAAAGACTGAAGCGGACGACAAGGTAGAGACCTATAGGGCCCGATTGGTTGCAAAAGGTTTCAAACAAAGACAAGGAGTTGACTATGATGAAACCTTCTCACCAGTAGCTATGCCAAGTCCATTCGAATTTTGCTTGCGATTGCAGCTTATAACGACTATGAGATCTGGCAGATGGATGTGAAAACGGCCTTCCTCAATGGGAAACTTGAGGAGGATGTGTATATGACACAGCCAGAGGGATTTGTTTCAAAGGTAGGAATAAGTCAAGTCTGTAAGCTGCAACGATCCATTTATGGATTGAAGCAAGCTTCTCGTAGATGGAACATTCGTTTTGATGAGACAATCAAAGAGTTTGATTTTATCAAAAACGACGATGAACCATGTGTGTACAAGAAGGTTAGTGGGAGCGCAGTTTCATTCCTTGTATTATATGTTGATGATATATTACTGATAGGGAATGACATTCCTATGCTACAATCGATTAAAATCTGGTTATCTAAACACTTCTCCATGAAGGACTTGGGAGAAGCATCCTATATTTTGGGGATAAAGATCTATAGAGATAGATCTAAAAGGATGCTTGGTTTATCCCAAGGAACGTACATTAATGCAATGCTAAAGAGATTTAGCATGGAAGATTCCAAAAGAGGTCTCATGCCGATGAGCCATGGAATACATCTCTCCAAGAAACAGGCCCCAAAGACACCCGAGGAGAGAGCCCGTATGAGTAAGATGCCTTATGCTTCTGCAATAGGATCTATCATGTACGGTATGATATGTACTAGACCGGATGTTGCTCATGTACTTAGTGTAACGAGCAGATACCAGTCGAATCCAGGAGAAGAGCACTAGAAGGCAGTGAAGAATATCCTAAAATACTTGAGAAAGACTAAGGATATTTTTCTTGTCTACGGTGGGTCTGAATTAAAACTCGAGGGCTTCACAGACTCAAGTTTTTCAAACGGACCAAGATGACAGTAAATCTATTTCGGGGTATGTTTTTACCTTGAACGGAGGCGCACTGAGTTGGAAGAGTTCCAAGCAGCAAACAGTTGCTGATTCAGTGACAGAGGCAGAGTATATAGCTGCAAGTGAAGCTGCAAAGGAAGCTGTTTGGATGAAGAAGTTCATAACTGAACTTGGTGTGGTTCCTAGCATTGGAGAAGCAGTTCCCGTTTACTGTGACAACACAGGAGCAGTTGCACAAGCTAAGGAACCGAGGTCTCATCAGAAATCTAAACACGTGTTGCGGCGATTTCACTTGATCAGGGAGATCATTGAAAGAGGAGACGTCACCTTGGAGCGTGTAGACTCTCAAGACAACATTGCAGATCCATTTACTAAAGCTTTAACACAACAGCAGTTTGATCGTCACTTAGAGAAGATGGGTATGAGATACCATGGCGATTGGCTTTAGTGAAAGTGGGAGATTGATAGTAGTGTGCATACAAGCCAATCATGTATGATGATAAAGCACATACTTCGTAAACAATCTTATTCATTTATTAATAAAATATTTATTTATTAAAGGCATTTAATTATCTACATGGTGCTATTTTTATAATATGTAAATAACCCATAGTTTTAAGCAATGCTTTTAGAATCATGATGTTGATCATGCTAATGAGATCTAAATTCTTAGAAAGCTTTAAAACTAAAATAGTTCCCAATCGTGGGATTACTAAAAAGGGAATTAGTAAATCCGAATAGATTGGTACATATGTTGCTTGCTCATTGGATGAGGATGATTGATCTCATGATCATTTGTGTGGAGACACTAAAGCAAGTATGTAGGTGCTTATTGGAGAATAAGTTCACTGAACGTGACTCGCTATAGAATACCTAATGGAGTTTACTCGCCTGTCAATAGGAATTCCTAATGTGAAAGTAGTACAAGTGATCCTTGGACTTGAAATCATCATAGTATCTTGTATGTAACAAATTATACTTTGACTAATTCCTTAAGGCCTTTTAAGGCATATATAGGGTATGCTTGGGTATAATGAGTTACATATGGAGATAATGAATGATCAATAAAGAATCTACCACCTCTAGTAAAAGAGGAGATATGTCCTATGTGATTCGTTAAATGACAACCCAGGAATCCTTGGCCAAGGTGGAATGAAATTAGAAAGAGGTTTCTAATTTGCATTAATCGGAGTTGTGCATTTTCTAATTGAAATACATATAATTAAATAAAATAAGACTTGACAGTAAATTCATGTCTTATATTTAATTGAGACATTGTATGGTGGAAGGATTGAATTGTATGGTAACTATTTACTCACAGGTTCTTTTATGATTAATGTTGAAATCTATATTATCTGGAAAGTCGTTGATCGCTAGGGAGGCTTATCCCTATTGTAGAATAAATATTATTTATTTAAATAGATTATTAGTTTAATTTATTTATTAAATAAGATTAGAATTGTTCTAATTGATTTATTCACAACCGGTTTAAGTATAGAGAACCTAAAGGGTCACACCATAGAAGGAAGAATAATTATTTAAGAAGGTAATGGCATAATCGTAATAATGTATTAAGTGTAATTAATTTAATCTATAGTGATAGAATAAATTAAATAGCTTAATGTTTATTATTTAATATTTTAGAAATATTAAATATAAATTAATAAGAGGAGTCTTATTAATATTATTACAATTCTTATTATTTTAATTTCTAAAGGAGTTTAGTAATTAATTTAATATTTAGTACTCTCATTTATTCCTAATAAGATTAGGAGACAAATTAATTAAATGAATTTATTTAATTATTCCCAAATTGGTGGGAAGCCTAAATTAATTAAAGGAGTTTAATTAATTAAAAGAAATCCCATGTCTAATAGGATTAGAAGAGTTGACCAATATCTATATAAGAGGAGTCTTATAATAGATATCAGTTGATGAAATTCCAATTGTTGGAGAGTACTCCTTTTTTATAGAGGATAGAAAACTAAGGTTTAGCCAAACACCCTCCTTCTTGATAATTCCTCTTCCTTGGTGGATCACCTCTAGAGGCCAAACACTTGGGTGAATAACGTTGATCAAAGGAAGGAATCTAACCCGGAAATTCAAGGAGATCACGAAGAACAAGGAGTTGAACTAGTACCTGTGGAAGCTTCGTTTTACAATGGTATGATTCCATAACTTCTTATTTATCATTTTAAATTAATAATTTGCATAAAGGATGATCCGGGTAATGGTTTTGTAGAAATTTTTAAACTCTAATATACCATGCTTTCGCTAATTTTTGCTAATTTGATTGCGTCACGATTTCGTACAAACCCAACATTGTGTTCCTAACGATTCTGACTTGAAGTATAGAATCATGATGGAGGCACACAACACACCGTTTGCAATCCATCCTGGGAGTACCAAAATGTATCGTGATCTTCGACATACATTTTGGTGGAGCAATATGAAAAGAGAGATCGCGGAGTTTATTTCGAGATGTTTAACTTGTCAACGTGTAAAGGCGGAGCATCAAGTGCCGAAGGGTCCATTGCAACCATTGGAGATTCTGAAATGGAAGTGGGAACACATTACGATGGATTTCGTTACGGGTCTTCCCAAGGTTTCTCAAGGTATAGATGCGATTTGGGTTATTGTTGATAGATTAACCAAGTCTGCTCATTTCTTGCCGATACGAGAGACTTATTCCCTTGAACGTCTTGCTCATATGTACGTGAATGAGATTGTGAGATTGCATGGCATGCCAGTATCCATAGTTTAGGATCGTGACCCCAGATTTACTTCACGATTTTGGATCAGTTTGCAGAAAGCTATGGGCACGGATTTACGATTCAGTTCGGCTTATCATTCTCAAACAGACGGACAATCAGAAAGGACTATTCAAACTCTTGAAGATCTATTGAGACTCTGTATTCTAGATTTCAAAGGGAGTTGGGATAAGTACTTACCATTGGTGGAATTCTCCTACAACAACAGTTATCAGTCAAGTATAGGCGTGGCTCCATTCGAAGCGTTGTATGGACGAAGGTGTCGCTCTCTAGTATACTGGGATGAGGTGGGTGAAGCAACATTATTGGGACCGGAGTTAGTACGTATGACTACGAAAAAGATTCAAATGATCCGGCAACGGATACAAACCGCACAAGATCGACAAAAGAGTTATGCGGATCTTCATCGAAAGGACGTGGAATTTAATGTTGGGGATCATGTATTGTTACGTGTTGCTCCATGGAAGGGAGTTACGAGGTTTGGCAAGAGAGGAAAGCTCAATCCACGATTCATTGGTCCATTCGAGATCCTTGACCGAGTAGGAAATGTGGCCTATAGACTCGCTTTACCTCCAAGCATGTCTCGTGTTCATAATGTTTTTCACATATCCGTGTTGCGTAAATATGTGAAAGATCCAAACCACATTATTGAGTTATAACCGGATGAGATAGTTGAAGATTTAACGTATGAGGAGGTACCTGTCAAGATCTTGGATAGGAAGGAGCATGTTCTACGCTCGAAAATTATACCTCAAGTTAAAGTTTTGTGGAGAAACCATGAAATTGAGGAAATGACCTGAGAGTTGGAATCGGAAATGAAAGCGAGGTATCCTCACCTTTTCGACATACCAGGTACGTACGCTAATTTCGAGGACAAAATTTCATAGGGAGGGGAGGTTGTAAGACCCCAACTTTTATGAATAAAGATTTAATTTTCTTTATATATTATTTCGAAATAGTAAGGTGTTGATTTGATAAATGTGATAAGTTATGGGTGAAATGTGCAAATATTTCAAAATAAACAAATGGTTATAAAATATTCATTGTTGTCGGAGAATATTCGTTTGGTCGTGAAATATTCTTGTTGTCAGGGAATATTCGTACGACGGCGCAGCTATTTGTGGGCCCCACAACGGAATAACTGTCGGATATAGAAAGCGACAGAAATAACCTTTTATTAAATAACGGTAAAACTGTTACGGTTAAACTGTTGAAATACTCGGTGATAAAAATACAATAATACGCGTAGTGCACAGTAGCACACGGTATTGCACAGTATTTTGAATTATTGATTCTTACGTAAGAAGTCACTTACTCAATAATTGTTACAGTAATTATTGTTCAATATTTTATATTATTGATTCAATAATTGCATGATAATTTATTGGTTCAATAATTGCTACGTTGATATTTTATATCTATAATTCCTACGTTGCTATTTTATATGATTGATTCAATAATTGCTACCGTTGATATTTTATATTATTGATTCAATAATTGTCACTGCATAGTATTTTACATTATCAACTCAATAATTCATATTATTTGAATAATATTATTAGATAGCATTATTGACAATGTCTAAGGAAGTTATGTCTAGGAAGGGTTATTTAATTGCGCGCCAGTAAGGAGAAATCCTTATCGGAAGGCCCCCATCTTTTCTATGAAACGACCTAGTTGTCAATATTGTAGTTCTGTAATATTATTTGTGAATAATTAATTATTGATTTATATGATAAGGAAATATTTATTTCAATTATGATATAAAGCGAATAATTTTTAGTAAGAGACATTTGTTGAAAGTTGACATTTTATCTTCTCCGATAAAATTAATTCATTCAAATATATTATTATAATATTACATTATAAAATTATAATGTGATAATATAATAGTATAATTTTATAATTTGAGGTGGTAATATTGTTATAATAAATTTATGGCATAAAAATAAAATGAAGTGGAAGAGAAAAGAATTGAATTGGAATTCTTTTAATTATTATAAATGTTTATATTATATATATATAAAGCATGTGGGATAATATTTTTTTCCTCCTTGGTATGCTGCCAAACTTGCCAAATTTTTCAAAGCTTGAGAAATTTCTCCGAAGGCTTAGTTTGTCAGCATTGACATGCTAAGTTTTTTCTATAAATAGGGTGCTTAGTTAAAAATAAAAATTACACCAGAATCAGAAGTTTTCTCTCTCTATAAATAGAGCGTATTTTTATGAGTATTTAGATACTTTGAGTGTTACTATTCAGTGCAAGTTTTCTTCGGTATTATATCCGATATTCCAGCCAGAAGTACTATTCTTTTGAGGTAAGGGATGTTATTTTCTTTCGTCAATGATGTTATTCTTTTCAATATCATTATACCAAAATATTGGCATGGATTGTATTATGAAATTCTTACTTTTTCCGTCGGATTTACTATTCACGTATACGGCACTATTCACGAAAAAATTAAATTTTCTTCTATTTGTCCAAGTTGCTTGTTAAGGTTCCTATCTTGGATTGGATCTAAGTTTTGAGCTTTAATCTTGAATTTTTCTCCACAATTAATTATTACGAAGTATTTTTGAATTGGATAAACTAAAATACGAATCTTTAATTTTTATCCTTTATTTCACTGGATTCGTCCTTTAAAATATTTTTCATCATCCTCAGTCCTAAAAGGTGATATAACTGAATATCTTTGGCCTGTAGAGCAAAGATGAATGATTATCTGATGAATATCTTTGGCCGTAGTGCAAAGATGGACAGGTGTTGAGATGAACATGACCACTGGTGATACAAATGAATATCTTTGGCCCGTAGTGCAAAGATGAATATTTGATTTGAGATGTATATTGATTGATGTTACAGGGATAAAATATTGATGATGGACTTTTAAATCATAGAAGATAGTAGACTTCATTCTCTACTTAACTCTTCTAATGAATTGTTATTTTCGCTGCGAATATTGATCTAAAACTTGTTGTCAATAATATTTTATCTGAATTATTGAAGACTAACGATAATTTATTGTTCATTATCTTAGTCATAATATTCTTTACTGGGCTAGTTGAGTTCACCCTTTTCATCTATTGTCCTCTTCAGGAAATGAGAATGTCGCAGGAACTAGTCGGGGGACAGAGTGATGGTCCGAGTTAGAGCAGTAGTAGTCCTCACTATTTCTAATAAATAGTGTGATAATAATTATAATAAGGACTTTGTTTGAATGTTAATATTTTTTACATATTTTTATTGACACTCACAGTTGTGTGATCGTATTTTGCACGACCATTTGATATAAAAGATTGTATTTGAATTCTGTACCATGTATTTGGCGACTCAGAATGGGTTGGGTTGACTGGACCTATTTTGGAGGTGCCACATAGCATGCACATATAGAATACTATATTCTACCCAGATTGGTTATGGACTTTTATTCTAGTTTGGTTCACTAGAGCCACCAAGTGAACCAAAATGTCAAACCTAGGAGTGCAAGAATTTAAATTTAAACGTAACTATTACATTTAAACCCGGGCTCCATACAAACGGGTCTTCACACGTTCCTTGCTCTCCAATTCCTTCAAGATAATTCTAACTCTTTTTATTACATTAAATTATTTAATTAAAATAGAAACCTTGATCAGCAGTCAAGGGGAAGTACATAGGAGGGAGATAGAATTTTACATCAATAAAAAAATATACATCTCATGAATTAAAACATTCCATATATATATGACTATCATTTAATGGGCAATTTTAAATTGCATGAAATCTAATTTCAAGATTAAAATAAACTCTTTATTTTAATTATAAAATTATTAAGAATATAATATATAAATATATCATATATATATATATATATATATATATTTGATATTACCGTATATTATATATATATAACAAATCAGGTTATATATATATATATATATATAATATAAATTCACGCTTATTTTTTTAAAAAGAAGTCAGCTTCTTTTATTAAAAGAGTCATTTCTTGATGGGTCACCTTCTTTTTGGAGTAAGAAAGAGACAACGCCTTTTCTTTGCAGAATTCAAGATTAGCGCCCATAAAAAAATTTGTGATTCGTCCCAAAAAAAATGCCATTTTTTTTCTTAAAAAAATAATTTTATACAATAAAATTATGCCCAATAAATTATTCTAAATACATACCCATATGTATATGAAATCAAAACAATTAATAATTGCATAAAAGTTTGGCTTTGATACCACTGTTAGGTTTGTACGAAATCGTGATGCAATCAAATTGCAAAAATTAGCGGAAGCATGGTATATCAGAGTTTAAAAAATTTCTACAAAACCATTACCCGGATCATCCTTTATGCAAATTATTAATTTAAAATGATAAATAAGAAGTTATTGAATTATACCCTTATAGAACGAAGCTTCCACAGGTACGATTTCAACTCCTTGTTCTTCGTGATCTCCTTGAATTTTCGGGTTAGATTCTTTCCTTTGATCAACATTAGCCACCCAAGTGTTTGGCCTCTAGAGGTGATCCACCAAGGAAGAAGAATTATCAAGAAGGAGGGTGTTTGGCTAAACCTTAGTTTTCTATCCTCTATAGAAAAGGAGTACTCTCTAACAATTGAAATTGCATCAATCGATATCTATTATAGAACTCCTCTTATATAGATATTGGTCAACCCTTCTAATCCTATTAGACATGGGATTTTATTTAATTAATTAAACTCTTTTAATTAATTTAGGTTTCCCACCACATTGGGAATAATTAATTAAATTTATTTAATTAATTTGTCTCCTAATCTTATTATGAATAAATGAGAGTACTAATATTAAATTAATTACTAAACTCCTTTAAAAATTAAAATAATAATAATTATAATAATATTAATAAGACATCTCTTATTAATTTATATTTAATATTTTCAAAATATTAAATAATAAATATTATGCTATTTAATTTATTCTATCACCATAGATTAAATTAATTACACTTAATGCATTATTACGATTATGACATTACCTTCTTAAATAATTATTTTTCATTTTATGGTCTGACCCTTTAGGTTCTCCATATTAAACCGGTTGTGAATAAATCAATTAGAACAATTCTAATCTTATTTAAATAAATAAATTAAACTAATAATCTATTTAAATAAATAACATTTATTCTACAATAGGGATAAGCCTCCCTAGCGATCAACGACTTTCCAGATAATATAGATTTCAACATTAATCATAAAAGAACCTGTGAGTAAATAGTTACCGTACAATTCAATCATTCTACCATACATTGTCCCAATTAAATATAAGACATGAAATTATTGTCAAGTCTTATTTTATTTAATTATATATATTTCGATTAGAAAATGCACAACTCCATTTAATGCAAATTAGAAACTCCTTTCTAATTTCATTCCACCTTGGCCAAGGATTTCTAGGTTGTCATTTACCGAATCACATAGGACATATCTCCTCTTTTACTAGAGGTGGTAGATTCTTTATTGATCAGCCATTATCTCAATATGTAACTCATTATACCCAAGCATACCTTTTTATATATCCTAAGGGCTTTAAGGAATAAGTCAAAGTATAATTCATTACATACAAGATACTATAATGATCTTAAGTCCAAGGATCACTTGTACTACTATCACATTAGGAATTCCTATTGACAGGCGAGTAAAACTCCATTAGGTATTCCATAGCGAGTCACGTTCGGTGAACTTATTCTCCAATAAGCACCTACATACTTGCTTTAGTGTCTCCACACAAATGACCATGAGATCAGTCATCCTCATCCAATGAGCAAGCAACATATATACCAATCTATCCGGATTTAGTAATTCCCATTTTAGTAATCCCACAATTGGGAACTATTTTAGTTTTTAAGCTTTCTAAGAATTTAGATCTCATTAGCATGATCTCATCATGATTCTAAAAGCATTGCTTAAAACTATGGGTTATTTACATATTATAAAAACAGCACCATGTAGATAATTAAATGCCTTTAATAAATGAATATTTTTATTAATAAATAAATAAGATTGTCTCCAAAGTATATGCTTTATCATCATACATGATTGGCTTGTAGCATGATTAATATTAAGTCTGAAGCGTTCAAATGATATTTAGAATATCGAACGTCGCCTTCTAGCATGATTAATTAATAGAGTATTAAATATTTAATATGAGTTTGTTGTGCTATCCACAAGGCGAGTATTGAGTATTTAAGATGTTAATTAATCACATTTGATACTTATCAAGAAAATTGAACGATCTAGTCTTGTTGTGCTATCCACAAGGACGAACATTTTTCTTTTTTGAATTTATGGAAGTGCTAGGCTGGACTTAACTTAAATCATTTTAGTTCAGATGTGCACACACATGACCATTATGATTTAAGAGGCAAAATAAAAGGAGTTACATGGTGATGTAATTGACAAGAGTTGTCTACCTATTTATTTGTATATCGCTTGTTATGCTATCCACAAGGTTATATACATTTGAAATAGGATCCTTAATCTCACTAGCAAATCTTTAATTAGATGTTGCCGAACTATATAAGTGAGGGTAATATAGTTTGATGATAATAGTGGGAGATACCAATTTAAAATAAAGACCTAAATTTATTTTGGTATGCAAAGTTAATAAAATGAATGTTTGCTAAAAATGTTGTCTTTTCACATGCAGAATTTTAAAAATGTCAAAATCACTAATCTCACTACGAAGCATACTTGATGCAAATAAGCTTACCGGGCCGAATTATGAGGACTGGCTAAGAAATCTGAGAATTGTTCTCACTGCTGAAAAGATTTCTTATGTCCTAAATTCAACTATCCCTGAATCTGTTTCAGAAACAGCCTCTGAGGAAGAGATTGCCACTTTCAATAAGTGGCAAGATGATGCATCTGTGGCTGAATGCATCATGCTCGCATCCATGAATAACGAGCTTCAGCGTCAGCACGTAAATATGGATGCTCCTGTTATGCTGCTTTACCTCAAGGAGTTGTATGGTGAACAGAGTAGGACTACTAGATATGAGATATCTAAGGAGCTCTTCCGATCTCGGATGACCGAGGGCACTGCTGTCGAGACTCATGTTCTGAAGGTAATCAATTTGATTGAACGCCTTGGACAGCTTGGGTTCGTCATGGATGGGGAGTTGAGTCAAAACTTGGTCTTGCAGTCACTCCCTGAGTCCTTCTCGCAGTTTGTGATTAATTTTCACATGAATAAGCTAGATGTCAGCTTGCCTGAGCTGCTTAACATACTGAAAACTGCAGAAGGTCACTTCTCATCCAAGAAGAACCATGTCTTGATGGTGGATTCTTCCAATAAAAGGAAGAGGCCCAAGGTGTCTTCTGAAAAGAAGAAATCCAAAAAGGCTAAGGGAAAGGGGAAAGAAAAGGAACAAAAGAAACCTGAACCAGCTAAAGAAATGTGCTTTCATTGCAACGAGCCGGGACATTGAAAAAGGAACTGCAAGAAGTATCTAGCAGAGAAGAAGCTTGGAAAAGCTTCGACTTCAATCAAGGTTTGTTTATGATTGAAATTAATTTTTTTAAAAGTCATAATTCTACTTGGGTATTGGATACCGGCTATGGTTCTCACATATGTAATACTGTGCAGGGACTGGTCAGAAGTAGAAAGCTGAACAATGAAGAGGTGATCCTACGAGTGGGGAATGGAGCAAAGGTTGATGCATTAGCTGTAGGAACTTATTGTTTAGCAATGCCCACGGGCAAGACCATTTATCTTAATAATTGTTATTATATTCCTAATATTATTAAAAATATTATTTCAATTTCTGTATTGGATATGGAAGGATTTGACGTTATTATAAAGAACAATGGTTGTTCTATTTATAAAGACGATGTTTTATATGGTATTGAAAATTTGCGAAATGGACTTTATATACTTGACTTGCAAGAAAATATATTTCAAATTGAACAAACTAAGAAAAGGAAAAGAGATGATATTAATTATACCTACATGTGGCACTGTAGACTCAATCATATCAATGAAACAAGATTATCCAAGTTGCATAAAGATGGGCTCCTAGAGCTATCCGATTATGAATCATATCCAACTTGTGAATCTTGTCTCATGGGTAAAATGACTAAATCTTCTTTTAGTGGAAAAGGAGAAAGAGTTACAGAGTTGTTGGCATTGATTCACACAGACGTTTGTGGACCTATGACAACAAGTGCACGGGGTGGGTATTCTTATTTTATTACTTTCACTGATGATCACTCAAGATTTGGATATGTGTATTTAATGAAATACAAATAAGAATCATTTGAAAAGTTCAAAGAGTTCAGAAGTGAAGTAGAGAAATAAACGGGCAAGAGTATTAAGATACTTCGATCAGATCGAGGTGGAGAATACTTAAGCGGCAAGTTTCTCAATTGTCTCAAAGAAAATGGTATAATCTCACAATGGACTCCTCTAGGTACACCACAGTTAAATAGAGTATCTGAAAGGAGAAATCGAACACTGTTGGACATGGTTCGATCCATGATGAGTTTTATCGACCTTCCAATTTCCTTCAGGGGTTATGCCCTAGAAACGGCTGCATACCTACTTAACAAGGTACCTACAAAATCTGCCCCAAAGACTCTATATTAGATGTGGAAGGGGAGGAAACCAAATCTTAAGCATGTTAAGCTTGGGTTTGTCCAGCTTATGTCAAAAAGTTTGAAAATGATAAGCTACAGACTAAATCCGATAAGTGTAGATTTGTAGGATACCCTAAAGAAACCGTAGGGTATTATTTCTATCATCCAACTGATCAAAAGATGTTTGTTGCGAAACATGCTGCCTTCTTAGAAAAGGAGTTTATCCATGAAGGGGTCAGTGGGAGTAAGATACATCTTGAAGAAGTTCAAGAACCACAAATTATCACGGATCAAAGTCAGGTACCTAATCAAGTAGAAGAACCCACTGTACCACACCATGTTCGTAAATTTGGAAGAGTACCGAAGATACCTGAGAGGTATGGATTCGTTATAGAGGATGACGATGAGGTACACATCATAAATGATGATGATACATTGAATTACGAACAGGCTATGAGTAATAAAGACTCAGAGAAATGGTAGATGACCATAAAATCTAAAATGGATTTGGAAGCTATGCTCAAGTCCATTTGGATTTTTCTTGCGATTGCAGCTTATTTTTACTTAATCTGGCAAAATGGACGTGGAGACGCCCTTCCTCAAATATACATTATTAGAGGAGAATGTATGTATGATACAGCCAGATGGTTTTTGTTTCAATGGTTGAAGCAAATCATGTATATGAGCTACAACAATCCATTCGTGGATTGAAGCAAGAGTTTTGTAGATGGAACTTTCATTTTGATGAGACAATCAAAGAGTTTGATTTTATCAAAAACGAGGATGAACCATGTGTGTACAAGAAGGTTAGTGGGAGCGCTGTTTCATTCCATGTATTATATGTTGATGATATATTACTGATAGGAAATGAAATTCCTATGCTAAAATCAATCAAACTAAAGTTGTCTAAACATTCCTCCATGAATGATTTGGGTAGAACATCCCGTATTGGGGATATAAATCTGTATTAATAGATTTAAAAGGCTGTTCGGCTTAACCTAAGAAAACGTATATTCATTAGATGCTAAAGGCGTATTAGCATGGCAAACTCCAAAAGAGTGCCTCATGATGATGAGCCATGGAGTGTATCTCTCTAATATTTTCCTCAGTAAAAGAGAGATCGCATGAGTTACTATCATGTATGCAATGAAATATACGAGACTTGATGTTGATCAGTCAGGTTCTGGAGAAGATCACTGTGAGACAGTGATAAACATCCCAAAGTACTTAACTGACACTAAGGATGTCATCATGACACATGATGGGTCTGAATAAATCTAGAGTCCTAAATAAACTCAAGTTTTCAGACTGACCAAGACGACAGTAAATCCACTATAGGGTAAGTCGTTACCTTGAAAGGTGGTGCAGTGAATTGAAAAGGTTCCAAACAGCAAAAGATTGTTGATTTAGTGACAAAGACAAAGTATATAACTGTAAGTGAAGCTGCAAGTTGATGTTTCGGATGAAAAGTTCATTACAGAACTAGAAATAGTTCCTAAGTCTCATCTTGAATCTAAACATGTGTTGCGGCACTTTGATTAAAGAAATCATTGAAAGAAGAGCATATAGACTCCCAAGACAAGATTGCAGATCCATTTACTAAAGCTCTAACACAACAACAATTTGATCGTCACTTAGAGAAGATGGGTGTGGGATACCATGGCGATTGGCTTTAGTGCAAGTGGGAGATTGATAGTAGTGTGCATACAAGCTAATTATGTATGATGATAAAG
Organism: Panax stipuleanatus; assembly: GCA_020205555.1. NCBI lineage: Eukaryota > Viridiplantae > Streptophyta > Magnoliopsida > Apiales > Araliaceae > Panax > Panax stipuleanatus. Next base: position 148,546,986 of record CM035124.1, read on the forward strand.
CACATACTTTGTAAATAATCTTATTTATTTATTAATAAAATATTCATTTAAGATATTTAACTATCTACATGGTGCTGTTTTTATAATATGTAAATAACTCATAGTTTTAAGCAATGCTTTTAGAATCATGATGAGATCATGCTAATGAGATCTAAATTCTTAGAAAGCTTAAAAACTAAAATAGTTCCCAATTGTGGGATTACTAAAATGGGGATTACTAAATTCGGATAGATTGGTACATATGTTGCTTGCTCATTGGATGAGGATGACTGATCTCATGGTCATTTGTGTGGAGACACTAAAGCAAGTATGTAGGTGCTTATTGGAGAATAAGTTCATTGAACGTGACTCGCTATGGAATACCTAATGGAGTTTAACTCGCCTGTCAATAGGAATTCCTAATGTCATAGTAGTACAAGTGATCCTTGGACTTGAGATCATCATAGTATCTTGTATGTAACAAATTATACTTTGACTTATTCTTTAAGGCCTTTTAAGGCATATATAGGGTATGCTTGGGTATAATGAGTTACATACGGAGATAATGTATGATCAATGAAGAATCTACCACCTCTAGTAAAAGAGGAGATATGTTCTATGTGATTCGTTAAATGACAACCCATGAATCCTTGGCCAAGGTGGAATGACATTAGAAAGAGGTTTCTAATTTGCATTATTTGGAGTTGTGCGTTTTCTAATCGAAATACATATGATTAAATAAATTAAGACTTGACAGTAAATCATGTCTTATATTTAATTGGAACATTGTATGGTGAATGGATTGAATTGTACGGTAACTATTAACTCACAAGTTCTTTTATGATTAATGTTGAAATCTATATTATCTGGAAAGTCGTTGATCGCTAGGGAGGCTTATCCCTATTGTAGAATAAATGTTATTTATTTAAATATATTATTAGTTTAATTTATTTATTTAAATAAGATTAGAATTATTCTAATTGATTTATTCACAACCGGTTTAATATGGAGAACCTAAAGGGTCACACCATAAAAGGAAGAAGAATTATTTTAGAAGAAAATGGCATGATAGTAATAATGCATTAAGTATAATTAATTTAATCTATGGTGATAGAATAAATTAAATAGCTTAATATTTATTATTTAATATTTTAGAAATATTAAATATAAATTAATAAGATGAGTCTTATTAATATTATTATTATTATTATTATTTTAATTCTAAAGGAGTTTAGGAATTAATATAATATCAGTACTCTCTCTCAATCCTAATAATATTAGGATATAAATTAATTAAAAGTGTTTAATTAATTAATTAATTAAAAACCTATTCTAATTGGATTAGGAGGGTTAACCTAATATCTATATAAGAGAGTCTTATATCAGAAATAAGGTACGTGAATTTTTCAAAAGGTTGGGAGTACATATATTCTATAGAGATAGAAACACGGGTTAAGCCAATAACCCATCTTCCTGAGTTCTTCATCTTCCTTGGTGGATCACCGTTAGAGGCCAAACATTTGGGTGGCTGACGTTGATCAAGGGAAGGAGCCACTACAGAGGAATCAAAGGAATCAAAGAGTAGAACTCGTACCTGAGAAAGCTTGGATCTTCAAAGGTATAATTCCATGTTCTCTCTTTTCTGTTATTGATAACTAACACAAAGCATGATCATGGTTATGGGTTTGTATAAATTTTTAAAAACCTATGTTTCGCGCTTCCGCCCTATTTATGTGATTTGATTGCATGATTGCGTTACGTACAAACCCAACACACTGTCTCAGCTCGTCGATCCTCGCTCGGTTCGTGATATATTCGGACATCGTTGGTCCTTTGCATCACTCCCGAGGTTATCTCTGAGATGATCTGGATCTTTTTCCCTACCTCTGGGTTGTCTCTAAAGTAAAATTACGCTTTTACCCTCCTGTAAGGTTAGTACAAAGATAGTGAAATTTCAAATGTCTAGAGCATAGTTCATAATACCCTATGCAACATAATACCACATATCTCATAACGCATATATAGTCTTATTCGAACCCAACACATGCCTTAAGAATTTTAGTTACTAAATTCTTATTTTAATAATTTCTAAAAATTCGGGTTCTTACATCCTCTCCCCCTTATAAGGATTCCGTCCTCGGAATCACCGAAACCTTCCCTACTCGGTGCTATTCTGAATATTACATATTCTTTTGAATAATTTTATCCATTCTCTTTTCGAAAGTTTTGTTATTATAACTTGCTCAATCGCATCCTACCATTTCTTCTTTCTAAGGAACATTCTACTTACTACATTCATCCTTCAGAAAGAATAAGAATCTTCCATAATTTTTCAATAACTGGGAAGTAGTATGAATAACTCAGATTCCAAATTATGCTGAGGGGTCACAAGACCGTGAACTCTTCTCTAGGTTTACTAATGCTTTAACAAAATCCTTCACACCGCAAACCAGAGTGTTTATCAATCACAAAGACTGAAAACACCTTCCATGCGACACTAGGTGATTATCCTATTGTACCACTACGTTGAGCCACAACGTAGTGTTTTATAACGACTATATGCGTTACGCTCAAAACCATTGTCTCTGAAAATATGTCCCCTTTATAGTGTTGTTCACCTCAGCTTTTCAACATCTAAATCAGCACCAGAGCAATCTGATTTGGCATAAATACACAAGAATGCTTGAATTCAATAATTATTCTTTAACAGTCGTCTAGCCGAATCAAATAGCTTAGACTTTCATCAACAATTCGGACATCAATCGAATCTAATCAACTTAATTGATCCTTCTAATAGTTTAAATGAAAACCAAAAAATATTTTATGACGTCATGATTCCGTACTAACTGAGTAGTATGTTGAAGATTTCATTGTTTTATGACTTTGACATACCACATCATACCATAATGGACAGGCGATCTCATAATCGTTCCGGACACTAGGTTCGATTGCGTTGATAACTCCATCGTTTACCATTATACACCATATCAAATGATGCATATGGTCAAAAATACATTTTTAAAGATTTTCAAATTATTTTTGTCTTAGCCAAAACAAATAGCATAGTCATACGAATAACGGTATCATTTTTAAAACTCATTGGTTCAGTCATCTCATGACCCAATGTTTTCTCAAGAAAACAGAAGTGCAAACACTAGCACGAAGTCAATAAATTTTGAAAATCTAGCGTAGCTAGAAGATTTAGAAAAATCCAAATTTCTCCATCAACTTCAATCAATTTCTCCATTACTTCATCATTCTATCAATCTTTAATACTATCAATCCTCACTATACTAAAACTCTTAATTCTTGATATATAATATATCTATTCTCAGTATAGTTCATCAACTTACCACACCATGGAAGTTCATGAACTTACCACAATAATAAGATTTTAGGAACTTGTCCTAGCAATACGTAGTCCAAGAACTAATCAGGGACTGTCCATATGCTTAGGGGCTTAAAAATACATATGATTATAAGTCACAAACTTGTCATAGGCATGAGTCTTAAGAACTCGCACCTAATCTTAATATTATCTAAATTTAATCTTAGAAATCTCTATCTATCAGAATAAATATGAGAAAAGAATAACCTTTCGCCATATGTATAACGATAGCGCGACACCAACATTCTAATGATTATCAATGTGATGCACTCATCGCAAGCACAAAACCTCCACCCACACAAAGGTTTGTACAACTTAGTCATCACTTGAGTCCTCAATGAAAATCCAACACTTAACTCTATCTTACTCTTAACTTGCTCTTTGCTTGTTACGAAATTTCTATATTTCATTATATACAACTCTTCATGAGTTCATCTCGTACCATTTCATAGTACCTTCTCTTATAGCATCAAGCTATAACTACTTAGTCGTTACAGACCATCTATTATTTCATAGTTCAATCTGATCATGTCGTGATCATCAGTTTACCTTATGGTTCTTTTCTATTATCAACTAAACTCCACTCAAGTTCATTCTTATTATCTTTGTCATATTCATCTTATAGACATCGTCTTAACATTTTTTTACTACCGGAGTCTGGTAACTCTTGATTCTCATTCTCTAGATACTTCAAGATTCTTCTTTGAATCTTTACCTATATATTTTAATCCTTACATTCCCTCTCTAAGGTTATAGCCAAAGATACACTTACCTAAGGTTTATAACCTACAACTTTGATACTAACCTGTGACGCCCCCAGATCCGGGTCCCTTTGAACCTCAGATCCGGTTCTCCACGATACTACTATCGTCAAATTATCTATATTTTTTATTCATAACTTAATGAATATAACTTCACTTATTACAATTTAGAATATAAATTCTTCCATTTCCAAGATCTGTGTAATGACCCCGAACTTTAATAAGTTCCAATCTTGGTCATTTACCATTCATGTCTTACATCATATTCGATGTTATAAAAATGCAGAATAATTTAAACTTTTCAATATCCTTTGAATAAAATATTTAATTGATTTCATAACTTTGAATCAATTACATATCCTTAAATCAAATCGTATTATGATTCACTTTATTCGAATTACTATATAAATTTTTACATCTCAATTCAAAATCCTCTATGTATCACATAGTACAACTTTACAACTCAACATGTATTAAATATTGTAAACTACTATCATGTACATCTCCTAGAACCTAAACAGGATTCAAGAAATAACTTCAACTAAGTAGTAATCTTCTTTGCGATACTATTGAACTTTATCAATCAAGAAGCACGTAACTTTACCGTGAGTCCTTAACCTGTAAAAATAGTTTTTTGCAAGAGTGAGCTCGACAGCTCAGTAATTCTAACAGTTTTCATGCATCACATAGCATATAATATCATGCTCAGTTCTTACATTCATAGTCATCTAATATTTACTACCCATGTTACTTCTCACATAACAAGCATAGAAACTAACTTCATAAGCATATCATAAACGATCAACTTTTAAATTTCATACATATCTCATATGCATTTCATATATAAATCAACATTCTCATAGCATAATACAATTCAACTAACAGTTATCGAATTCATGTATCATATAGGAACTGAAAGACTTGTCTGGCTCGTAGTTTATCAACTACAACTTAACTGCTTATAGCTATATGCACTTCGTATATTCCTACACAGTTATATAATCATGGATTCATACCCATCAATCATATATTTCATACGCTCTTAATATAAGAACAAATTGTATATCGTTTTCTAACTTGGTTTCATTTCACTTCATCTTAGGATAACCATGATGTTACCACATCGTACTCTCATACTTATTTTATTGAAACCATATTATTTCAGTCCTTATGGTCTTTAAGGAAAACATCTAATCACGACTTAAGTTCAAGTAGTTAACAAACTACTCTTGGAAATTCTGCAGAACGATGCGGCTGCGCTGCATATAATCTTGGGAGTGGCGCGGCCGCGCTACTCTCTGCCAGAACTAGACTTGAGATTTTCATTACACAGTTTAGTCCTAGCATACTATGCATTCTGATACATACTATAAACATAAATTAAGTAGGTTTTGGTCTTTCTTCAAATTCACATTCCAACTATCTAGTCTTGAATCACATAGCTCTATATTGAATTATTCGATCAACAAGGCTTAACAACTTCATTTAACAAGGGTCAATGATATAAGTCTTTAATACGCATGCTCATATGTATCTATCTCATTTACATAGACATAGCATAATACATTTGTGACGCCCCCAAATCCGGGTACCTTCAAACCCATGATATGGTGCTACACGGTACTACAATCTACTCATACATTCAATTGAGAACATCAATATCAATGCATAAGTTTACTAATTGTTACATTCTATTAATCTAATCCTAAGTATTCGTAACCAATACATTTTTTTTTGTCATAATATCAGTAAATACAATACTAATACTAATGCTATTACAGAGGTCACTACTTGTCCAGCTTAGACTTGCCTTTGTCTTTACCGGATCCTTCGGTCCGTTCGTTCTTAGCTGAAATCATTTAGTTTTAAGCAAGAATGAGCATAAACAGCTCAACAAGTTAAACAGTATATCTTGAAACCATAAAATCAAGAATCATATCTCTTAGTCTTCAATAACTGTAAAATAGTTATGAAATATTTAAGAATAATCAAAATATCATTTTGATTCCTTTAAAACCATTCTCAAGGACTTTATAGCCTCTTCGGAGTCCATCTTGGTCAACGACCATGAACCATATTTTAGTTCTCATTCATGAAAGGAACAACCCGGCACGAAGACCGTAAGTTCGATATAGCTTACGAGCACATCCAGGTGATCAACCTGTAGTACTCTATGTTGATCAACATTCATATATTAAACGTGTTTACGTTTAATTGGTGGCAACCTCACGTGCCTGTCGAATTAACGACGTTTAATACCTTTATTTTATTCATGCTCAAGTTTACCTGTGAATCTGTACCAAGCAATTGGCATAGGATCACAACATTGTATGTATTTTGGAAAGATTTATGGAAAAACCAACCAAAATATGCTAAGTCTCAGTCTAGCTGAATCAAATGGCATCGACTATTCAATAACAGTTCATGCATAATACAGTATGCACAATGACAACTTGTCCAATCATAATGTATAGACAAGAGTTTACAAACCTTGCATTCATAATAAAGTGTGAATGAAGTTAGGAAACTAGCCTTTACGTCTTCTATACCTCTACGTAGCCTTTACTCAGTCTTTAGCACGTCTACAAAGCATAATACATAGTATACCAATTAGTAATCATAGTTGATACACACCGTATTTACCTAACTCCTCCTTCTTATATAACTTAAGTGAATCGTTAACTAATTAACATTCGTTCAAGTTATTTAATGTTCATTAACCCAATCTTGGTTAACGTTTATAAAACTTAAGTTCATCATGTTTAGTTAACATTTAATTCTCATAATCCTTGGTTAAACATGTTGTTTAAAGCTTACATTACATCACTTGCTAGCCCCTTAATTGATATGCAAAAGGTTAAGTACTTACTAGCAATGTCAGAATTTTCTGCCATGTTGGCGCTGCGGCGTAAGATTTTCCTCTTGGAGTGGCGCTGCGGCGCTACCCCTCTAGAGATTTCTCCCCGGAGAGGCGTTGCGGCGCCGTTTTAAGCCTATTGGGTGGCGCTGCGGCGCTAGCCCTGCAACTTAGAAAAATTTCTAAGTCTTTGAAAATTAAATTGCAAAGCTCGTAACGTAACCGTTATAACTCGAAATTTGTTCGTTCCAAAGCCAAAAGTTCACAAATGACATGCTCTATCATCCTATCAAGTCAGAATTCGTTTTTGAATCCGTAGGCGAGAAATTTTCAGATTAGTCCATTTTTACGTTTTCGTTAAACGTTTGTGAACGTTCGACGCTCAATTCTTCGTTTTAAGTCGGAATCAATCTGTTCTTGTTCTCGCAAGTCTTATTTACCTAAATACACGTGTTGCAATCGAGAACCATCATTTTTGATGCACACGGCGACTTTTAACTTCTAATCCGAGAAATTTACGTTTTCGGCGATTATCGTCAAATCGCGTAACTTTCGCCGAATCTTCGTTTTTCATTATTATTATCTCAAATCAATGGGAATCAATTCCATACTTGATTATTAATAATTCTTATCATTCAAAATATTTAAGTTTTCATGGCTTAACATGTTCATTAGTTCATTTTATAGGAATTCACTAAGTTCCTTATTTGTTCTTAATGAGTTCTTAATATCTTAACATGCATGGCTTATTATGGTTCATAATTCACCATCATAACATCCTTATAACTTCCTCATAATCATATCTCCTTTAATCACTTCTCTATCAAAACTAGTATTGAAAGAAAAATGATTCTTTTACATATTTCTTAGGTTATACCTTTAGCTTCTTAGTAGAGATTGAGTATGGAGACTCAAAGGTTCTTTCTTCTTCTTGGTTGATGAAGTTAATTCAAAATCTCAAGCTAGCTCTTCTCTCTCTCTCTCTAGATGTTGGTAGGATTTCTCAAACAACAAAATATGAAGACAAGGCCTCTCTATTTATAGAATTGGCAAGGCTTAGGGTAGAAGAGTCATTTAGGCCCAACCTCCACTACTATTCCCACCTCCTCTCCTTTTTTTCCCACCAAGTTAAAGCCCATGTGCTAGCACATGGCTAACCATGTCTCCCCTTGTGCTCTCCCATGTCCCCCCATGTGTCAACATGGATGGTGGGTTGAACCATGGGCTAAACCCACCCGTTTACCCAATGGTTCGACCCACGGGTCATCTAATTAATTTTTAATCAAAATCAATACCCATTCAATTCATTTCAATGCATTTACTCCATATAAAATTCGTATTATACGTCGTATAATTCGCGTATACTCTCCATATTATTCTTGTATAATACCTCATATTATACGCGTGTTATTTTCGTATAATAATCATATATTATTATAAGCAAATCGTTATTCTTTGATTTTCACTTTCCTTAATGCTTAGGCTCTAAATCCCTACGCGAAAACTTCGTGAGCCATAAACAAATTATTATTACATAATCCACCTCGCCTTAAAATCTTATCATTATGCGTTTTTCAAAATTTTAAAATAAATTTCCGAGCAGAAACGGGTGAATAGTGATTCCCGCTCTTTTCTTCCTGAGAAATCTTTTCTCGACTAACTTACTTTTCACGGTATATTATCGTCAAATCTTCTAACAGAATGTCGTTCTGACATTCCGAACTCTCAAAATGGCCTAGGGTCTCCAACCCTAACCCTTAGGGTTGAATAGTGCCTATTTCATCTTTTTCCAAAATATTTTTATTCTTGAAATTTTTTTATTTTCGTCTATAAGTTCATATCAATTATTCCTAGCACGTAGTCAAAATTCTACTCATTTCGGCATTCTCTAGGTCATAAAATGACCTACAATTAACTTACTCAGTTTAATAAACAAATAATCCAAATTTTATTCAATAAGTCAAATAAAATTTCATTACATAAACGCTTGATTTTCTCGGGTGTTACATTCTCCCCTTCATATTAGAATTTTGTCCCCAGAATTACAATATAAGTTAATCAAACAAATGAGGATAAGCTTTCCTCATCTTGTCCTCGAGTTTCCACGTTGCTTCTTCGGCATTGTGGTTCCTGATGAGAATGAAATTTATTATATTTTATTCCTTTAATACTTAATCTTTTATATCTCTTTTGTACCTAAGTATATTCATTTATTTTATATTTGTTATTTTAGGTACAATTGAACCAAGGAAGAAAAATGGATGCAAAAGCAGCTTGAATGTAACATGGCCCACGTGTAGCAGCTTACAAAGCCCAAACACGTTAAGAATGCTAAGTAGCTCACGGTTTGTATTCAAATAAATGAAGCAGCCCAGACCAAATAAACCAAGCAAATCAAGCTTGCCAACTAATCAGATGGGCCCCGGTTTCATTGGAGGAGCAGCTCACGAATTAATTGATTACATGGGCCACGCACATGGGTGGTTTCAGCAGCTCCGGATTGGAAAAATAGGGGAGCAGCTCACGCAAATAAAGGAAGGAACAATTACATATAATAGTACATTTTAATAAAATATTACAAAAAAAGTGCTTAAATAAAATATTTATAAAATTAATGCATATGCGATACTTAATTACAAAAAGAGTGCAATCTTATCCCTTTAATTATGGCCACGATTATCTCCCTTATCTCTCCCATGATTCTCTCCACTCCATTTCCGCCTCCCTTCTCCTCCTCCTCCTCCCCTGCCCCACCCCCTCCCTCTCCCTCTCCCTCTCCCTCTCCCTCTCCCTCTCCCTCTCCCTCCGCCTCCCATCTCCCTCCCCCTCCTCCCACCCCCGCCCCCGCCCCCGCCCCACCCCACCCCCTCCCCCGCCTCCCCACCTCCCCTCCTCCCGCCCCCTTTCTCCTCCCCCTCCTCCCGCCCCCCTTTTTCCTCCACCCGCCCCCTCCCCACCCCATCCCATCCCTCTCCTCCCGGCCCTTCTTTCTCCTCCCTCCGCCTCCCACCGCCCTCCCCCTCCTCCCGTCCCCCTTTATCCTCCTCCCGCCCCCGCCCCACCACCTCCCCTCCCTCCGCCTCCCCCTCTCCCGCCCCCTTTCTCCTCCCCCTCCTCCCGCCCCCCTTTCTCCCCCCCCACGCCCCACGCCCCACGCCCCACGCCCCACCCCCTCCCCCTCCCCCTCCCTCTCCTCCCGCCTCCTTTCTCCTCCCTCCGCCTCCCATCGCAACCGGTCCATTTTTCACCTCCACCGGTAACCAAACCTTTATATGTTGGTAACCAAACAGTCATACCAAGGTAACCAAACATTCATACCAAGGTAACCGAACCTTAATATGAAGGTTCGGTTACCTTGTTATAAAGGTTTGGTTACCTTAGTATGAAGGTTTGGTTACCTTGGTATGAAGGTAACCAATTCATTTTTATTAGGTTACCAATTTATTGGTAACCAAAATTCATGCAGTTGGTTACCAAACCTTTCGATAAGGTAACCAATTCAGTTTTATTAGGTTACTAATTTATTTTGAATGTGATGCAGTTGGTAACCAAACTTCATGCAGTTAGTTACCAAACCTTTTGATAAGGTAACCAATTCAGTTTTATTTGATTACCAATTTTATTTTGAATGTGATGCAGTTGGTAGCCAAACTTCGTATAAAGGTAATCATTTTAATTTTTTTGGGTAACCAAATCGTCAAAAAAAATTCAGAATAGCAACTCCGGCGATATAGCGGTGGTGGTGGCGGCGGCGGCGGCGGGAGGCGGTGGAGGAGAATGATGAACATAACTCCTTCATAATTTTTTGTTTTTAATTTTCTCATTTTGATTTGAATTTTGAATTGTGGATTTGAAATTGTTGTTAGATCCAAAAGATTTGAATTTGAATTATTAATTATCCTTGATTTTAGGTTTCCTTATTTAATTTGAAATTGAATGGTTTGATTTTTTTGCACTTTTTTTGTAATTATTTTGTGGATGCACTTTTTTTGTAATTACTTTCTAAATGTTGTATAGTTCTGTAAAGTACTCATAAAGGAATGACAAAGGAAGGGAGCCATGCAATTAAAGGTGGGCCACGAATTGACTAGCTTGTAAAAGGAAATCAACATCTATATAAGCAATTCATGTGGGTCAATCATACTTATCTTGCCAAATTCCTAGTGGGCCACGGTTTATATGCTGCTTGCATGGAATGCTATAGGGGGCCCACGAAAATCAGCAGCATACTCATATTCCTTTCGAATTACATGCAAGTCATCTGCACACATGGACCCATAATTCACACCCAAAGGAAGCAGTTCACGGCCCAAGGTTGTCAGCAGCTTGCTTAGGAAAGCACATCGGCCAAGCGGCTCACGGTTGCAAGCACGTGAAGTCTATGATTTATAGCAGCCACGAAAATTAGAAGTTTAAATGCTAAGCTGCTGGACAGTATGAAATTTTGCCCCAGCGGGGCTTTACACTTGGAGTTATCCCGCCCCTAGCGGGGAGGCGCGACTTGAAACATAATTTCCTTTAGCAGATTGGATTCAGCTACAGCAAGGAGGCAGCTAGGGCATGAAATAATCTTAGGTTTTTAATAGTTATAAATAGGGTCTTGGAGATACATTTCATATATTGTATTCATTGAATTAAATACTTTTCTCTCTATAATTCTTGGTGTTTCTATGACTATGGGTAGCTAAACTCTTATACTTGGATTAAGGAGACGGAAGCCTTGGATTAATATACTGTGAGATCTAATTGATTGTAATTGTTCAATTAATATTGTGAGTATTGAATATTTTTCTGTACTTGAATTATATGATTGATTTGTTTAATTGCTAAGTGTACACTAGTTTATTATTCATTGAAATCTACTGCTAAATTAGATATCGAATCCGTAATTGTTTGGTCACTCTAATTTGCGAAGCAACTAAGATTAATAATTGACTGCAGATCACGAGATTATTATATCTTAGGAAGAATATTCAACTAAATTAAATGCAACCGCTTGTGCTTGTGTTGTTTAGCTTCATCGATTTTTCTGATTCTTAAAGCTTCTATTAGATTAAACTTTTAGCGCTTGTCTGAAGTTGTTTAGTAGTTAGGGTTATTTAGATCGCTTGTTTCTATCTAACTAAAATTAAGGAAAGACACGGAATGGTTCTGAATGGTTAATTAATTCTAACGATGAATATTCGAAGTATTAATTGTGTATGCTTGAGTCAATGATCAGTGTAAGTTTCTAAGGTGGAAGTTGACTTAACCCAAGGTTTGTTCTTCTGATTTAGTTCGTTACATTATTTTACACATTAGTTATCTTAATTAATAACAATCAAAAACTCTCCTCTTTTGGAATACGAAGCATAGAAATAGATTAATCAGTCTCTGTGGAATTGACTCTTACTTGCACTACTACATAATTATCGTTTGTAGTAAGATTTATTTTTGGTTGTCTGCGATAGCACACCAAATTTTGGCGCCATTGTCGGGGACTGATTTTAGTTTATTTTTATATTTTTGTAATCCTTATTTTATTTTTATTTTTATTTTTTTTAGTAATCTGAATTTCCTTGATTGTTTATGCTCAAAACTCGATCTACTAATCAAGGTGATTTAAAGTAGGATCCAGAGATAGAAAGAACTAGTCGCAGATTAAGGAAGGAAGCTCGGGAAGTTCGTGAAGAAAAGGAAGCCATGACAGCAAATCGAACGCTGAAAGAGCTTTCGGCTCCTGATTTGAACCAACAACCCTTATGCATAACTTTCCCTAATTTTGATACTAATACTCATTTTGAATTGAAATCTGGAGTGATACATCTTCTACCTTCTTTTCATGGTTTGGCAAGTGAAGATCCCCACAAACACTTGAAGGAATTCCATGTGGTATGTACGAGTATGAAACCTACCGGAGTAACCGAAGAACAGATCAAGCTAAGAGCCTTCCCATTTTCTCTGAAAGATTCAGCTAAGGATGGGCTTTACTATCTACCCTCCAGAAGTATCACCACATGGGAAGAGATTAAAAGACTATTCTTAGAGAAATATTTTCCAGCTTCAAGGGCAGTAAATATTCGGAAGTCAATTTGTGGTGTGAGGTAGAACAACGGAGAATCCCTACATGAGTATTGGGAACGCTTCAAAAGATTGTGTTCTAGTTTCCCTCATCACCAAATCAGTGATCAACATCTCATCCAATACTTTTATGAAGGTCTTAGTTGTACCGACAGAAGCATGATTGACGCTGCTAGTGGCGGAGCGTTGGTGGATAAGACTCCCGAGGCTGCAAGAAACCTAATTGCAAATATGACAGCCAATTCTCAGCAATTTGGCACTCGACTTGATTCTGCGCCTAGGAACACTAGTGAGGTACAAATTTCTTCTATTGAACAACAGATTGCGAGTTTAACTTCTCTTGTTCGTCAATTGGGTGCAGGTAATACACAGCAGGTAAAAGCTTGCGGAATTTGTGCGGTAGTAGGACATCCGACAGGCATGTGCCCAACTCTTCAAGAGGAATCCGTTGAACATGCAAATGCAGCAGGAGGATTTCCTGGACAACCACAAAGGAAATATGATCCCTATTTGAATACGTATAATCCCGGATAGAGGGATCATCCTAACGTTAGCTATGGGAATCCACAAGCAAGTCAACCCTTACCTCAAACTTTTCCAAATCAGCAGCATTAACAATCATCGTATCCCAATAGACAACAACAGGGTCAATCTTCTCACCCTAGTATGTCTTTAGAAGATATTGTTAAAACACTTGCCACTAACACTTTAAATTTTCAACAGGAAATGAGGGCAAGTATTCAAAATTTGGGTACGCAAGTGGGACAAATGGCAACTACAATCAGTCTATTGGAAGCGCAAAGCTCTGGAAAATTATCTTCTCAAACAGTGGTGAATCCAAAAGAAAATGTAAGTGCAATCACTTTGAGGAATGGTAAAGAGATAGTAATTCCAGAAAAGACAACGCCTACACCACAAGAGCAAGACAATGTAGATGAGAAGAGTAAAGAAGCAAACAGCAGTGCTCCAAATGACAAGGATGAACCTAAAAGTAAATTTCCCCCTCTCTCAGAATATAAACTGGTACCTCCTTTCCCTCTTGCTTTAACAAAAAACAGAAAATACGAGAAAAATTCAGATTTGTATGAAACCTTTTGTAAATGCGAGGTAAATATTCTATTGCTAGATGCTATTAAACAAGTACCTCGCTATGCTAATTTTTTAAAAGAACTGTGTACACACAAGAGGAAACAGGAAATGAAAAAAATATGAAAAGGTAAGGTTAGGGGAAAATGTTTCACTAGTCATTCAAAGAAAACTCCCTACTAAGTGCCAAGATCCGGGTATGTTCACTATTTCGTGCACGATAGGTAGCACGAGAATTGATAAAAGTCATGTTAGACTTAGGAGCCTCGATAAATGTCATGCCATATTCTATATATGCTAATCTATCACTTGAACCTTTGAATAAAACTGGTATTGTAATATAGCTGGCTGCCAGATCTAGTTTTTATCCCAAAGGTGTAGTTGAGGATGTCCTTGTGCAAGTCAATGATTTAATCTTTCCTACTGATTTTTATGTGCTTGATATGAAAAACGGCGACCAAAATGCTCCTATTTTGCTAGGAAAATCATTTTTAAATACATCAAAGACTAAAATAGATGTTCATAGTGGTACACTTTCAATGGAATTTGACGGCGAAATTGTTAAGTTTAATATTTATGATGTCATGCAATACCCCACTGATGATAAATCTGTTTATTCAATTGATGTGATTGACTCTTTAGCACATGAAATCGATGAACTTGATGGTAAGGATACATTGGAAAGTGCACTTAGTAAGAACACTGATGAAGCAAGTGCGAATTTGACATTGAGCACCGAGTTGCAAGGAACTATAATAGCTTTGCATGACGCTCCAAAATCAGGTAACATCGTTTATGCTGAATTGTCGATTTCTAACAAGAAGTCTTTACCCTCTGTTTTGCAGGCACCAATTCCGGATTGGAAACCTTTTTCTAGTCGACTGCATATCTCTATGAGGGTTTCAGCGAGAAAAAATGGAGAATATGGACCTTGAAGGATCCGGTCTACACGAATTCACTCAAAGGAAATGTTGGGTTGAGCAAACGACCATAAACAAAGGCGCTGCATGGGAGGCAACCCATAGGGGAGTATCTCTTTACTTTTCTTTGCATTTTAGTTTACATTGGGGACAATATAAGTTTTAAGTGTGGGGGAAGGATTTAGGATACTTATTATTATTATTATTTAGGATATTTTTTAATTTTTTTTATTTAGAATTTTGTGGGTATATTCATTGCAAACCCTCACAAGACAAAACTCGTCCACTTGGGGTGACCTTGGGGTTTAAAGGCTTATTGTACATGCTAAGTGCAATCGTGTTTCCTATGAAAATGGGTAGTATTAGAATGTGTCACTTGAGCGATAAGTTAATTTGGATTTGATTCTTGACCGATGATAAAATTTTGATTTCTTTGTGATAACTTCTGGGAGGACTGATAGTCATTGGGTAATCTAAATTTGATTTTCTTTGTTGATCACTACTTTATTTGAGACCCTTCACTATTGAGCACATATCCATTTGGCCGACATAGTTCTGACTTGGAAGAAATTTATTTGATTAAATGTCTAGGGAAGAAACTTTGAACTCTATCATTTGTTTGATCATTACTTGAAGTTGATATGATATGCTATTTAAGAAAAGGGAAATGATTTAGGCAAATTTTGTGAGCTTGAAAAAGAGAAAGAAATGATTCATATGGTGGGCTGAGATGGAGCGTAAAACGCACTCACTCATAAACACGTGACATGCGAGATAGAGCGTAAAACGCACTCGAGGTAAGATAGAACATAAAATGCACTTACTAAAGAAAGAAAAAAATATATAAAAAAAAAAGAAAAGCCTATTGATCGTTTGATGTTATCTGCTGGTGTTAACTAAGATTTGTGGGAGAACAAGTGGTTGAGTTTATCTATCTCCTTTAAGGCTTCGATTTCATAAATTTCTCTGTAGTCTGATTGGTTTGATATAGGTGGATTCACACACGCACAAAGGGTTGAAAATAAAGTAAGGTTGATAGAGAAATTTAGGCTTCAGATGATACATTATTTTGAAGTTTTTCAGAGTTATTGTTTTGAATCTTCGAGGTCAAGGTTGAAATTCATATTAACTCGTGGCTCGAGTTTGTCAAAATTTATTTAGTTGAATTTTTGGTGTTATAGGTTATCTTTATTTTGCCCTAGGACGAGCAAAAGATAAGTGTGGGGGAATTTGATGAGAATGAAATTTGTTATATTTTATTCCCTTAATACTTAATCTTTTATATCTCTTTTGTACCTAAGTATATTCATTTATCTTATATTTGTTATTTTAGGCACAATTGAACCAAGGAAGCAAAATGGATGCAAAAGCAGCTTGAATGTAACATAGCCCACGTGTAGCAACTTACAACGTTAAGAATGCCAAGTAGCAACTCATCAGATGGGCCACGGTTTCATTGGAGGAGCAGCTCACGAATTAATTGATTACATGGGCCATACACATGGGGAGCAGCTCACGCAAATAAAGGAATGGCAAAGGAATGGAGCCATGCAATTAAAGGTGGGTCACGAATTGAGTAGCTTGTAAAAGGAAATTAGCATCTATATAAGCAATTCATGTGGGTCACGAACTAAACATGCAATCATACTTATCTTGCCAGTAGTGGGCCACGGTTTATATGCTGCTTGCATGGAATGATATAGGGGGCCCACAAAAATCAGCAGCTTAATTACTCCTATTCCTTTTGAATTCCATGCAAGTCATCTGCACACATGGACCCATGATTCACGCCCAAAGGAAGCAGTCCACGGCCCAAGGTTGTCAGCAGCTTGCTTAGGAAAGCACATGGGCCAAGCGGCTCACGATTCCAAGCACGTGAAGTCCATAATTTATAGCAGCCACGAAAATTAGAAGTTTAAATGCTAAGCTGCTGGACAGTATGAAATCCCGCCCCAGCGGGGCTTTACACTTGGAGTTATCCCGCCCCAGCGGGGAGGCGCGACTTGCAACATAATTTCCTTTAGTAGATTGGATTCGGCTACAGCAAGGAGACAGCTAGGACATGAAATAATCCTAGGTTTTCATTGAATAAATTACTTTTCTCTCTATAATTCTTAGTGTTTCTATGGCTATGGATAGCTAAACTCTTGTACTTGGATTAAGAAGACGGAAGCATTGGATTAATACACTATGTGATCTAATTGCTTGTAATTGTTCAATTAATATTGTGAGTATTGAATATTTTTCTGTGCTTGAATTATATGATTGATTTATTTAATTGCTAGGTGTACACTAGTTTATTATTCATTGAAATCTACTGCTAAATTAGATATCGAATCCATAATTGTTTGGTCACTCTAATTTGTGAAGCAACTAAGATTAATAATTGACTGCAGATCACGAGATTATTATATCTTAGGAAGAATATTTAACTAAATTAAATGCAACTGCTTGTGCTTGTGTTGTTTAGCTTCATCGATTTTTCTGAATTCTTAAATTTTCTACTAGATTAAACTTTTAGCGCTTGTCTGAAGTTGTTTAGTAGTTAGGGTTATTTAGATCGCTTGTTTCTATCTAACTAAAATTAAGGAAAGACACGGAATGGTTCTTAATTCTAACGATGAATATTCGAAGTATTAATTGTGTATGCTTGAGTCAATGATCAGTGTAAGTTTCTAACGTGGAAGTTGACTTAACCCAAGGTTTGTTTTTCTGATTTAGTACGTTACATTATTTTACACATTAGATATCTTAATTAATAACAATCAAAAACTCCCCTCTTTTGGAATACGAAGCATATAAATAGATTAATCAGTCTCTGTGGGATCGACTCTTACTTGCACTACTACATAATTATCATTCGTAGTAAGGTTTAATTTTGGTTGTCTGCGACAGCACACCAGTTCCTCCATATCACCTTCACCGAAGGTATAACTTTGCTTCCTAACACTTGTTCTTTCCTATCAATGACTTCAATAGGAATCTCCTCAAACGTTAAGTCTTTCTCGATGCTTGTAATCCGGCTTATAAGGACGTAATACCGAAATGTGGAACACGTTATGGATATACCCCAACTCTGGAGGTAATGCTATCTCATATGCTACCTCTCCTACCCTTCTCAAAATTTCAAACGGTCCTATGAACCTAGGGCTTTACTTTCCTTTTCTCCCAAAGCATATCTTCCCCTTCCAAAGTGACACCTTCAAGAACGCATATGAACTGACTTCAAACTCTCTGTTCTTTCGATGTGGATCGGCATACTTCTTCTGTCTGTCTTGAGCTGCTACTAGCCGTGTTCGTATTAACTTAAATACTTCCGCCGTTTGTTGTACCATCTCAGTTCCTAACATTCGACGTTCTCCCACTTCATTCCAGTAAAGTGCCGTTCGACACTTCCGTCCATATAACGCTTCGTACAGCGGCATGCCTATACTAGTGTGATAACTGTTATTGTAGGCGAACTCAACTAATGGTAGATGATCGTCCCAACTCCCCTTGAAATCCATAACTCAAGACCTTAACATGTCTCCTAGCGCCTGAATTGTTTTTTTGCTTTGTCCATCTGTCTGTGGATGGTACGCCTGTGCTCAGCCTCAGTTGTGTTCCCATCTGCTCTTGCAAACTCTTCCAAAAATTTAAAGTGAATCGCGGGTCGCGATCTGACACGATCGAAACTGGCACTCCATGTCTCGAGACAATCTCGTTAACATAAAGCTTAGCTAACTGATCTAAATTGTATCTGACTCTTATCTGCAACAAATGAGCCGACTTCTTCAAACGATCCACTATTACCCAAACAACGTCGTATCCTTTCTGCGTCGTTGGAAGCCCCACCACAAAGTCCATCTTGATATGCTCCCATTTCCACTCTGAAATCTCCAATGATTGGAACAAACCACTGGGTCTTTGATGTTCGGCCTTGACTTTCTGACAAGTCAAGCACCTACTAACATACTCTGCTATCTCCCTCTTCATGTTCCACCACCAAAAGTTGATTCGAAGGTCTTGATACATCTTGGTACTACCCGGATGAATCGAATACCTCGAGTGATGTGCTTCATCCATACACGGAACCCAAATTCTTCCTTCAAATCTTAATAACCCCTCGTTATCAAGATTATACGCACTTTCGGTACCGTCTGCAATTTTCTTCCTTATTTGCTCGCACTCTTCAGTTTTGAGTTGCATTTCCTTAATCTTCTCCACAATTGTGGGTTGAACTTCTATTGCAAACAACTTCTCCCCTTCTTCGACTGGACATCGTATTTCTAATTCCATTCTTGTCATCTCCGTCATCAACTCATCTTGAGCTGTTAACATCGACAGCTTCTCCCGACCCTTCCTACTTAAGGCGTCGGCCACCACATTTGCCTTCCCTGGGTGATACAGGATTTCACAATCATAATCCTTTATCAACTGTAGCCATCTCCTCTGCCTCATATTCAACTCTTTCTGAGTGTAGATATACTTCAGACTTTTATGGTCTGCGTAGATCTCGCACTTCTCACCATATAGGTAATGCCTCCAAATTTTTAAGGCAAAAACCACTGTGGCAAGTTCAAGGTCATGCGTAGGATAATACCCCTCATACTCCTTCAACTGCCTAGATGTATACGTAATGACCTTGCCATGCTGCATGAGCACGCAACCCAGTCCTTTATGCGAAGCATCGCTATACACTATGAAATTCCCCGTCTCATCCGGTAACGATAATACAGGGGCTTGACTCAACCTCTTCTTCAGCTCTTGAAAGCTGTCTTCACACTTTTCTGTCCATACGTATTTCACCGTCTGTGACGCCCCCAAATTCGGACCGCCATTGGTCTCTCGAATTCGGTTCGTCACGTTCTAACAATAATAACTAAAGTCATACATTCACAGCGGATAATCTAGAATAATATACAATAATTTATTATATTTATTCCCCCAAGTCTCGCAACCTACAGTACTTAATAGATTACATAATATTATCAAATAAAGACTTATTACATAATATAACTTAAGCTTAAATATAGTTCAGAATCAGTCTTAATACATCATCTTAATAGATATAATACAACACGAGGATATTTAGAACATAAAAGGGGCTAGCTAGTCGGTAGCCTTGCCCTTATCGACTCCCGAAGGTCCACCATGCTCTGCCTTAACTGAAAATATTTTTAGGAAAAGCAAGAATGATCAACAAGTTTGCTCAGAAAGTAATAAAATAATAAGGGTGAGTAATACAGTTCTCGAATCTCAAAAGGGTATAGCAAGATATGATAGTTCAAGGATAGCAAGAAATATCAACAATTCTCAATAACAGTAGCTAAGGACAGAATAATATCAGTATGATTCAACTCTAAATCAATTTAAGATTTCAAGATAATTGAATACTGAGCAGTCACTAAGGACCATGAACTTCTACTAGAATTAACAGAAATATACTGATAATCCAATAAAAATAAGTACAACAGGTGATCAGCCTAAAGTATCCTATATTATGCATAACATTCAATCGTACTCAAGTGCGTACGTCGGTCTCTTGACAAATTATATTTTCCCTTCAAAGAAGGTTGTTCATCTCAGTCAATATAAGACTCCGCACCAATCAATTAGTTTGGATAGCTTTCTAATCATGATATAAGTCTAGCCGAATCAAATTGCATAGACCACTCTTTATAAGTTCAATACTTGACATTAAAGTTCGAAGAATATAATCGACTGTATCGTAACTATGACGCAATAAGTCATAATTTGAATAACTCACTTGTATAACAATAAACTTAATACATATTTAATAAGAATAGAGTTCAAGTACTTGCTTACAATATCAGTTGAATAAAGTAATGCAAGGGTTTAGGATACTTGCCTTATGCGTAGTCTATCCACGTAAAGCTAATCAACACTTTCGAATCCTATTATAATATATTTACATGTATAGGATATTCATTAACTAAGCACATTCGGTGTTCAAGCTTGATATGAAAGTTAGACATACACATAGGGTTCTTTTTTAGTCATATAATCCTTATACGTATGTCATTACGTACTTGTACATTCATAGTACGAACTCAGTTTGTGCAATCAAGTAATATAGTTATATCATGTATGGCATTATAGCAATTTATAACACTAAATCGATTATGTCTTTCTTATTCATGGAGTTCCGTTTATAAATTAAGCATTACTATGCTATACTGTCATATTATATAAACATATAACAGTGGAGGTTAAACCATGTTCTAGCAGCTTTAAGCAACATTATGTGCTAACTAACACAATCAGAAACTTGCAGACTTCATCATTTCTGTTTCCAGACTGGTGCAGTTGCGTCCTGGTTAAGCCTAGGGGCGGCGCAGCTGCGCTGCACCCTGGCCAGACCAGGGTTAGGCTGCTGCCTTATTGGCTCTGTCCGACTCATCATCATACAATTCCACATAGTATATAAACATGTTAAGGGCCCTTTCATGCTTGTCAAGTCCATCTAAGTTCAATCTCTCACAATATGGTTCTAAGTTAACACCTTTAACAACTTAAGGTCATTCAAGGTCATGAAATCACATAAGCTAGCATGCTTGTCATTTAAACACATAAGGTAGTCATATATTTTGTTGGTAAGCATGCTCACATGTTTCTATGTCATACATGCGTAACTAGTATCGTCATTGGTTTCTAAAACATGCTTAAACTCATACGTGGTTAACTTGCATTGTATCTAACAAGTATGTGTATATGTATGATATCTTAGTGAGGTTAAGAGCATTCTCATGCATGTCCAAAATATCATAACACTATGGCTTTGGTTCATGCATCTCTAGTTTCCAAAACTTTCAAGTTTAGCTTTTGAAATCAGTTTAAACTCAAACCATGTATGCTAGTGTATACTTAACACTTTAGACTAACATTTCATGTCTAACTAAACTATATAATCATGCTCGAGAGATCAGAACATTAATATGATACATACATGCCAAGGTTCACATTCAAAACTTATATTTTCGTTAGTAAATGTTCACTAATGAGGTCCGACATGTCCAAGCTACATATTGAAACATATACATACATGTTAACGTGTTTTTCATGCATTTCTAGATCATACGATCATGCTCACAAAGTCAAAATATCAACATGGCATGTACATATCAAAGTTCATTTATAAAACTTTAAGTTCATTTCAAAACTATAAGTTTTCATTAATCATGCATACTAACACAGTAAAATATGTTCACGTTAGGTCTAGGTATACTACCACACATGCTAAACTAGTCATCATGCTTGTTTAAACTATTTGAACATGTTATTGCTTAGCAGATTTGTAGCAGAACCAGAAAACTGTCATAGGGGCTTATAAAACTGGCGCAGCTGCGCCGGGTCTTGGCCAGCAGCATTGCAGTTTCTGCTTCAGCAGTTTCCAAACTCAAACACAGAATTTCTCTACGAATTCAATTGAAAACCATCTACATTGCCTTACTAACACATTTATTAGCTTATATATCAACTAACCAACATTATCCAATCATATTATCACAAGAATCATGCTTAATTCAAGAAAGTGGAAGTTCAAGAAATGAAAAAAAAATAAGAGATGGGATTATACCTCTGTAATTTGTGCAACTGAGTTGCTGCTAAATTCAACTTCTCCCTTACTGATATGTATATATATATATATATATATATATATATATATCTATACTCACTCTCTACTCTCCCTTACACGAAATTCTCAGCAAAAGGATTGTGAAATAGATGGGTCTCATTCATAGAATTTCAAATACACATACAATCCTTTTGCACTTCAAATTAAACCAATGGGAAAGGTTGATTACATGGTGGTTAAGAAGAAGTTGGTGGATGGTTGTTGATAATCATCATGAAGGCCACTCCCCATAGCATGATGAGCTAGAATGAGCTTGGGAGAAGAAGAAGGAATAGGCCTTAGCCTTTTGTCACACACGTGAGGAGAGAATGAGACTTTTAATTTAGGACAAGGAAAGCTCAACAATATAGCAAGATAATTACAATACTAAGGTTATAACATATATGCCTACCATATATTGTATACACTTAGGTTATAGTTAGGGTCACAATGTAAGTTTGATAAATAATATGACAACGTAGCACACATATAATCCATGTACATTTCATTAACACCGAATATAATTCAATTGTGTATTATCTCTTCACTATATTATTCCAGCTCTATTATTCAATTATATTAGATATTGAAATAATCATCAATTAGCAATTGTTTACTATATACTCAAGAGATATTAATTTAATGTCCTCACACTCACATTATCACATAGTCTCATGATGTATTCATATACCTATTTAATTAGTCATAACATATAGTTTCTATATATAGTATAGTCACATTTAACGTCACATTACACTTTAAATAATATAGAGGTGACTACTATTTATTATATGCTTAATTATCGCATAACATTGAACCACACAAGTAATTGGGTGAATATAATCTTAATAACTTACTCTTTTATGTTTTATTATTCACAATATCAATTAATCAATAATAATTAATTACTCATTTTATCAATTAATTAACAATAATATTAATTAATCCATCCCTCATTAATTTACCCTTAACAACAATTATTAACATTATTATACCATTACTTGCAATAATATTAAATCAACATACTATTATTATATTTCTCATAATAGCAATTAACAATTAATATAGATTAATTTTTCACTTAATAATTCCTTCATCCTCCAATTAATTAACTCATCTTCGTTTCTATTCTCGTGCCACACAAGGCAATTCCAACGAGCTCATTATAAACTCCACATTTTTCTCAATTATTATATATTCAATTTGAATTCATTTGAATTAGCTCATCTCACAACACATAATCATTTATATTCAAATAAATATTCATTCTCATTAATATATTCTTTTAATAATATTCAGAAATTCTCGGGTATTACATCCTCCCTCCCTTATAAAATTTCGTCCTCGAAATTGCTACAAGGTTACACAAATAGATGGGGATATTCCCTCATCATCCTATCTTCTAATTCCCACGTAGCCTCCTCGACATCGTGGTTACGCCAAAGTACTTTTACAGATGAAATAACTATATTCCTTAATGTCTGTTCTTTCCTATCTACTATTTGGATAAGAATTTCTTCATATGCTAGGTTCTTCTCCACTTGAATGGGCTCGTAAGAAATCACGTGCTTGTAGTCGGCCTTGTACGGACGCAACACGGAGATGTGGAACACGTTGTGGATGTGCCCCAACTCAGGTGGTAATGCAACTTTGTATGCCACTTCGCCCACTCGCTTCAATACCTCGAACGGTCCTATGAATCTTGGACTCAGTTTTCCCTTCTTTTCGAATCGTATTTTTCCCTTCCAAGGAGATACCTTCAAGAATACAAAATTGCCGACTTTAAAGTCTCGGTCCTGCTGATGCAAGTCTGCGTACTTTTTCTGGCGATCTTGAGCTGCTACTAGTTTGGCTCTTATTACCGTTACCACGTATGCGGTTTGTTGTACTAACTTTGGTCCGAGTATTTGTCGTTCTCCAACTTCGTCCCAACATAACGGCGTTCTGCATTTTCTTTCGTAAAGAGCTTCGTACGGTGGCATGCCGATACTTGCATGCTAACTATTGTTATACGCAAATTCAACTAAGGGTAAGTGGTCGTCCCAATTTCCCTTGAAGTCCATCATGCAAGTCCTAAGTATATCCTCCAGCGTTTGTATAGTTCGCTCACTCTGTCTGTCTGGTTGAGGATGATAAGCAAAACTCAACCTCAACTGTGTTCCCATTCTTTCTTGCAAGCTTTTCCAAAAATTTGACGTGAAGCGCGGATCTCGATCAGAGATAATTGACACCGGCACTCCATGTCGTGAAACAATCTCCTTTACATTCAGACTCGCTAACTGATTCAAACTATATCGGATCTTGATCGGTAGAAAATGTGCGGTCTTCGTTAATCGATCCACGATAACCCAAATGGAATCATAACCTTTCTACGTGATTAGAAGTCCCACCATGAAATCCATCGTAATGTGCTCCCATTTTCACTCCGATATTTCCAACAGTTGTAGTAAACCACTCAGCCGCTGGTGCTCTGCTTTAACTGCTCTGGCAAGTCAGACATCTACTAACTGCACTCTGCGACTTCCCATTTCAGATTTGGCCACCAAAAGTGTTGCCTCAAATCTCGGTACATCTACGTGCTTCCCGAATGAACAGAATACATCGTATTATGTGCCTCATGCAAAATCTCTTCTCTCAATTTAGTTACCGCTGGCACCGACATTCTCCCTTCAAATCTCAAAATACAGTCTTTATCCATTCGGAATCTTTCTTCTTCATTTTCTGCGATCCTCTTTCTGATTTTCTCGCAATCCTCATCATTTTCTTGTGATTCCTTCACTCTATCCAACAATGTCGAACGAGCTTCCATTACAAATAACTTTTCTTCAGACCTTTCCGGTTCCCTCACCTCTATCTCTAATTTTTCCATCTCTCTTATCAACTCCCCTTGAGTTGTCAAGTGAAATAATTTCTCCCTTCCTTTTCTGCTCAGAGCGTCGGCAACCACGTTTGCCTTACCCGGGTGATAAAGAATATCACAGTCATAATCCTTGATCAATTCTAACCACCTCCTCTGACGCATATTCAACTCCTTTCGTGTGAAGATATATTTCAGACTTTTGTGGTTCGTGTATATCTCACATTTCTCTCAGTACAAATAATGCCTCCAAATCTTCAATGCAAAAGCTATTGCCGCTAACTCTAAGTCATGAGTAGGGTATCGTTTTTCATAGTCCTTTAATTGTCGTGATGCATACGCAATGACTTTGCCATGTTGCATAAGCACACAGCCAAGTCCCTTGTGCTATGCATCACTATACACCACAAAATTTCCCGCATCATCTGGTAGTGACAACACAGGCGCCTCGCTTAATCTTTTCTTCAACTCTTGAAAACTCTCCTCACATTTGTCTGTCCATACGAACTTCACCGTCTTCCTCGTCAGATTGGTCAACGAGGTTGCTATCTTAGAAAAATCTTGGATGAATCTTTGATAGTACCCAGCTAACCCTAAGAAACTTCTACCTCCGTTGGTGTTCTCGGCTGCTCCCAATTGCTCATTCGCTTCGACCTTTGCAGGGTCTATTGAGATTCCATTCTTATCCACCACATGTCCTAAGAATTGAACCTTCTCCATCCAAAATTCACACTTTGAAAATTTCGCATACATCTTCTCCTTCCTTAGTGCCTCCAAAATAATTTTCAGATGTTCGGCGTGCTCTTCCTCTATCTTCGAGTAGATCAAGAAGTCGTCGATGAAAACTACTATCAATGTTGGAAAATTTAAAAAATACCACGGGTCGGTTTATAACTCAGTTTTTCTCAAATCGATCTTCCTAAGTTATCTCTACCCTTATTCTTTTATTGCAAAAAGGTTTTAAAGGATTTTTTAGGAAAGAGGCCAACATATGTATATGTCGACGATTTGATTTAAACAGAGTCGCCAGTTGGTAGTTTTGAAAATGAATGTACCAACTCAACCGAGTTTGATTTGAAAAGAGGCCCAATTGCTAGGACACTATCGAAACTTGATCTTTGAAATCGGAGTTTTGAGTTCGGGGGCTTGGTTAAGTGTGGGGAAGGTGTTAGGCACCCCACGACTCCCGAGTAAATACGGTACCGTAATATTTTCAATATTTCCCTTAAAATTGGAATGCGTGAGTGAATGCTGTTTAAAAATTGGGCCCTTGGATTGATTAAAAGCTTTGACAGGCTTCGTTGAGCCTATATGCGAAGGGTTTGATTTGATTTTGAAAATCAGTCTTTGATTTGATTTGCAAAAAAACATTTAATTTGATTTGCAAAAGCTGTTGAATTGAATTGACAGTGATGTTTTGAAAGCTGTTTATCAAACCCCTACGCTGACATAGGAATTGAAGCACATCGCCACTTTCAATTTTATCTTTATAGCCTTAAGGCCGCATGAAGTGGTGATTTGTCGGGCTGCGAAGCATCCTCGACCATAGAAATATAAAGTGTCGGTCTCCTCATGGGTATGAAAACCATAGGAAGGATGCTGACACGACAATCTATATTTTCACTATGTTGACACCTTAAATTTGGATAACTGTTTTAAGGTCTGTGCATGTACATTTTACATAAAAAACTGGCAGGGTACATCTGTAAATCAAAGTTTGTCCATCGTGGAAATCAGATTCTGATCAGTTTGATCATGAATCCCATGATTCCTAGGCTCACATATGAGTGATTAGAAAACCTGCACAGTTCAAATTTGTACAGAAGCAGATAAATATCCCAAGATAGCCAGAACTAGGGATTCATTCAGTAAATCTCGGTCCGCACGGCCGAAGCTGTCTCGTTCCCACTAGATAGCGATCTAAGGGATGCGATGTTGCTTTTGAAGCTGAAACTATATAAAAATAACTAGATTTAAAGAAATCTCAGCTATTATAGCTTTCAGGTTCTGTCGGGACCTGTTTGAACCGTTGAAAGCTAGAATTGGCGAGATTTGGATAAATCTAGTCAGCCCGCAGAAAAATCAATGCGAATTCATATACAAATGATTGTTAAATGCAACAGTTGAATAAATTGAATAAAGCAATGTTTATAATTATATATATAAAAGCTGTAAAATGGCGATGGGTTTTCACTCGCAAGCCTGGAATGGAATTGAAATATATATATATATATATATATATAAACTGTAAATAGCCACGAAATAATCCAGGTTGTGACAGAAATAAAATATATATATATATATATATAAACAGTAAAAAGGGCGATGGATTTTCACGCCTGTGCCCGTATTGGAATTAAAATTGACAGAAAAATAGTCACCCAGTGACTGGGGAGAGCACCCAGTATGGGGAAGTGTGCAAAAGCAGTAAAATGGCCACGAAATAGTCCAGGCCAACTGAAAATATATAAATATATATATATTGACAGAAATGTAGTCAACCAGGACTAATATGAGTTTCAGTAATGGTGAATGTCGCTTATATATGGTAAATATATATAAAAGCGGTAAACTACCTCGGATTTGACATCCGGGTTTGACAGAATTGAAATGTTAGTACATAAACAGTTAAATATGTATAAAAAAATGCCAAACCCGGACTAAGAAGATAACCTAGTTTGACAAAGTTGCCAGAATGTTCGTGCTAGTGCATTGAAGTTACTGGAGCTGACTGATCGTCAATCCGAGTTGTAGAAATGTTGAAAACGGAGTTTATGTACAAAAATGTATTAATTTTTGACAAAAACGGCCATGGAACTAAGTTCCAGGCATATTTAGAAAGTGAAATTTAGTGTGCAAGTGTAAAACAGTGCAAAGTAGTAGTATTGACTTTCTGATCGTAAAAATAGTTACAATGGACCGCAATACGGGCTTTTTGCCAAATCGTAGGCTTTAAACGTCCAAATCTATCGGTGGTTTTTTGATATGTGGTAGTATATGGGTATATCTACATGTTGTAGTGAAAATATTTGGGTTTGGAAGAGGTGTAAAAGTCGAAAAATCAAACTGGCAGGGCTTCGTTGCGTTTCAGAATTTTTTTGAAATGAACGGGGGGTGGGGGGTGGCACATTTTTTATAGGACAGGGAGCCTCCACTCTACCTATTGCAGCCATAGGTAGAGCTGCAGCTCCCCTAGGTGGGTCCCACGTGCCCGGCATGGTCGTCTTGAAGTACGTGCACTCCGAACAATGCGATGTCCGGTCGAAATTTTCTAACTTTTGATCGGAGCGTCCGTTTGAGGCGTGCGATACCTTTTCAGAAAGCTATCTCCTAGAGTGTCGGAATGACATAGGAAAAAACATTTTTTGGGTCCAGGAAGATGGGTTCATAACCAGGTCTTCGATTCCCCGTAGTTTGTCCGTTGAGCTGTCTTGCGTAGTTGCCACTCGGGATCGTTGTTAGGATTCATTCTGACTTTGGCGGCATCTATTTGGCTTGAGTTTGACCAAGTCAGTTGGGAGTTGATGAAATAACCGTTGTACCCCTCTCGGGGCTGCCTGTAGTGTCGGCATGGTCGCTGGTTGACTTTTGGGAGCTGATTCCAAGACTTGGATCCCAGTCGAGTCTTTTGACCTCAGGTTTGTCTCTGAGGCTGATGTGGTCATTCCAAGTTTTGCTCTGGAGTTGTTGTGATGCTTTAGGTTGATGTCTGAAGTTGACCTGACGTCCCGGGTTGAGACCGGGGTCGAGTTTGACTTCCCGGGTTGCTGTCGGGGAATGAGCTGTGTTTCCCAAATTGAGACTAGATATGGCTTGACATGTCCCGATATTGAGGTCGGGGTTGATTGGTACCTCCTGGGTTGAGACCGGGGTTGATCTTGACTTCTCGGGTTGAGGCCGGGGTTGATTAATACCTCATGGGTTGAGATCGGGGTTAATTGATACCTCCCGGGTTGCTGTCGGGGTTGAATTGAATTCCTAGGTTGAGACCGGGGTTGATTTTGACTTCCCGGGTTGAGATCGGGGTTGAGCTTGATGATCTGATTGACTATCAGAACTTGATTGATGGTCCAATTGACTGTCGAACTTGATTGATGGTCCGATTGACTGTCAAAACTTGATTGATGGTTAGATTGACTGTCGGAGCTTGATTGATGGTCCGATTGACTGTCGAAACTTGATTGATGGTCCGATTGACTGTCAGAACTTGATTGATGGTTTGATTGGCTGTCGAAGCCTGATTACCAGTATTGGGAATCAGATTTAGGTTGAAGGACCGACGTTGGTGGTCGTATTTGGATTGATTGACGGTTTTGCCCTCCTACCGGGTTGGTATTGGGGCAAGAAAAATTTTGAGTGTCTATAGATGCCCCTCTTTATCATGTCCATATAACGTGGTGGAATGGACAGGATAAAGATTAGTAGACACTGGAAATAAAGAGTGTCAGAGCTATTTTGAAGCTGGGCGTCTTAAAATAGAATGGGGCTACTTTTGGCTGTGTGCGTTATCACTTTGCTGGGGATGACGCTATCCGGTATAGCCATTGATGGTATTAGGTAGTTATCGTGAGTCAGTTTTTCCATTCTCGGCGAAGGATAACATCATTCACGATAATTTATTTGACTCTGATGAGTTTGTTGAAGATGATTTATCACAAATTTTCCCGTCTTGGCCTGCTGGGGATGACGTCCTCTGCAATAGCTTCATAGATTCTGAGGGGGTGAGCTATCACAGATTTTCCCGTCTTGATCTGCTGGGGATGACGTCCTCTATGATAGCTTTGTAGGTATTGAGGAAGTGGCCAGGATTGATACTACCTCAATGATCTTCTTTGAGGATGTGTATAATAGATTCCATCATCTATCCTTTGTGAAGATGGATTATTATATGACTCTCAACCATAGATCGTCTCCCGGCATCTCACGGGACTAATTTGAAGGTTGAAATTGACTTCGGTCGGCACCCGAACTTCACTGGGGTTGCACCAACGGCTGAGTTATCATCGGTCAGTACCCGATGCTTCACTGGACTGGAACCAATGGCTGAAACTGCTCCGGTTGGAACCTGAACTTCGTTGGGGCTGAGCCAACAGCTGAAACTACTTCGGTCAGAACCCGAACTTCACTGGGGCTGAGCCAATGGCTGTAATTGCTTCGGTCAGAACCCAAACTTCGCTGGGGCTGAGCCAACGGTATAGTTGTCACCGGTCAGTACCCAATGCTTTGTTGGACTGGAACCAACGACTGAGTTGTCACCGGTCAGTACCCGATGCTTCGCTGGACTGGAACCAAAGGCTGAGTTATCACCGGTCAGTACACGATGCTTCGCTGGACTGGAACCAACGGCTGAGTTGTCACCGGTTAGTACCCGATGCTTCGCTGGACTGGAACCAACGACTGAATTGTTGGATAGAGTAAATGAAGCCCAGGAAAGGGATGAAGAGTGTGAGAAAATTCGAAAGAGGATCAAAGAAAATGAAGAAGAGAAATTTTGAAATGGATAAAGACGGTATCTTAAGATTTGAAGGAAGAGTGTGGGTACCAGCGGTAACCGAGTTGAGGGAAGAGATTTTGCACGAGGCACACAACACGACATATTTTGTTCATCTGGGAGGCACAAAGATGTACTGAGATTTAAGGCAACATTTTTGGTGGCCCAATTTGAAACGGGAAGTCGCAGAGTGCATTAGTAGATGTTTGACTTGTCAACGCGTTAAAGCGGAGCATCAACGGCCGAGTGGTTTACTACAACCGTTAGAAATACCGGAGTGGAAATGGGAGAAAATTACGATGGACTTCGTGGTAGGACTTCCAGTTACACAGAAGGGTTATGATGCCATTTGGGTTATCGTGGATCGACTTACAAAGACCGCACATTTTCTACCAATCAAGATCCGCTACAGTCTGAATCAGTTAGCGAGTCTGTATGTAAAGGAAATTATTTCACGACATGGAGTGCCGGTATCAATTATTTCTGATCGAGATCCGCGCTTCACGTCCAATTTTTAGAAGAGTTTGCAAGAGAGAATGGGAACATAGTTGAGGTTGAGTACTGCTTACCATCCTCAGACCGACGGATAGAGTGGGCGAACAATACAAACGCTGGAGGACATGCTTAGAACTTGCGTGATGGACTTCAAGGGAAATTGGGACGACCACCTACCCTTAGTAGAATTTGCATATAATAATAGTTACCATGCGAGTATCGGCATGCCACCGTACGAAGCTCTTTACAGAAGAAAGTGCAGAACGCCATTATATTGGGATAAAGTCGGAGAGCGACGAATACTTGGACCAGAGCTAGTACAACAAATCGCAGATGTGGTGACAGTGATAAGAGCCAGACTAGTAGCAGCTCAAGATCGCCTGAAGAAATACGCAGATTTGCATCGACAAGATCGGGACTTTAAAGTCGGTAGTTTCGTATTCTTGAAGGTATCTCCATGGAAAGGAAAGATCCGTTTCGGCAAGAAAGGAAAGCTGAGTCCAAGATTCATAGGACTGTTCGAGATACTGAAGCGAGTGGGCGAAGTGGCATACAAAGTTGCGTTACCACCCGAACTGGAGCACATCCACAATGTGTTCCATATTTCTGTGTTGCGACCATACAAGGCCGACTACAAGCACATGATTTCTTACGAGCCCATTCAAGTGGAGAAGAACTTGGCGTATGAAGAAATTCCTGTCCAAATACTAGATAGGAAAGAGCAAACTTTGAGAAATAAAATTATATCTTCTGTAAAAGTACTTTGGCTAACCACGATGTCGAGGAGGCAACGTGGGAGTTAGAAGATAGGATAATGAGGGACTATCCCCATCTATTTGTGTAATCTTGTATCAATTCCGGGACGGAATATTTATAAGGAGGGGAGGATGTAATACCCGAGAATTTCCTAATATTATTAAATAAATATATTAATGGAAATGAGAATTTATTTGAATATAAATGATTTTGTGTTATGAGATGAGTTAACTCAATTATATTAAAATGAATAATTATAATAATTGAGAAAAATGTGGAGTTTATAATTAACTTGTCGAATGCCTTGTGTGGCACAGTAATGCGAAATATTAATAATGATATTAATCGACGAAAGAATTATTAAGTGAATAATTAATTTATATTAATTATTAATTGTGATTAATTAATAATATGTGATTATTATTAATGCAAGAAATATAATAATAATAAGCAATGTGTTTATAAATATAATAAGATTTATATTCATTTAATGTGATATTTAATCACATAAGTGTTAATCGATTATTATGGGAATTAATAATCAATGAGGAATGGATTAATTAATATTATCGTTAATTAATCAATGAGATGAATAATTTATTTATTTGACATTATGAATAATGAAATAAATAAGTAAGTTAATAATATGATGAGATTATATTGATTGTTATGTGCAAATGTGCAAGAATTAAATATAAAGTATATGGAATACGACTATATTATATAGTGTAGAGAAACACTTAGGTGTGACCATACAAGTATACATAAACTATGTTATATAGTGCAATGTGAATATATTACACATAGAGACCATGTATTAAGATTGATTGAAATATATAAGCTACATGTTTATGCTTGTGTGACAATAAGTATGTGGGTATACATTGTATAATATATCATGAACATATTGTAAACTATTAGTTTTAATAAAGGAGACAGTGTAACGTGACAACATCCGATTAAATTATATCCGGTATTAAAAAAATGTACATGGATTATATGTGTCAATTTACACTTACTACACTATGTGGATTATATTGTGACGTTTCAATTATAACCTAAAGTATATATTATATAACCTAAGTGGACTTATATATATGTAACCTTAGCATGTATAGCATAACTAAGTGTTGCAAGAGTGCTGAGTTATTTGGTTTGTCCCAAGTTGGAAGACCCATTTGATCTTCACGTGCTTGACAAAAGGCTAAGGCCATTCCTACTCCTCCTTCTCCCAATTCTCAGCAACATAGCTTCCTAGCTCATGATCACTGAGGGAGTGGGCATAATAGTGAAATTCAACTACCATCTACCAACTTCTCATTAACCTTCATACAATTTATCAATCCATTAGTTTGATTCATGGGAAGATTACACTGTCTGAATATTAGTTTTTCTATATATACGAACTCTTCTCCTTCATATTTCAAATTGCTGAATATTGCTAGAGTGTTGAGTGAGAGCAATTATATATCAGTGTTAGTAGAGAATTCTATAGCAGCAGTTCATTGCATAAGAAAGGTAATATCACATTCTCATGTATTCATTTTTATTTTATGTCAAAAACTCCATTTCTTGTTTACTGAGTTCAAATTCTTGAATTTGGCATGGATCCATAAAGCTATGATTGAATAATGTTTGTGAGTCGTTGAATAAAACTTATAACCATATTGGTATACAAGTGGCTTACTAGAAATCAAAATTCGTATAATAGTTTCTTTGCTCTTAATTTTCATTCTCTTTCAAAATCCAAATTCTTGATTTTATGGAATTAAGGTATAATTGGGTTATAAAATGATTGTTTGATTGTTATATAGTCTTATAATATGATAAGAAAGCAATGTGGTTGATTAGGAATGATTTCGTGAAAAATTTCTGTGATTTGGCTTAGAAGTCTGCCAAAGCAGACTGTGTCTTAAGTCGAACCAGGCACGGCGCAGCTGCGTCGGCATTACACTGCGGCGCAGCGCAGCTGCGCAGGGCCCCTGCTGTAGATTTTTGATTTTTGCTTCCTGCTTGATGTCTGCTATATGTTAGTTGATGAAATAATATAGAACAAGCATGCTGATATGATTAATACGTATATATGGACTTATTAAACTAGTATGAGCATGTTATATTCGGATGTTGATAGTATGGTCGTGAAAGGGTTAAACGAACATGGAAAGACTCTTTAATATGTATACGTGCTATGTGGTATCATATGTTGATACGTGGATCAGATTTTGACGGTTAACTTATAGTAACGCTATAACTTGCTAAAATAGAATATGTTTGCTACTTGTGGTAGTATCACATGATAGTAATGATGTATGAAGATGATTAACTTGAGAAAAGAGAAAAGTTAAGGATAGAAGTTATATTAATATAATACTATATAACTGTGTCTCTATGTCAAGACTTAGCTTATGTGGTTATCGTATATACGAGATGAGATATAATGTTAAACTATATGACTAATGAATATCATATATACATAAGTATATTACGATAGGATTCGAAAATTGTTGATTAAATTACGGGGATAAACTACGCTTAAGGCAAGTTTTCTAACTTACACTCTTTTATGGTGCAAGTATTCTATCCTTGTATATTGCGAACTAGTTTCTTTACTTAATCGTTTGAATTGAATTAGCATACTTGAACTCTTATTTCATTAAAGCTATTATTCATGTTGAACTTGGTATTGTTCTTGAATATTGTGAAAGTGTCTATGCCATTTGATTCGGCTAGACTTATATTATTAAAAAGCGACCCAAACCAATTGATTGGTGCGGGATCTTGTATTTGACTGAGAAGAACAACCTTCTTTGAAGGGAAAATATAATTATCGGAGAACTGACGTGCGCATTTGAGTTTGATTGATTGTTATGTATAAAGTAGGGTACTTTAGGCTGATCACCTGCTGTACTTGTTTTTGATTTGGGTTATCAGTTTAATGCTATTAATTCTAGTAGAAGTTCATAGTACTTAATGACTGCTCAGTATTCAGTTATCTTGAAATCTTGAATTGATTTATTATTGAATCATATTGATATTATTATGTCCTTAGCGACTGTTATTGAGAACTGTTGATATTCTTGTTATCCTTGAACTATCAAACCTTGCTATAACCTTTTGAGAATTGAGAATTATATTACTCACCCTTATTGTATATTACTTGCTTGGCAATTTGTGCTCATTCTTGCTTTCCCTAAAATATTTCAATTAAGGTAGAGCAGTGCAGACCTTCGGGCACAGATAAGGGCAAGGGAAAGGCTACTGAGTAGCTTTAATTATGTAGGACTTATGATTGTAATAAAGAACTTATAATATTATGTACTAGTTAAGGTTATTTATGCTTAAGAAATGTCTAAGCTATGTAATCACTGTTTAAGTTACGAGACCTTGGGACGTGAATAAATTATATTATTTAAATATAATCTATTCGTTAGTAGTCGTGTATTATATTCCGTTGTGCGATGCGACACTTAGTCGTATTATTATTATGATGTATTATTGTAAGAACGCGACGAACCGAATTCGAGAGACCAAGTGGCGGTCCCAAATTTGGGGGCGTCACAAAGGTGTTAGGCACCCTACGACTCCCGACTCACGAAAATATGGATTGTCAAGTGAATGCTATTTGAAAATTGAGCCTTTGGATTGTTTGAAAGCTTTGACAGGCTTCGTTGAGCCTATATAGGAAGGGTTTGATTTGATTTTGAAAATCAGTCTTTGATTTGATTTGCAAAAAAGCATTTAATTTGATTTGCAAAAGATGTTGAATTGAATTGACAGTGATGTTTTGAAAGTTGTTTATCAAACCCCTACGCTGACATAGGAATTGAAGCACATCGCCACTTTTAATTTTATATTTATAGCCTTAAGGCTGCATGCAAGTGGTGATTTGTCAGGCTGCGAAGCATCCTCGACCACAGAAATATAAAGTGTCGGTCTCCTCATGGGTATGAAAACCATCGGAGGGACGCTGACACGACAATCTATATTTTCACTACGTTGAGACCTTAAATTCGGATAACCGTTTTAAGGTCTGTGCATGTACATTTTACAAAAAAAACTAGCAGGGTACATCTGTAAATTGAAGTTTGTCCAACGTGGGAATCAGATTCTGATCAGTTTGATCATGAATCCCACTATTCCTAGGCTCACATATGAGTGACTAAAAAACCTGAACAATTCAAATTTGAACAGAAGCAGATAAATATCCCAAGATAGCCAGAACCAGAGATTCATTCAGTAAATCCAGGTCCGCATGGCTGAAGCGTCTCGTTCCCACTAGATAGCGATCTAAGGGACGCGATGTTGCTTTTGAAGCTGAAACTATATAAAAATAACTAGATTTAAAGAAAACTCAGCCATTATAGCTTTCAGGTTCTGTTGGGACCTGTTTGAACCGTTGAAAGCTAGAATTGGCGAGATTTGGATAAATCTAGTCTGCCTGCAAAAAATCAGTGCAAATTCATATACAAATGAATGTTAAATACAACAGTTGAATAAATTGAATAAAGCAATGTATATAATTATATATATATAAGTTGTAAAAGGGCGAAGGGTTTTCACTCGCAAGCCCGGACTGGAATTGAAATATATATATATATAAACTGTAAATAGCCATGAAATAATCTAGGTTGTGACAGAAATAATATATATATATATATATATAAACAGTAAAAAGGGCGATGAGTTTTCACGCCTGTGCCCGTATTGGAATTCAAATTAACAGAAAAATAGTCACCCAGTGACT
The DNA here is from genome assembly GCA_020205555.1 of Panax stipuleanatus. Classification (NCBI taxonomy): domain Eukaryota; kingdom Viridiplantae; phylum Streptophyta; class Magnoliopsida; order Apiales; family Araliaceae; genus Panax; species Panax stipuleanatus. The sequence continues at coordinate 148,583,998 of CM035124.1, forward strand.
GGGGAGAGCACCCATTATGGGAAAGTGTGCAAAAGCAGTAAAACGGCCACGAAATAGTCCAGGCCGACTGAAAATATATATATATATATATATATATATATTGATAGAAGTGTAGTCAACCAGGACTGATATGAGTACTAGTGATGGTGAATGTCGCTTATATATGTATAAATATATATAAAAGCGATAAACTACCTCAAATTTGACATCCGGGCTTGACAGAATTAAAATATTAGTACATAAACAGTTAAATATGTACAAAACAAGGCCAAACTCGGACTGGGAAGATAACCCAGTTTGGCAAAGTTGCCAGAATGTGCGTGCTAGTGCATTGAAGCTACTAGAGCTAACAGATCGTCAATCCGAGTTGTAAAATATTAAAAACGGAGTTTATGTACAAAAATGTATCAATTTTTGACGAAAACGGCCACAGAACTATGTTCCGGGCTTATTTAGAAAGTGAAATTTTGTGTGCAAATGTAAAACAGTGCAAAGTAGTAGTATTGACTTTCTGATCATAAAAATACTTGCAATGGACCGTAATACGAGCTTTTTGCCAAATCGTAGGCTTTAAACGTCCAAATCTACCTGTGGTTTTTTGATATGTGGTAGTATATGGGTATATCTACGTGTTGGAGTGAAAATATTTGAATTTGGAAGAGGTGTAAAAGTCGGAAAAACAAACTGGCAGGTCTTCGCTGCGTTTTCAAATTTTTTTGAAATGAACGGGGGGGGGGGGGGGGGGGGCACATTTATTTATAGGCCAGGGAGTCTCCACTCTATCTGCGGCAGTCGTAGGTAGAGCTGTGGCTCCCCTAGGTGGGGTCCACATGCCCGGTTTGGTCATCTCGAAGTACGTGCACTCTGAGCAATGCGATGTCCGGTCGGAACTTTCTAACTTTTGATCGGAGCGTCCGTTTGAGGTGTGGGATACCTTTTCGGAAAGCTCTCGCCGAGAGTGTCGCAATGACATGGGAAAAATATTTTTCGGGTCTAGTAAAGTGAATTCATAACCAGGTCTTCGATTCCCCGCAGTTTATCCGTTGAGCTGTCTTGCGTAGTTGCCACTCAGGATCGTCGTTAGGATTCATTATGACTTTGGCAGCATCAATTTGGCTTGAGTTTGACCAAATCTATTGATAAATAATGAAATGACCATTGTACCCCTCCCGGGGCTGCCTGTAGTGTCGGCATGGTTGCTGGTTCACTTCCGGGAGTTGATTCCAAGACTTGGATCCCACTCGAGTATTTTGACCTCAGGGTTGTCTCTGAGTCTGATGTGGTCATTCTGAGTTTTGCTCTGGAGTTTTTGTGATGCTTCAGGTTGATGTCTGAAGTTGACCTGACGTCCTGGGTTGAGATCGGAGATGACCTGCACTTCCCGGGTTGAGACCGGGGTCGAGTTTGACTTCCCGGGTTGCTGCAGGGGAATGAACTGTGTTTCCTGGATTGAGACTGGTGATGGCTTAACATGCCCTGATATTAAAGTCTGGGTTGATTAGTACCTCCCGTGTTGAGTCCGGGGTTGATCTTAACTTTTTGGGTTGAGGCCGGGGTTGATTAATACCTCCCGGGTTGAGATCGGGGTTGATTGATACCTCCCGGGTTGCTGTCGGGGTTGAATTGACTTCTTGGGTTGATAGCGGGGTTGATTTTGACTTCTCGGGTTGAGACCGGGGTTAAGCTTGATGATCTGATTGACTGTCGGAACTTGATTGATGGTCCGATTGACTGTTATAACTTGATTGATGGTCCGATTGACTGTCAGAACTTGATTGACGGTCTGATTAACTATTGAAGCTTGATTGATGGTTCGATTGACTGTCAAAACTTGATTGATGGTCCGATTGACTGTTGGAGCTTGATTACCAGTATTGGGAATCAGATTTAGGTTGAAGGACCGGCGTTGGTGGACGGATTTGGATTGTTGATGGTTTTGCCCTCTTACCGGGTTGGTATTGGGGTAAGGAAAATTTTGAGTGTCTACAACTATCACAAACATATCTAAGTATGGCTTGAAAACTCGGTTCATCAAGTCCATAAATGTTTCTTGAGCATTAGTCAATCTGAATGACATTACTAAAAAGTCGTAATGTCCATAACGAGTTTGAAACGCAGTCTTTGGTATGTCTTCTTCCCATACCTTCAGTTGGTGATAACCTGTCCATAGGTCTATCTTTGAGAAACACTTCGCTCCCTTCAGTTGATCAAATAGGTCATCTATCCTCGGTAATGGGTATCTGTTCTTGATCGTTACTCTGTTCAATTCTCGATAATCGATACAGAGCCTCATCGATCCATCCTTTTTCTTAAAGAATAACACTGGTGCTCCCCAAGGAGAAACACTTGGTCGCACGTAACCCTTATCTAATAACTCTTGCAGTTGTATCATCAATTCTTTTATTTATACTGGTGCCATACGATATGGGGCTTTCAAAATTGTTGCAGTTCCTGGTGCTAAGTCTATTATAAATTTAATTTCTCTTTCTGGCTGAAGACCAGGCAGATCGTCCAGAAATACATCTAGGAATTCGTTCACTACGGATATATCCTTAATTTTTACTCCCTTTTTTCAAGTATCTACAATGTAAGCTAAGTAACCTACACATCCTTTCCTTAATAATTTCTTGGCCTGCATCATCATAAGGCAACACGATTGCTTAAGTGATGAGCTACCATTAAACACTACCTTAGACTTACTCGGAGTCTGAAGGTTCACACATTTATTCTGACAGTCGATTATCGCAACATGGTTATACAACCAATCTATTCCCAGTATTACGTCAAATTCTCCCAATCTAATAGGAATCAAGTCTACGCTCAGTTCATGATCTCTAATGTTTGCACTATAATTTCGATAAATATGTTCTACAGGGATTATTTATTTGTTCGCAACTTTTATGTTCAATGGATTTTCTAATCTTTCTCAGGATGTATTAAGTCTACTAGCAAATTCTTCAGATACAAAAGAACAGGTGGCACCCGAATCAAATAATACATATGCATTTATATCATTGATTGGGATTATATCTGACACCACGTCCTTTACAGCTACTGCGTCTTGGACAGTCATGTTAAAGGTCCTAGCGGTTAGGCGGTTGGATTGTTCCGGTCCGCTGATCATCAGTTTGTTTCCCCCTAATTGGTTGCTACCTCTGCCACTTCCCTTCTTTGGGCAGTCCTTAATCCGGTGCTCCGTCGAGCCACATGCAAAGCATCCTTGTATCGTTTTTGGTTTCGAGCAGTTGGGTGAAATGTGTCCCTCCTATCCGCAGTTGTAGTAAGTGTTGCGTCCCTTGCAGCACTCGACCTGATGATTCTTCCCACATTTCGGGCATCCCTCTCCCTTTTCTTGAAACCTCCACGAAAGTTCCCCAATTGATTGTTGTTGTTTTTGTTGTTGTTGTTGTTATTTTCCCACTTTCTTTTACCCAACTTGCTTCCTCCACTACTGCTTCCTCCTCCCCGGTTTTCTCCTCCGATATTCTTTCATTTCTTCTCTTTGTTGTACAGACTTAAGGCCTCACTGCCACCTTTCGCAATGATCGCCTTCTCCAGCAATGTTGCAAAAGAATCAATTTGAAGAACTGACACCTTATTAAACAGCCAAGGCTTCAGTCCTTGTTCGAAACGTCATGCCTTCCTCTCTTCATCTCCTATTTGGTGTTCTGTAAATCGCGCTAGTTCATTGAACTTAACCGCGTACTGTGCCACCGTCATATCACCTTGTTTTAACTCTAAGAACTTCACCTCCATTCGGTTCTTCATGCTCTTTGGGAAGTAGTTCTCTAAGAACAGTGCCTTGAATTTATCCCAAGCTATTATCCCTTCTCCAGCTCTCTGCTGATTTGCCTCCCACCAGTAGTTTGCTTCTCCCCTCATCATGTATGTAGCAAACACCGTCTTCTGGTCTTCGCCTACACGAGCTATAGTGGAAGCCTTTTCTATTTCTTTTATCCAGGTCTGCACAATGATCGGGTCGGTAGTACCCTCAAACTTTGGGGGTCCTACACTCCTAAAAACTTTGAAGTTTGTCACTGGTACTGCTTGAGGGTTAGGGCGAACGGGTTTATTGGTCCTTCCCCTTAGAGCCTCTCCTAGTAAATCTTCTAACTTTTGAATCGGGTCTGCTTGTTCCCTCTCATTGTTCACTAACTCCTCAGGTGCGGTCAATCTACGTCTTGGAGCCATTATCTGCATCACAAAATTTTCACTTTTATTATTTATTACTGAAGTACTTAAGTATTTCTTTAATACTAAAAGAATAAAATTTATAACACGCTTCTGAAATAAGATCATTTATATTCATATGCCAAACTATTTCATTACATAATTTTCCCTAGCATATTGTTATAAATGTTATCACATATATCCCCTAATATCACAGAAGACGGGGAATATACCAGCGTACTACCCCTCTAACATAAGCTTACTCGGGGTTTACATAACTATCCCACACTTTACAAAAAAAGTTGGGATTTCAAAACAACATGTACATCACAAAAGAAAACCACTAAAGTTACTGCTAGTCTAGCTAAGGGTCTCATCCCATCATCCCGCACTCCACAGCGCTCTTGTACTCCATCTGTGCTATGTACGCCACCAACTCTCGGCTCATAGTATGTAGAGTCTCTCCCTGCTCCGCTAGGTAATGGTATACACCAATGATCACCCTCTTGAAAGCTGAACGGAATACATACCCCATCTTGTTTATCTTCCTCTTCTTGCACCTGACCTCATCCTCTAGGTCGTCGGCCCTCTCATTTGCGGCTTCCCACTTCTCCTCGAAGTGGATCCTATCCATAACCTCCAACTCTAGCTGAGTACGGAGTGCTTCCTTCTCGGTCTTCTCACTCAGCTCCCTCTGTTCTACCTCTTCCAGCTTTCCTGCCAGATCCACGTTCCTAGCCACCGACCTGTGAAACAAGGTCCCCATCTAGATCCCTGCCTCCTTGCGATATGCAATCTCCACCTCTAACTCCTACATCATTAGCTTTCTCTGATGGTCCTCATCCCTCAGCTTCTGGAACTCGGACTCTCTCTCTTAGGCCTCAGCCTCCAGCTCATGTACTCTGCAGTCCAACTCTAGAATACGCTCCTCGTACTCTCCTAGCATATGCTCCTCCAGGTTAGGCTCGTAAGAGTCCTCCATGGGCCCGCTCTCCGTAGGCTCGTCCTCCTCTAGGATCAAACTCCACCTTAATTTCATCCTCGTCGTCAAACTCAGATAGTGCAACTGCCTGCACTGGCACAACCTCTAAAAGTGCCTCGTATACTACGTGTATATCTCTGGGCTCCTCCTCGGCCACTCTACTAGGTACTCCTGTGTCTGCCATCCTACAATCACAAACACGAGACAAACAAGCAACAACTCTATTAGAATGTTAAATAAAATATAAGTTCATTGTATAGAATGAAGTTACATTTCATAACACACTAAGTCTCTCAAGGAAAACTCTACATGAGTTTTATCTCCTTTTAACTTCCTAAGTTATTCTAAGTTACAATCTAAGGACACTCGCTCCTAAGGTTTATAACTACAGCTCTGATACCAACCTGTGACACCCCCAAATTCGGACCGCCACTGGTCTCTTGAATTCGGTTTGTCACGTTCTAACAATAATAACTAAAGTCATACATTCACAGCGGATAATCTAGAAATATATACAATGATTTATTATATTTATTTCCCGAAGTCTCGCAACCTGCAGTACTTAATAGATTACATAATAATATCAAATAAAAACTTATTACATAATATAACTTAAGCTTAAACATAGTTCAGGATCAGTCTTAATACATCATCTTAATAGACATAATACAACACGAGGATATTTAGAACATAAAAGGGGCTAGCTAGTCGGTAGCCTTGCCCTTACCCTTATCGACACCCGAAGGTCCACCCTGCTCTGCCTTAACTGAAAATATTTTTAGGGAAAGCAAGAATGAGCAACAAGTTTGCTCTGCAAGTAATATAACAATAAGGGTGAGTTATACAGTTCTCGAATCCCAAAAGGGTATAGCAAGATATGATAGTTCAAGGATAGCAAGAATTATCAACAATTCTTAATAACAGTAGCTAAAGACAGAATAATATCAGTATGATTCAACGCTAAATCAATTTAAGATTTCAAGATAATTGAATATTGAGCAGTAACTAAGGACCATGAACTTCTACTAGAATTAAAAGAAATATAATGATAATCCAATAAAAACAAGTACAACAGGTGATTAGCCTAAAGTACCCTATATTATGCATAACATTCAATCATAGTCAAGTGCGCACGTCGGTCTTCTGACAAATTATATTTTCCTTTCAAAGAAGGTTGTTCATCTCAGTCAATATAAGACTCCGCACCAATCATTTGGTTTGGATAACTTTCTAATCATGATATAAGTCTAGCCGAATCAAATGGCATAAACCACTCTTTATAAGTTCAATACTTGAGATTAAAGTTCGAAGAATATAATCAACTTTATCGTAACTATGACGCAATAAGTCATAATTTGAATAACTCACTTGCACAACAATAAACTTAATACGTATTCAATAAGAATAGAGTTCAAGTACTTGCTTACAATATCCGTTGAATAAAGTAATGCAAGGGTTTAGGATACTTGCCTTATGCGTAGTCTATCCACGTAACGCTAATCAACACTTTCGAATCCTATTATAATATATTTACATATATAGGATATTCATTAACTACGCACATTCGATGTTCAAGCTTGATATGAAAGTTAGACATACACATAGGGTTCTTCTTTAGTCATATAATCCTTACATGTATGTCATTATGTACTTGTACATTCGTAATACGAACTCAGTTTATGCAATCAAGTAATATAGTTATATCATGTATGGCATTATAGAAATTTATAACACTAAATCGATTATGTCTTTCTTATTCATGGAGTTCCGTTTATAAATTAAACATTACTATGCTATAATGTCATCTTATATAAACATATAACAGTAGAGGTTAAACCATGTTCTAGCAGCTTTAAGCAACATTATGTGTTAACTAACACAATCAGAAACATGCAGACTTCATCATTTCTGTTTCCAGACAAGTGCAGCTGTTGTGACAACCCGAGAATTTATAAAATTTATAAGATTTTAAATGATTAAATAAAGGTTAAATAATAAAACCTAGATGGAAATTAGAGGAATAATTTAAAAATTGTTAAAGAACCTATATGATTTGATTTGAATTCTTAAAATATGTATATGTATAGGTGCATATATATATATATATATAGTGATATGATATATATATTTTAGTAAGAGGAATGCTAAGAATAAAGATAATATGAGATTTGTGGTACTATTTCTCAAAGTATTAAATTAGTTGGTATGTGTTTGTATAATATTTTATTGCTTATATTTGTTTATTATATAATAAGCAAATAAAAAAAACTAATGTAACCTAATATATAAATTAGGTATAGTAATTAAATAACCTAATGGTTATGGCATTAGAGAATATTAATATTGAAAATATTAACTAACACTAAGAGATTAAGTTTATTATCTCAATTTATTAATTTTATAATCTAAGTATAGCACGTCTAATTGGGTTATGGAATTAAAGATTTATGTGTAAGGAATTATTTGTGTAGCCCAATATAATATTTTTAAGACAAGTATATTGATGGCCCAATTTATTTATGGGTGGAAGCCCAAGTTTAATTTTGTTAGTAAGTAAACAAGAAAAAGGTGCAAGCCCAAGTGAATTAAAGCAAAGCCCAAGCTTAACCCAATGAGTGAAAGAAAAGATATTGGATATATTTTGTAAAGATATGAAAAGATATGGAGAGATTTGGTAAGATATGCTTAGATTTGTTAAAGATAAGAGAGAGGAGATAGAAGATATTGGGAGATTTAGTATAGATATATAAATTATATCTACACCTATTGCTAGCTTATAAATAAAGCCATCTCATTTGCAAATAAAGAGTTTACTCATTTTCATTTCATTCTCCAAGTTAGCTAGCAAACGAAAATCAAAACATAGAGAGAAATGAGGGAGAGATTTTCGGCTAAGAGAAAGAAGAAGAGAGGATCTTGTGCTTTATGCATGCCAAGTTTGTAAGCTACTTTGGCGACATAAGGAAGATAGCAAGAAAAACTAGGTATTGATTCTCTTTATTTTTTTTAAGCTTGATTTCTTATTTGGTGGGTTTTTGATGAAACAAAAGTCTTAAGTTTGATCTTTGATAAACTCTTCATCTATTGGTGTATAAATATTTTATTTGATGATCAAAACATTTTTTGAAGTTGAATATAAGATCAAAAGGGAGATTTGTACCAAATGAGTAGACAAAGGCACATGCATGCATGCACTAGGTGATTTTATGATAGATTCTTGTGATGCATGTTAAATATGGTTAATATCATGATTAGAGTGTTAGATCTTGAGTTTAACAAATGAGACTTCTGGATTTATATGAGTTCATATGGTGAGATTTGGAAAAAAGAAGTTAAATAGATTTTTGAAGGAATTTTTGTTTAACTAGTATGCTTTATCATGTGCATGTTGATATTTACAAGTGATATTTGAGGTTTTCTTTCTTGGTATGCTAGATGCATGAGTTAAGGGCTAAACCCCTTTGGAATCACTCTAATATGTTTTAAAATGAGCAAGATATGGATTAAATCCCAAACTATCCAACTGTTGAGAACATGCCACTGATCAGTCACTTGTGGACTATTTTCGGTAACCAAAACAAACTCAAATTTGGTTTTTGATATATGAAAAACATATTTTGGGAAAATATGAATCCAACGATACCAAATGGACCCAAATCCGAGATGTAGATCTCGAGATATGAGTGTTTCCGTAAAGGACCTCAAATCTGGAAAACGACTAAATTATTGTGAATTTTCCTGCTGATCAATCACTTTGGCACTAATTTTTGAGAACTAAACAAAACAGAATCTGATGTTTGATTAATGGAAATTCGAGTTCTTGAAGATACGAATCCAACGCCTTTGACGGAACCAAAATCCGAATTGTAGACTTCGTTCTACGGGCGTTTCCGTGAAGGACCCCAAATCTGGAAATTTTGGACGAAAATTTGAGTATCATTTTGGAACGAAATGAAAGCAAGATATTGTAATAAATAACTTTAAGGCCACTAAGAGGCTATTAAGTTAAATATATATAAATAAAATATAATTAATAATTTAATTATTATTTAAATGATGTTAAGTAATAATTAAAATGGGTTAGTGTTAGTAAGATAACTACTTATTATTTAACTAAGCTTAAATAATAAATTGAGTAATCAATTAATTAATTATTATTTAATTAATATTAAATAATGATTAAAGTATAATTAAGTAAGATTAAGTAATTACTTACTTACTTTAACATGAAAGTTTATAGAATTAATTATTTATTATTTGAATAATAAATAAAGATGAATGTTAATTAATTATCCTTTTAAAATAATAAGGAATAATTAAAGAAGAATGAAATGAATAAATCAAATATTATTTATTCAAAGATGAGGGAGTTATTAATTATTATTTAAAGATAAATAATAATTTAATTGTCCATTATTTAATTAACATTAAATAATGAGGAGTTATAATTGGTTATTTGTAAGTAATAACTAAAGTTAAATAGTTTATTACTATTTAACTAATATTAAATGGCCTATCTGCGACTGCATATCTGCGACTGCATGCGGTCGCTGATAATTATCTGCGACCGGATCCGATCGCAGATAGGCGTCGCATAAAATCTGGTCGCTAAAATGCACATCAGCGACCACTATTAGCGCCCGAATTATTTGTAACCGATATTAGCGACCGAAATCGTCGCTAAGCTGAGTCAGCATGGTTCAGGTCCAAAGACTGACATGGGCCACATGTCAGCGACTGGTATCAGCGACCACAAGTGGTCGCTAACACCCTCATGTGATTTGCAGTCGCTAATAATTATCAGCGACTGCATACGGTCGCTGATGTAAAAAACCTGGAAACCAGTTTTTTCCTGTTTTGCAAATTTCCCAAAAAATTGTACCTGTTTTGTACCTGCTTTATCCCTACACACATGCACAACAATATAAACATCCATCGTCCATATACCGACACATACACCAAACTAGTATGTAAACTATATAAACCTTTAAAAACCAATATGAATTGAATAAATATAAACAAATCTAATCTTTAAGGAACATATAGACATCCAAACAATGAATATAAAAGTAAAAGATTCATAAATAACTACAAAACAACACTAAGTCGGTCGTCATACATCATTGTTGTCCAAATTAGTTTCTCCTTGATCACCCTGTAATTAACAAAATAATAAAACAAGTTACATATATAGTATATATGTTGATACTGGTATTACGACAATATACAACAAATTAAACACAACAATATATATATAAGTCACTAATTTGATTGTAATAAATAAAATTGATTACCTCGTCACCATCCCCATGCTGTGATGCTGCTGCTGCCGCCACTGCATCAGCTAACTCATTAAGACTAAGAGCCACCAGATGCCCGCCTAGTATACGAAGAAGATCGCTATCTCGACATATAGCTCTCACACAGTCAGCAGGAGTATGAATAGCTGGATGACTCGATGACTGTGAAGACTGGGTAGCAGAGCTGCCTGAGCCACTGAAGGTTGGGCGTCGTCGTTGTCCTTGACCTTTGACGTAGTTCTTCTTCACAACAGACGCCCTCTCCCATAATTCTTGATCAATTGGCGGACGTGGGGTGCCTTCAAGATAGCGCTCATTCAATAAACGCTTATAAGTATCCTGTCATCATGTTAACAATTAAATAGTTAAAAATAAATTGGTAAAATTCTAAAAAATGACGTAAAACTTGATAAACAAGATCAAAGTTGTTAAAACTTATTACCGCTATCTGGACAGCATCAGGCAGACCATCACGGGTGGCCACGTACACAATCAGCCAATGGATAGGCTGACCTTGAGACTGAGACTCCTATACAAAATATATTCCAATATTACTAAGTAAACATGTGATATTCTACAATTCATGATTGTAAACATATTAAAACTATTCATACATACCCTAGCAGTGATATACTGCAACTGTGAAATACTACCGCCCCTGTAGGTTCCTTTAGCCTTTTCGCCATCAGGTACACCCGAGGATCTGTTAGTGGCTGCAATCTTGCGTTTTTTGATCCAGCTCTCATCTCTCCATTGGGCACACATCTCAGCCCATATGGACTGGGTGCACCACCAGGGGCTATGCTCGTGCATGTAATCTTCTCCCTGGTCTGGATGGTCGATCGATGCATTATGAAGGGCTTTTTGTCGTTCTTTGTTCAAATTGTCTTTGGTGCGAGCGGCGCACTTCTGCCAGAATAGTGTCTGTATCACTGAAGCCTGCGCGTCCTCTCATCTATACCTTTTCTGCAAATAAAACAACAATAATAACATTAAAACGGTACTTTTAACATATAATCTAACACTACTAAACAATTTTCCTTAGAATATTATATTATCTGTCATAATTAAAAAAAAATACCTGAAATTTAGCCCAAACTGCATCCTTGTGGGCGATAGGTGTGCTCGCCCACGTAATCACAGGTGTGGGCCAATTCTGTAAGCATAGCTGTGAAATGCAGTTGATGATCTTATTTTCTAAAAAATCACTATAATATACAACAATTTACCTTAAAGATAAGTAGATATGCTATAATATTTAAAGCAATTTACATTAGTTATATATCTTGTATAAATGGAATCTAAAATGCTTATATATAAATGATGCGGACGTACGTACTGTTAGAAGGAGGACGAATCTGAATAAGAATCCGATCATCCGGATTAGTAGGGGCCTTTGGCACATAATTAGGCCCCCTACCCAAGCCACGCTTTTTTTTTGTGCTGCTTTAGAAGCCATCTATATATTACAAATTTCAAGATGTTAGTATGAGTTATATTTGATTACATGCATATATGAACATAAAATGGCAATAATGACAGGAATATTCATTTAAATAGTTAAGTACATAAACATGACAATGATATAAAGATGTTAGTATGAGTTATATTTGATTACATGTATATATGAATATAAAATGACAATAATGACATGAACATATATTTCATTTATTTAAGTGTCAATGTCTGAGTCAGAATCATCTTGTATATGTATTGTAGATTCATAACCATCATCTGCTTCAGATTCAGTGTCAGTGTCAGTCAATAACTCTTCTTCTTCAGTATCAATGTCATCTGACACAAGTATTGACTCAGGATCTAATTCATGTGGTTTATCTCCACCATCTAACTGGATTACTTCATTGTCGTCCTTCACATTTATTATAATTTGTCTATGAAGCATCTGCTCTTGGTAAATCTCCCCATCAACTACTTCTACACGACTGTGAGCGGGAGTATGAATTACAACTTGCCAATCTGTAGGCGGCCTATCCCTTTTCCTAATAGGACTAGGAGTGTAGTATACTTGTACTGTTTGAGTTGGTAAAACAAACGATTCTTTGGAGTACGCGAACCTATGGAGGTCAATGTCAATGATTCCATGTCTGTCAACACGTAACCCTTTTTCTGAATCAAACCAACGACACTTGAACAAGTTAATATGACCCCCGTACGTACCCTTGTACGACAACTCTACGATTTCCTCCAACTCCCCATAAAAGGCACGACCAAGCTCATTGTAACAATCTTCTTGGACATACACTCCAGAGTTCGTTATTCTTTTACCGCGCCCATATGCCTTTGTATGAAATTCACAACCATTTATTTTGTAACCATTGCGGCTGACTTGATCCCTGTCTGGTCCCATAGCTAGGACTTGTACATTAGCCGGAATCGTTGATCCCTCAGTTAAAGCCTAAAAAACTCCATCTTATTAAATGAAGTCATAGTTAATATGGAGTATATATATATGTCGTGCTTAAGAAATTGAACTTACTTTGTCCTTTATCGAAAGTGCAAATTTTTTATCACGATTAATTTGAATATCTTTATCGGTTATGTCGGGATGCTTCACTTTTAAGTCGTCATCGTACAATCTATACAATGTTATAAACATTAACATATTGGAATGTATATTACATATCATTTAAAGTTAAGGGATAAATTTTTAAGTTTACATGTGTGCCTCATAAATTCGTCAATCTCCTCGCAATTGAGAAGAATGTAAGTATGTGCAGCATGTAATTCTTGCTCAGAGAGGAATATGAGCTTCCCTTTTCCATAAGCGCGGCCCGATAGACCAATTACAGAAAGCCGACCATTTAAGTTCAACATTTCCCCCATCATCATGTCTCGAGACTCTATTAGCTTTTGTTAAGACTTCATCTGGAAAATAGTCTGAGACAAACGTAGATATCTCATCAAAACTGTATGCCTCACATATCGACCCCTCGACATAAGCTCTATTCTTCACCTTCCTCTTAAGGTTTCCCATCACCCTCTCGAAAGGGTACATCCATCTATATTGAACTGGACCCCCAACACGAGCTTCATAGGGAAGATGGATTTGCAAATGCTCCATAGAGTCAAAAAAACCAGGTGGGAATATTTTTTCCAGTTTACACGTGATCTCTATGATGTTCTTCTCAAGTACAGACATATCCTTCTCATTTAATGTTTTTAAACATAAGTCTTTGAAGAAACGACTAAGATCCGTCAAAGCATCCCATATTGGTTTATCAAGCAGATCCCGAAATGCTATAGGCATGAGTCTCTCCATGAACACATGACAGTTATGACTCTTCATCCTTTGTAATTTCCCACCCGTAACACACCTTGCAATGTTTGACGCATATCCATCTGGTAGTTTTAGAGACTTAACCTATGTGCATACATCTTCAACTTGCTTTTTGGACAATGTGTACCTTGCATGCGGTTTGACAATCTTACCATTAGGAGATTCATAAAGTTCTAATCTAGGACGCTTACAAATATCTTTCATGTCCAAACATGCCTTATCATTATCTTTTGTCTTCCCCTGTAACATTCATCACGGTGTTAAACACATTGTCGAACACATTCTTCTCAATATGCATCACATCTAGATTATGACGAATCAAATTTGTAGACCAATAAGGCAGTTCCCAAAAGATGCTTCTTCGAACCCAGTTATGAGATTCGCCAAACCCATTGATTATGTTTGTGGCATCATTCTTACCAAATGGGATGACCGGCAATCTCATCACACGGTCTCGCATCTCTGTTCCCGACAATCGCGGTGCAGGCATATCATTGTCCACTTTCCCTTTCTTGAAGTTTTCTTTATTTCTTCGAAACAGGTGATCTACCGGCAAGAACCAACGATGACAGTCAAACCAGCAAGGCTTTCGACCTTTTGATAAATTGAAAGACTTTGTATTCTCCATACAATACGGACAAGCCAACTTCCTGTGTGTACTCCATCCAGCTAACATACCATAAGCTGGGAAGTCACTTATAGTCGACATAACCGCTGCCCTAAGGTTGAAATTTGTTTTCGTTGCAACATCCCAAGTCTGTACTCCATCCTCCCACATTACCTTCAACTCGTCTATAAGAGGTCTCAAGTAAACATCTAAGTTCTTTCCATGACTCTTAGGACCAGGAACCACGAGTGAAAGAAACAAGTATGGCTGTTTCATACACATCCAAGGAGGCAAGTTGTACGGAGTAACAATCACAGGCCAACATGAGTACGGAACAGCTGAGTGGATAAATGGGTTGAAACCATCGGTGGACAATCCAAGCCTCACATTTCTAGGTTCCAATGCAAACCCAGGATGTGCTAAGTTGAAATCTTTCCAAGCCTGCCCATCTGCGGGATGATTTAGTTCTCCATCTTTAGCTGAAGATTTCGCATGCCAACTCATATGTTCAGCTGTTCTTGAAGACATGCACAATCTTTTTAGCCGATGTGTTATTGGAAAATACCTTAGAATCTTAAACGGTATAGTTGATTTTTTTGTAGTCACACCCTCTTTATTAGGCCTAAACTGATCATGACTGCAAAATGTGCACCTTGTCATCTGTTTATTTTCCTTATAAAATAACATGCAATCGTTGGGACATGCATCAATCTTTTGGTATCCAAGACCCAACTTTTTCACCATTTTCTACAAAAGTAATAGTTATCAGGTAATTTTTCACCGTCAGGCAACATACTCGTAATGGCCTTCAAGAGCGACTCAAAACACTCATGGCTCATCTTGTGATCAGCCTTGATGTTAAGCAATGTCGCCACTGCAGACAATGTAGTGTGTTTGGTGCTACTGTGCCACAATGGCTCGCTACCCTCGTCTAACAACTTAAAGAAGTCTTTGGCATCAGAATTCATAGGTTTCTCTCTGCCTTGTTCCCAATCAAAATCTGGCCCTTGCAATATCATGAACCATTTCATTCATACGAATTCATACAATGAGTACTACTGCCCGGATTGTGTACTTCTATAATGCCACCATCTCTTCTTTGCCCATGTGCACACCAGCATTCTTCGTAATTTTTCATGAACCCAGAAACAAGTAAATGATAGTTTACCACGTCTTTGTCCATATCATTTACATTCTTACACTTCAAACATGGACATCAGTATCTTGTTCTGACCATTCACACATTCTGGGTGACTATACGCATACTCCAAAAACACTTGGCAACCAGCTCTAAATTCAGCTGTAGCACCTATCTGGGAGCTTAACTTTCAGTCGTGCCATCCAACTACGGTCTGAATAGAGGTCCATGATACCACGGTACCTACTACAGACAACATGAGCTTATTAATGTATATCATAATTGTAAGCATATGACTTGAGCATACTTGTAACCATATGACTTGAGCATACTTGTAAGCATATGATTAACATTTACGCATACTTGTAAGCATATATTTGAGCATACTTGTAACCATATGACTTGAGCATACTTGTAAGCATATGACTTCAGCATACTTGTAAGCATATGATTAACATTTAAGCATACTTGTAAGCATATGACTTTAGCATACTAGTATGCACATAAAGAGCTCGTTAATATTATAAATGTTCGCAACTACCCGAATAAAAAAAATTATATACTTAATCATATTTAATATATATTATATGTCAAATATTAAATGTTATTAAATTTAGTATGAGAAACTAAGTAAATGCTACTTAGTTTAATAGTTATATTATATCATGTTATTTTATTTTAATTTGTTTTTATTTATTAGTTAAAAACTAAGTAAATAGAACTTATGAAGAGGTTCCCATCCAGAGGCTTCTAACATAGGTATTCAAGGTGAATACGTACGGTATTTCATGAATTAAGTATGATTGTTTATCGTAAGGGTAGAACTTTAGCTTCCAATTTGCTTTGATTCTCTTTATCTTTACTTTTCTTGTCTTATAGATTCATTCAAGACAATATTGCTTTAACCATTCTTGATTCTCTTAATGATACCCAAGGCAGCCCTCTGATGTTTTATTAAACCCAATTTGGTTTAATAAAACCAACATAAGATACCCATTCATGCTAGCTTTATATTAGAGTTTGCTAACTCATGTATACAACTTTTGAGTATCTTGGAGATTCATTCATATCAACTACTGTGCTAAGGCTAACATGTTTTAAGATTATACCCAAAACAGTCCCTTTCTATAATCTTTTATATTTTGGGATATTCACAACTTGGTTAAGCAATTTATAGCTTCTATAACATATTGTAGCTTTATTCTTTTATACATAAATGTTAAATACCCTTGTTTTTCTATTATAGCCAAAACAGTCTCTTTATTGACCAAGTGTGCCTTATTACCTTCTCTGTTGCACTAACAGTTCCCTAGCACTGCCTATTTTGGCTTAACAGCCCCCCAATAGCTGACCATGCCGACAGCCAAGCTTGGCTTGGCCCCGTGAGGCTTGGCTAAGCTTGGCGTGGCCTCGTGTGGCCTCGCGGCCCCAAGCCCAGCCCATCAGCTCCAACAACCCCTTAATAGGCTCTAGTGGATCACTTAGTTTAATAGTTCCATGTTTACTATTTTTTTAAAGGTAAGCTATTAGACAAGTCTTACGAATTTAATAAAACATCTCATTACAACAATAATTAAAATATTTCATTTCACATGTTCCAAATGAGAAGATACATTCTAATTATAAACTCAAAAATTCTAACTCTTCTAACCAACTTCCCCTCCAATGAAAATTGAACAATTAATTGGAAATGACCACTTTGATATAGACTAACTAACTTAACATCTGTTTTGTTATAATACAGTACACAAACCAATGAATGTCAGATATTGTATGCATAAACAGGTTAGAGAAAATCTATCTAATAAAATCATCTAATTAAACTACTAATTGTAACACTCATACATAAACTAGTAAAGAGATTTACGATTTCCTAATGATATTTATAGGTAGAATTCCAAACCCTCATGTATAGTGCAAAAATATAATTTTGCACTAATATATTTATATCCAATTGATAAGCAGCACCCAGGCTATCTATATAAACAGAACCCAAGTTACTGAAAATTACTAAAATTAAGCTACTCACATATTCCTAATTAAGTACAACCCAGCATACAACAATTCATTCAATCAATCAATCAAACATTTGAACCACATAAAATAATAAAAAATGGAATTGAATCGAAACCCACATGCTATAGTAGAGGAAAAGAAGAAGAAAAACCACATGCCAATTATTCAAGCATAACATAATACACACACACACACACACACATATATATATATATATATCAAATATTTGTTATAGGGTTTGGTACCTAACAACAATTGAAGGAGTAGCAGCAACCACATGAGTAACAGTCGCTCGAGGAGTAACAGTCGTTGCCTTCTTCTCCCTCTCCTCCCCCTTCTCCCTCTTCTCCCTTTTCTTTCTCCCTTTTTTTCCCTTCTGCTTCTACTACTGTCGAGCGAGGCACCTGATACATTGAAAATATCAGCGACCGCATGCGGTGGCTGAATTTTAATGATGTGGAAGTATCAGCGACCGAATACGGTCGTTGATTGTGAGAGGTCACAAAAACCTAGCGCGCCAACACTTCCAGCCAATTTTTTAGGCGGTAAAATTGAACCAGCCACCAATTAGCGATCGGGTGTGGTCGCTAACATAATTTAGCGACTATATTCAATGGCGGTCGCCATTGTCGGTCGCTAATAATCCTATCCGCGATCGTAAGTGTGGTCGCTGATATTGTTGGTCGCTGTTAGAGCATTTTCTTGTAGTTTTGAAAATGGTTGTACCAACTCAACCGAGTTTGATTTGAAAAGAGGCCGAATTGCTGGACACTGTCGAAACTTGATCTTTAAAATCGGAGTTTTGAGTTCGGGGGCTTGGTTAAGTGTGGGGAAGGTGTTAGGCACCCCACGACTCCCGACTCACAAAAATATGGATTATCAATTGAATGCTGTTTGAAAATTGAGCCTTTGGATTGATTGAAAGCTTTGACAGACTTCATTGAGCCTATATACGAAGGGTTTGATTTGATTTTGAAAATCAGTCTTTGATTTGATTTGCAAAAAAACATTTAATTTGATTTGCAAAAGCTGTTGAATTGAATTGACAGTGATGTTTTGAAAGCTGTTTATCAAACCCCTACGCTGACATAGGAACTGAAGCACATCTCAACTTTCAATTTTATCTTTATAGCCTTAAGGCTGCATGCAACTGGTGATTTGTCGGGCTGCGAAGCATCCTCGACCACAGAAATATAAAGTGTCGGTCTCTTCATGGGTATAAAAATAATAGGAGGGACGCTGACACGGCAATTCATATTTTCACTATGTTGAGACCTTAAATTCGGATAACCATTTTAAGGTCTGTGCATGTACATTTTACATAAAAAACTAGCAGGGTACATCTGTAAATTGAAGTTTGTCCATCGTGGGAATCAGATTTTGATCAGTTTGATCATGAATCCCACGATTCCTAGGCTCACATATGAGTGACTAGAAAACCTGCACAGTTCAAATTTGTACAGAAGCAGATAAATATCCCAAGATAGCCAAAACTAGGGATTCATTCAGTAAATCTCGGTCCGCACGGCTGAAGCGTCTCGTTCCCACTAGATAGCGATCTAAGGGACGCGATGTTGCCTTTTGAAGTTGAAACTATATAAAATTAACTAGATTTAAAGAAATATCAGCTATTATAGCTTCTAGGTTCTGTCGGGACCTGTTTGAACCGTTGAAAGCTAGAATTGGCGAGATTTGGATAAATCTAGTCCGCCCGCAGAAAAATCAGTGCTAATTCATATACAAATGAATGTTAAATGCAACAGTTGAAAAAATTGAATAAAGCAATGTATATAATTATATATATATAAGTTGTAAAAGGGCGATGGGTTTTCACTTGCAAGCCCGGACTAGAATTGAAATATATATATATATATATATATATATATATATATATATAAACTGTAAATAGTCACGAAATAATCTAGGCTGTGACAGAAATAAAAAATATATATATAAAGAGTAAAAAGGGCGATGGGTTTTCAGGCCTGTGCCCTTATTGGAATTGAATTTGACAGAAAAATAGTCACCCAGTGAGTGGGGAGAGCACCCAGTATGGGAAAGTGTGCACAAGCAGTAAAACGACTACGAAATAGTCCAGGTCGACTGAAAATATATATATATATATATATATATATATATATATTAGAGTTTCCTTAGGTTTTGTTTTGACAAACCTCACAGAGGTTCTCTCCTCCTTCTCTCCCCCTTCTCTCTACCTTCTCTCTAGTTAGAAGAAGGTCGAAGCCCTTATGGTTTCGGCCTCCCTTAGTAAATATTTCCAGATTAATGTAATCCTTTCCCAAATGTTTATAAATAAAAGAAAGAGATTACTTTACCGAATCACCGATCATCTTCTTTAAGTTTCAAAATTATTTTAAGTTTAAACTTTTTACCTAAACTTTTCTTCCGCTGTTAAATGGTATCAGAGCTATGCGGTTTTGTCTCTTGGTGTCACTATTTGTTCTCCGGTCAAACACAGAGGTCCGAGTTTAAACCTTGTTAATACTTCTTCTTTAGATTTTTGTTGCTCCGTCCTTAGAGCGCCTAGTTTAAGTCACCTAAGCTCTTACCGTAAAACACCCCGGATCGCCATAGGTCCTGTCAAGTCATTGTAAGTCTCAAGAGTGTGAGCAGTTTAGGTAAAAAGGGAATCACTAGATCCATGGGTATGCGTCTTCTTAAGGTAAGAAGGGTATGTACTTAAGCAACTTTGGTCTGTCTTTAAGTGGAATGTCAACAGATCTAGAGATTAGGTTTGAACAAGTTAAAACGAAGTAGACTGTTTAGATCGAGTTCATCAGTTAGTCAAGAGTCAGCCGTGTGATCCATGTATCAGACACAATCTGATTAAGTTATCTCTTGGTGTCACTGTTTATTCTCCGGTCAAACACAGAGGTCTGAGTTTAAACCTTGTTAATACTTCTTCTTTAGATTTTTGTTGCTCCATCCTTAGAGCACCTAGTTTAAGTCACCTAAGCTCTTACCGTAGAACACCCCGGATTTAACAGCACCCATCGACGAGGAAGGAGCCGGACCTCAACAGTCAGACGAAGTCAGACGACGCTGGCCCCCCAGGGTCCCACAGTCATCGAATGCTCCAGTCATCATCAGATGCAATCAACGCGCCCGACAAAGTCAAAAGCAGTCGAAAGCAAAAGCAGATGCTGCTTTAGTAATTAAGTAATTACTTTAGTAAAAGTAATTTAATTTAGTAAAGATTAAGTTTTTCTAAAATTTTGTACAATTTTTTTTGAAAACAACAGTCGGTGACCAAAATTTCTGTGAAATTTTCTCCTTTCTTAAAATTAAACATAATTTTGGGGGGAAAAAGGATTGAATCCCTGGATTTTTTTTTGGGGTCGAAGGAATAGGGGATGGTGATCTATTTGAGAAGAAGATCAACAGCACCCACCTGGCGTGGAAGGAGTCGGACCTCAATAGTTAGACGAGGTCAGATGATGCTGGACCACCAGGGTCCCACAGTCATCGGATGCTCTAGTCATCATCAGATGCAATCTAGATCCAAGGGTATGCGTCTGCTTAAGGTAAAGAAGGGTATGTACTTAACCGACTTTGGTTTATCTTTAAATGGAATGTCAACAGATCTAGAGATTAGGTTTGAACAAAGTTAAACCTCAACAGTCAGACGAAGTCAGACGACGCTGGCCCCCCAGGGTCCCACAGTCATCGGATGCTTCAGTCATCATCAGATGCAATCAACGCATCCGACAAAGTCAAAAGCAGCCGAAAGCAAAAGCAAATGCTGCTTTAGTAATTAGTAATTACTTTAGTAAAAGTAATTTACTTAAGCAAAAGTAAATGTAAATACTTTAACTCTAGTTAAATGTTTTTACTTTACCTTTAGTAAATTTAAAAGTAATTTATTTTTAACCTAAGTTAAATGTTTTTAACTTAAGTAAAATGTTTCCTACTTTAGTTAAATATTTTTACTTTTAACCTTAAGTAAATGTAAAAGTTACTTCGGTAAATATAAACCGGTAACTTTAGTTCTATTTAAAGGAACTCAAGTGTTAGAGTTTCCTTAGGTTTTGTTTTGACAAACCTCACAGAGGTTCTCTCCTCCTTCTCTCTACCTTTTCTCTAGCTAGAAGAAGGTCGAAGCCCTTATGGTTTCGGCCTCCCTTAGTAAACATTTCCAGATTAATGTAATCCTTTCCCAAATGTTTATAAATAAAAGAAAGAGATTACTTTACCAATTCAAAAAAAAAATCCAGGGATTCAATCCTTGAATAGGGGATGGTGATCTAACTAAGAAGAAGATCAACAGCACCCACCGGCGAGGAAGGAGTAGGACCTCAATAGTCAGACGAAGTCAGACGACGCTGGCCCCCCCGGGGTCCCACAGTCATCGGATGCTCCAGTCATCATCAGATGCAATCAACGCATCCGACAAAATCAAAAGCAGCCGAAAGCAAAAGTAGATGCTACTTTAGTAATTAGTAATTACTTTAGTAAAAGTAATTTACTTAAGCAAAAGTAAATGTAAATACTTTAACTCTAGTTAAATATTTTTAACTTCAGTTAAATGTTTTTACTTTACCTTTAGTAAATATAAAAGTAATTTACTTTTAACCTAAGTTAAATGTTTTTAACTTAAGTTAAATGTTTCTTACTTTAGTTAAATATTTTTACTTTTAACCTTAAGTAAATGTAAAAGTTACTTCGGTAAATATAAACCCGTAACTTTAGTTCTATTCAAAGGAACTCAAGTGTTAGAGTTTTCTTAGGTTTTGTTTTGACAAACCTCACAGAGGTTCTCCCCTCATTCTCTCCCCCTTCTCTCTACCTTCTCTCTAGTTAGAAGAAGGTCGAAGCCCTTATGGTTTCGTCCTCCCTTAGTAAACATTTCCAGATTAATGTAATCCTTTCCCAAATGTATATAAATAAAAGAAAGAGATTACTTTATCGAATCACCGGTTATCTTCTTTAAGTTTCAAAATTGTTATAAGTTTAAACTTTTTATTTAAACTTTTCATCCGCTGTTAAATGGTATGGTATCAGAGCCATTCGATGTTGTCTCTTGGTGTCATTATTTGTTCTCCGGTCAAACACAAAGGTCTGAGTTTAAAATTTATTTTGACTTCTTCTTTAGACTTCTGTTGCTCCGTCCTTAGAGCACCTAGTTTAAGTCACCTAAGCTCTTACCGCAGAACACCCCAGATCGCCATAGGTCCCGTCGAGCCGTTGTAAGTCACAAGAGTGTGAGCAGTTTAGGCAAAAAGAGAATCACTAGATCCATGGGTATGCGTCTGCTTAAGGTAAGAAGGGTATGTACTTAGCGACTTTGGTCTGTCTTTAAGTGGAATGTCAACAGACATAGAGATTAGGTTTGAACAAAGTTAAAACGAAGTAGACTGCTTAGATCGAGTTCATCAGTTAGTCAAGAGTCAGCCGTGTGATCCACTGTATCAGACACAATCTGATTAGTTTTTATAAAAAAATTACATAAATTTTTTTGAAATCAACAGTCGGTGACCAAAATTTCGGTGATTTTTTTCTCCTTTCTTAAAATTAAACATAATTTTTTTGGGGGAAAAGGATTGAATCCCTGGATTTTTTTTGGGGTCGAAGGAATAGGGGATGGTGATCTATCTGAGAAGAAGATCAACAGCACCGACAGGCGAGGAAGGAGTCGGACCTCAACAGTCAGACGAAGTCAGACGACGCTGGCCCCCCTGGGGTCCCACAATCATCGGATGCTCCAGTCATCATCAGATGCAATCAATGCATCCGACAAAGTCAAAAGCAGCCGAAAGCAAAAGCAGATGCTGCTTTAGTAATTAGTAATTACTTTAGTAAAATTAATTTACTTAAGCAAAAGTAAATGTAAATACTTTAACTCTAGTTAAATGTTTTTAACTTCAGTTAAATGTTTTTACTTTACCTTTAGTAAATATAAAAGTAATTTACTTTTAACCTAAGTTAAATGTTTTTAACTTAAGTTAAATGTTTCTTACTTTAGTTAAATATTTTTACTTTTAATCTTAAGTAAATGTGAAAGTTACTTCGGTAAATATAAACCGGTAACTTTAGTTCTATTCAAAGGAACTCAAGTGTTAGAGTTTTCTTAGGTTTTGTTTTGACAAACCTCACAGAGGTTCTCCCCTCTTTCTCTCCCCCTTCTCTCTACCTTCTCTCTAGTTTGAAGAAATTCGAAGCCCTTATGGTTTCGGCCACCCTTAGTAAACATTTCCAGATTAATGTAATCCTTTCCCAAATATTTATAAATAAAAGAAAGAGATTACTTTACCGAATCACCGGTCATCTTCTTTAAGTTTCAAAATTGTTTTAAGTTTAAACTTTTTATTTACACTTTTCATCCGCTGTTAAATGGTATGGTATCAGAGCCATTCGGTGTTGTCTCTTGGTGTCACTATTTGTTCTTCGGTCAAACACAGAGGTCTAAGTTTAAAATTTGTTTTTACTTCTTCTTTAGACTTCTGTTGCTCCGTCCTTAAAGCACCTAGTTTAAGCCACCTAAGCTCTTACTGTAGAACACCCTGGATCGTCATAGGTCCCATCGAGCCAGTTGTAAGTCTTAGGAGTGTGAGCAGTTTAGGCAAAAAGGGAATCACTAGATCCAAGGGTATGCGTCTGCTTACGGTAAAGAAGGGTATGTACTTAAGCGACTTAGGTCTGTCTTTAAGTGGAATGTCAACAGACATAGAGATTAGGTTTGAACAAAGTTAAAACGAAGTAGACTGTTTAGATCGAGTACATCAGTTAGTCAAGAGTCAGCCGTGTGATCCACTGTATCAGACACAGTCTGATTAGTTTTTATAAAAAATTTTACATAAATTTTTTTGAAATCAACAGTCGGTGACCAAAATTTTGGTGAATTTTTTTCTCCTTTCTTAAAATTAAACATAATTTTTTGGGGGAAAAAGGATTGAATCCTTGGATTTTTTTGGGGTCGAAGGAATAGGGGATGGTGATCTATCTGAGAAGAAGATCAACAGCACCCACCGGTGAGGAAGGAGCAGGACCTCAACAGTCAGACGAAGTCAAACGACGCTGGCCTCCCCGGGGTCCCATAGTCATCGGATGCTTCAGTCATCATCAGATGCAATCAACGCATCCGACAAAGTCAAAAGCAGCAGAAAGCAAAAGCAAATGCTGCTTTACTAACTATTAATTACTAAAGCAGCATTTGCTTTTGCTTCCTGCTGCTTTTGACTTTGTCGAATGCGTTAATTGCATCTAATGATGACTGGAGCATCCGATGACTGTGGGACCCCGGGGGGGCCAACGTCGTCTGACTTTGTCTGACTGTTGAGGTCCGGCTCCTTCCTCGCCGGTGGGTGCTGTTGATCTTCTTCTCAGATAGATCACCATCCCCTATTCTTGACTTTGTCGGATGCGTTGATTGCATCTGATGATGACTGGAGCATCTGATGACTGTGGGACCTCGGGGGGGGGGGGGGCAGCTTCGTCTGACTCGTCTGACTGTTGAGGTTGGCTTCTTCCTCGCCGTTGGGTGCTGTTGATCTTCTTCTCAAATAGATCACCATCCCCTATTCAATCAGATGCAATCAACGCATCCGACAAAGTCAAAAGCAGCCGAAAGCAAAAGCAGATGCTGCTTTAGTAATTAGTAATTACTTTAGTAAAAGTAATTTACTTAAGGTTAAAAGTAAAAACATTTAACTAAAGTAAGAAACATTTAACTTAAGTTAAAAACATTTAACTTAGGTTAAAAATAAATTACTTTTACATTTACTAAAGGTAAAGTAAAAACATTTAATTGAAGTTAAAAATATTTAACTAGAGTTAAAGTATTTACATTTATTTTTGCTTAAGTAAATTACTTTTACTAAAGTAATTACTAATTACTAAAGTAGCATCTGCTTTTGCTTTCTGCTGCTTTTGACTTTGTCGAATGCGTTGATTGCATCTGATGATGACTGGAATATCTGATGACTGTAGGACCCCAGGGGGGCCAGCGTCGTCTGACTTCGTCTGACTGTTGAGGTCCGGCTCCTTACTCGCCGGTGGGTGTTGTTGATCTTCTTCTCAGATAGATCTTCTGAGAAAGAATAGGGGATGGTGATCTTCCTATCTCTTATGCTTCCGCCCTCTTGGTATCAGGGCCATGTTTTGTTTGTTTCCTAAGTGTTGATCTAAATATGCTTAATCAAAGTCATTTTTGAAAATCAAAATTTTTTTCATTGATTCTTTGTTCAAGAAATCACCTAAGCTCTTTCTGTAGAACACCATGTTCGCCCTGGTCTTTTTGCCCTTTGTAAGTCTCAGTGTGGAGCAGTGTCGGGTGTTTTACCTAGGACATATGTATGCGTCTGCTTAAGGAAAGAAGAGTATGTATGGGAGAACATAGAGTTATTAAAAATTTTAATTTTTAAAAATAAGTAGATTAGTCAGGTCTAGTTCCTCAGTTAGTAATAGATCAGCCCTACCTCCGGTTCCAGACATAGTCAACCAGGAAGAACATAGTTATGAAAACATTAGTCAAACCCTAAGTAATTGGAACATACCTAGTGTGTCTCCTAAAGAGATTTATCAGTCAACCTTTATTGATAATTTTAAAACTGATTATAATGTTAAAACGGTTGAACGTGTCTATGCGATCAACAAAGAATATAAAAATTGTAATCTTCTTTCTTTTGATGTTATTAACAAACATAGAACGAAAGGTTATAATTTTATTCATATTGGTTTAGTTCAGGTCGCAGTCAAGACTTTATCTATTAAAGGAATAAACTCAAGCATCTTTTTATGTCTTAGAGATGCACGATACCTTAACTATGCTCCTAGCATTATTGGTATTATGGAATCGAGTTTGCATGATGGACCTATCCATTTCAATTGCTTTCCCGATCTCCCTTTGAGTTTAAGTGATGTTCTTATTAAAAGCATTAACTCTGAATATTAAGACTGCAGGTGAGATAACTCATATGATTGAGGGTTCGCAACCTATAGCCTTAATTTACAGGATTTATTATAAAGTTATGAAAACCAACTTAAATATTCATGCTCTTAATAAAAGCCCAAAAGATCACACGGTGTTAATTCAAAGCAGTACTAGTAATGCTAATATCCAAACTCCAAGGACTATTCTTTGGAAGGACATTACTTTGCCTAGTCAGTGGATTTTGCCTCAAGAAATTTCACAAAAACCCGTTATTAATAATTTGTTGAATTTAGAAAATATTAAATAATTTTCTGATGGTACTGTCAAAGTTAGCTTTGAACGTACCAGAAGACCTTTGATAATAGAAGAATTTACTAATTCCTCAGTTCCTTCGGTTGTTTCTAGAAGAGATACTGAAGTCTTAAGTGATTTTTCTATTCCTGATATTAAAATGAAAGGAGTTTTGAACCAGGGTCAAACCAGTCATCCTTGTTATACTCCTACTAATCTAGTAGAAGAAGAACAAGATATTTCTCCTACTGCTTCTGTAGGACGACCCCTTCGGATTTCGAAGCCCCTATTAATCATCAGTTAAGAATCATTACTAAAGCATTTAAATTAGATTGGGATATTCTAGTTGCAGACTTTAATTCCATATCTAATAAAGATAAAAGGCATGCTTTTCGTAATAAATACGATAAGCATGACAGAGATAAAATAATATATAAATGGAAAAAATTTATTAAGATTAATCAAGAGAACCTTACATTTTATGATTGGTATGAAAAATATCATTCACAATGTAAAGTTCTTACTAAAAGTCAGTGGACGAAAGAGGATAAATCAAAAATTTTAGCAAGTCATCCTCCTCTGGAAACTGTTCTTTTACTTGTTAAAAATACTGCAGTTGTTGCCAGTCCATTCAAAGTTGCTGATGGAAAAACTGATGGAAAGAAAATTATTAAACAAAATAATTTTACTAATCAGTATTTAGCTATAATTGGTAAATAGTTAGATAAAATTAAAGAAAAATTTGATCATTCTATGGTTAAAAACCCTGATAAAAAATTAGATCTGCCTTTATTAACTCTCCCAAAAAAGAAGAAGGAATGAGATTGCCTAATAAAGATTCTGATTTGGTTAAAACTATAGATAAGTTACTTAAAAAGATTGGTTCAAGTTCTGGTGAAGCCAGTGGAACTGTCGCTATCATCGATCAAGTTGAAGATTCTGATGATGAAAGCATTAGTCAATCAGATATTAAATTTGAAACTGCTTCTATCCCAGATCTTAACGAACAGTTAAACAAGTTAACCTTTAATCATGCTAGTATTACAAAAAATTGGTATTCTAGACCCACTCCTCTTGACCTTTAGTACGAGGAAAAGAATCTAGATAATCAATTCTCTGTCTCTTCTAATAAAATTTATGAATGGAATATTGATGGTCTTAGTGAACACCAAATACTTACTAAAATGAATCATTTGTCTATGGTTGCCAATAGTTATATTACAGGTTTTAGCAGTTTAACACAGCCTGAAATAGTTGAAATATTAACTATTGGTTTCACTGGTGTTCTTCATTCTTGGTGGGAAAAACACCTTGATGAAGATGCAAGAAATTCTATAATTCATGCTCGCCAGTTAGATGACAATGGTCAGCCTATCTTCAAAGAAGATATTGGTTTTGGTATTACATATGGTATTAACACATTAATTTTCACTATAATAAAATATTTTATTGGAACCCCTAGTAATATCACTGAATGAATTCATGATCAGTTCAGTAATCTCACTTGTCCCACTCTAAGTGATTTTAGGTGGTACAAAGATGTTTTTATTTCTCGAGTCATGATGCGTAGTGATAGTAACAAACCTTTCTGGAAAGTGAAATTTGTTAATGGTCTTCCTAATTTGTTTGCGCACAAAGTTAGAGAAGAACTTAGCAAAACTCTTGGATATATTGATTATGATAACCTGACTTATGGTGACATAATTAGCTATATCCAAAAGATTGGTTTAAAAATGTGTATTGATTTCAAAATTGCCAAACAGGATAGTAAAGACAAGAAAAAGGCTAAGTATGAGCTTGGCACGTTTTGCGAACAATATGGTTTACCTCCTGTTGCTCCCTCTAGAAGAAAGCATCGGAAGAAACAAATTAAAAAACGTAAAACTGGTAAGCATCATAAGAAACGGTCTAGTCAGTCAAAAAATTAAGACAATTATTATGAAAAACCCAAGTCACGAAAGAAATCGCATAGTAAAAAATCTACTTCTAAAATCTAAGATAAGAGTAAGATTACTTGTTATAATTGTGGTAAAAAGGGTCATTACAAGAGTGAGTGTAAAATTAAATAGAAATTGAGTCAGTTGAATATTTCTGTTGAAGACACTGATAAGATATTAGAGTTAATAAGGATAGAGAATGATGTTGATAGCAACAATTATTCTGATATTCCTTATTCCTCTGGTAATGATGAAGATAATCAAACGCACAGTGAAGAAAACGAAGTTACTCTTTGTACTGATAATTGCAGGTCTGATTGTTATAAAACTATTAATGTTCTTAGCAAAGAAGACCAAAAGAGCTCTTTGTTAATTGAGTTAATTAGTAAAATTACTGACGAAGAGTTAAAATTGTAGTACATGAAACAGTTAGAGAAATTATTCTCTAAGAACAATTCTGGTAAGAATAAAGTCATTAAGGGTAAAGAGAGATTTAAAAACCCCGATAGAGAAGTCACTCTTCCCGAATTAAACCAAGAAGTCAATAAACTTAAGAAGGAAATTTCAGGTCTTAAGACTGAGATTTCTGAGTTACGCAAAGAAATGGCTACTTTGGCTACTAAAAGTTCAGAACTTCACATATCTGATTCGTCAGATAATGATGAAGAAGCTGAATCTTCTAATGCCAAAGAAGACGAGTCAATCCTTATGGTTCAAGGTAATTCATTAAAAAGGTTAAAAGATATTACCATTCAAAAATGGTATATTATTGTCCGACTAGTTATTAATGGAACTTTTGCAATTCAACTTCCTGCTCTAGTTGATATTGGCGCGGATCTTAATTGCATTAAAGAAGGATTAATACCTACTAAGTTCTATAAAAAAACTAGTGAATGATTAAATTCTGCTAACGCTAGTATGATGGAAATAAAATATAAACTTTCTAAAGTTCATATTTGCCAAGATAATATGTGTTTTAAAACTTCTTTTGTTTTATTTCGCAACTTAACAGATAAGATTATTTTGGGACTCCCGTTTATATATTTATTATATCCATTTACTACTAGTAATAATGGCTTAACAACTGAACATTTAGGTTAAAAGGTTGTTTTTGAATTCATTACTCAACCCAGAGAAAGAGATTTAAATTTTATTCAAGATGAATCTATTTCAAAATCACTTAATCTGTTAAGCTGTAAAACTTCTCAGTTAAAATTCTTAAAACAAAAGATTAAATATAAACAAATTGAAGATCTTCTTCTTCTTGAAAAAATTCAAGATAAGATTGAATAACTTTGGGTGTTTATAACTAAAAATTTATGTGCTAATTCTCCTAATGCTTTCTGGCACAGAAGAAAGCACGTGGTTAGGTTACCTTATGCTAAAGAATTTAAGGAACACCTAATTCCTACTAAGGCTAGACCTATTCAGATGAGTCATTAGCAAATGGAGCTTTGTAAGCAAGAAATTAATGATCTTCTTGCAAAAGGTTTAATTAAACATAGTAAATTTCCTTGGTCTTGCCCAGCCTTTTATGTTAATAATGAAGCTGAGAAAGAAAGAGGAGTTCCTAGACTAGTTATTAATTACAAGTCCCTTAATAAGGTCTTAGAATGGATTAGGTATCCTTTACCTAATAAAGAAGATCTCCTAAGTCGGCTTAGTAATGCTACCATCTTTAGTAAATTCGACCTCAAGTCAGGGTTTTGGCAAGTTAGTATTCATCCTAGCGATAGGTATAAAACTGCTTTTACCACTCCCTTTAGTCATTATGAATGGGTTGTTCAAGCTTTTGGTTTTAAGAATGCCCCTAGTGAATTCCAAAATATTCTTAATGAAATTTTGAATCCATTCATTCATTTCATCATTATTTACATTGATGATATTTTAGTTTTTTCCAAGTCAATCGACGAACACTTCAAACATTTGAATTCGTTCTTCAAAGTAATCAAAGTAAATGATTTGGTTCTGTCCCCTACAAAATGTAGTTTGTTCTAAATAAAAGTCAAATTTTTAGGTCATGATATTCATCGTGGTCTAGTCCGTCCTATTCAACGAGTTATTCAATTCGCTGATAAATTCCCAGACAAAATCATTGACAAAACTCAACTTCAGCGGTTTTTAGGATCTCTGAATTATGTTGGTAAATTCTATCAAAACCTTAGAAAAATCTGTAAACCATTGTTTCTCCGTTTACAGAAAAACCCTCCTCCTTGGACTGATGATCATACTTCCATCGTCCAACAAGTTAAAAAAATGTTAAGGTTTTGCCTTGCTTTGGCATTTCCAATGAATCTGCGTTTAAAATTATTGAAACGGACGAGTCAAAAATTTGTTTTGGTGGCATTCTGAAGTAGAAATGAACTCCTGCTTCCTCTGAACAAATTGTTCGGTTTCACTCTGGTGCGTGGAATCAGGCTTAACTTAATTCTAGTACAATTAAAAAGGAAATTTTAGCTTTAGTCTTATGAATTAGTAAATTTCAAAATGATTTATTAAATCAAATATTTTTGGTTCGAATTGACTGCAAGTCAGCTAAATATATTTTAGAAAAAGATGCTAAAAACATTGCTGCTAAGCACATTTTTGCCCGATGGCAATCTCTTTTAAGCATTTTTGATTTCGATATTGAATATATTAAAGGAAGTCAAAATTTTGTTACTGATTTTCTTACAAGAGAATTTATTAATTCAGGTACTTAAGAGAAATGAGTGTGAGAGGTGGGAACAATGCAGTTCGGCACTCTAGCCCAAGTCAAAGGCCCAAGGGAGCCGTAATCCCTCATCCAGTTACCCTAGTTACTCCTGTTGATGTAGCTAATAGGTTTACTGTTCTTGGTACTGTTACAAAGCCTTACAATACGGTTTTGGCCCAGTCACCTAGGCCCATTGATCCCTTTGCTTCGTCTTCCTATAGTAACCCTAACCCTGGTTAACAAACTCATTCTCAGTATGTCCCCATTTTTTCAGTTAATTTATTTTATATTGAATCTCATATGAAATCTATTGACGATCTAGTTAAATTGGCTGCCTAGTTCTTCCCAACTGGTTGGCACTTTCTTCCTCTTGCTCCTTATAAATCCTTCGTGTATTATAAAGATATTTTTCTCCAAACACAGTCAATTCATGTTAAACCCATTTTTGATAGAAATGATAGTTCTAAAATCATCTATCATTCTCTATATATTAATAGAATACTTCCATGTCTGACTGGGGTAATCATCCGTTTGATCTTCGTCAGTTAGATAATCACAATAGCCAGTTTTGCCATTATAATTATATGGAAGCTTGGAACAGAGTCTTCTTGTTCCAAACTCCCTCTTTTAGTCATTCGTGGTTCGTTCAATTTGACCATAAATTACAAAATTAAATTCCTCATTGGTTTACTCTTTGGTGGGAAAGATTTTGTCTCACTTATAGTGTCTTGCCCATTGAGCTCCAGTCTGTTCTTTGTTGGGTTTGTACGTAACGCAATCATGCAATCAAATCACATAAATAGGGCGGAAGCGTAAAAACTAGGTTTTCAAAATTTATACAAACCCATAACCATGATCATGCTTTGTGCTTGTTATCAATAACAGAAAAGAGAGAACATGGAATTATACCTTTGAAGATCTAAGCTTCCTCAGGTACAAGTTCTACTCCTTTGATTCCTTTGATTCCTCTGATAGTGGCTTCTTCCCATGATCAATGTCAGCCACCCAAATGTTTGGCCTCTAACGGTGATCCACCAAGGAAGATGAAGAACTCAAGAAGATGGGTTATTGGCTTAACCATTGTTTCTATCTCTATAGAATATGTGTACTCCCAACTCTTGGAAAATTTCACGTCCCTTATTTCTGATATAAGATTCTCTTATATAGATATTAGGTTTACCCTCCTAATCCAATTAGAATAGGGTTTTATTTAATTAATTTATATCCTAATCTTTATTAGGATTGAGAGAGAGTACTGATATTATATTAATTCCTAAACTCCTTTAGAATTAAAATAATAATAATATTAATAAGACTCCTCTTATTAATTTATATTTAATATTTCTAAAATATTAAATAATAAATATTAAGCTATTTAATTTATTCTATCATCATAGATTAAATTAATTATACTTAATGCATTATTACTATCATGCCATTTTCTTCTTAAATAATTTTTCTTCCTTTTATGGTGTGACCCTTTAGGTTCTCCATATTAAACCGGTTGTGAATAAATCAATTAGAACAATTCTAATTATATTTAAATAAATAAATTAAACTAATAATCTATTTAAATAAATAACATTTATTCTACAATAGGGATAAGCCTCCCTAGCGATCAACGACTTTCCAGATAATATAGATTTCAACATTAATCATAAAAGAACCTGTGAGTTAATAGTTACAGTACAATTCAATCCTTCCACCATACAATGTCCCAATTAAATATAAGACATGGATTTACTGTCAAGTCTTAATTTATTTAATCATATGTATTTCGATTAGAAAATGCACAACTCCAAATAATGCAAATTAGAAACCTCTTTCTAATTTCATTCTACCTTGGCCAAGGATTCCTGGGTTGTCATTTAACGAATCACATAGGACATATCTCCTCTTTTACTAGAGGTGGTAGATTCTTTATTGATCATTCATTATCTCCATATGTAACTCATTACACCCAAGCATACCCTATATATGCCTTAAAAGGCCTTAAGGAATTAGTCAAAGTATAATTTGTTACATACAAGATACTATGATGATCTCAAGTCCAAGGATCACATGTACTACTATCACATTAAGAATTCCTATTGACAGGCGAGTAAAACTCCATTAGGTATTCCATAGCGAGTCACGTTCAGTGAACTTATTCTCCAATAAGCACCTACATACTTGC
This sequence comes from Panax stipuleanatus, assembly GCA_020205555.1. Classification (NCBI taxonomy): domain Eukaryota; kingdom Viridiplantae; phylum Streptophyta; class Magnoliopsida; order Apiales; family Araliaceae; genus Panax; species Panax stipuleanatus. Next base: position 148,617,498 of record CM035124.1, read on the forward strand.
TTTAGTGTATCCACACAAATGACCATGAGATCAGTCATCCTCATCCAATGAGCAAGCAACATATGTACCAATCTATCCGGATTTACTAATCCCCTTTTTAGTAATCCCACGATTGGGAACTATTTTAGTTTTAAAGCTTTCTAAGAATTTAGATCTCATTAGCATGATCAACATCATGATTCTAAAAGCATTGCTTAAAACTATGGGTTATTTATATATTATAAAAACAGCACCATGTAGATAATTAAATGCCTTTAATAAATAAATATTTTATTAATAAATAAATAAGATTGTTTACAAAGTATGTGCTTTATCATCATACATGATTGGCTTGTATGCACACTACTATCAATCTCCCACTTGCACTAAAGCCAATCGCAATGATATCTCATACCCATCTTCTCTAAGTGACGATCAAACTGCTGTTGTGTTAAAGCTTTAGTAAATGGATCTGCAATGTTGTCTTGAGAGTCTACACGCTCCAAGGTGACGTCTCCTCTTTCAATGATCTCCCTGATCAAGTGAAATCGCCGCAACACGTGTTTAGATTTTTGATGAGACCTGGGTTCCTTAGCCTGTGCAACCGCTCCGGTGTTGTCACAGTATACGGGAACTGCTTCTCCAATGCTAGGAACCACACCAAGTTCAGTTATGAACTTCTTCATCCAAACAGCTTCCTTTGCAGCTTCACTTGCAGCTATATACTCTGCCTCTGTCACTGAATCAGCAACCGTTTGCTGCTTGGAACTCTTCCAACTTACTGCACCTCCGTTCAAGGTAAACACATACCCTGAAACAGATTTACTGTCATCTTGGTCTGTTTGAAAACTTGAGTCCGTGAATCCCTCGAGTTTTAATTCAGACCCACCGTAGACAAGAAAAATATCTTTAGTCCTTCTCAAGTACTTTAGGATATTTTTCACTGCCTTCCAGTGCTCTTCTCCTGGATTCGACTGGTATCTGCTTGTTACATTAAGTGCGTGAGCAACATCCGATCTAGTACATATCATACCGTACATGATAGATCCTATTGCAGAAGCATAAGGGATCTTACTCATACGGTCTCTCTCCTCAGGTGTCTATGGGGCCTGTTTCTTGGAGAGATTTATTCTATGGCTCATCGGCATGAGACCTCTTTTGGAATCTTCCATGCTAAACCTCTTTAGCATCGTATCAATGTACGTTCCTTGGGATAAGCCGAGCATCCTTTTAGATCTATCTTTATAGATCTTTATCCCCAAAATATAGGATGCTTCACCCAAGTCCTTCATGGAGAAGTTTTTAGATAACCAGATTTTAATGGATTGTAACATAGGAATGTCATTCCCTATCAGTAATATATCATCAACATATAATACAAGGAATGATACTGTGCTCCCACTAACCTTCTTGTATACACATGGTTCACCCTCGTTTTTGATAAAATCAAACTCTTTGATTGTCTCATCAAAAAGAATGTTCCATCTACGAGAAGCTTGCTTCAACCCATAAATGGATCGTTGTAGCTTACAGACTTGATTTGTTCCAACTTTTGAAATAAATCCCTCTGGCTGTGTCATATACACATCCTCCTCAAGTTTCCCATTGAGGAAGGCCGTTTTCACGTCCATCTGCCAGATCTCATAGTCGTTGTAAGCTGCAATCGCAAGCAAAATCCGAATGGACTTGAGCATGGCTCCTGGTGAGAAGGTTTCATCATAATCAACTCCTTGTCTTTGTTTGAAACCTTTTGCAACCAGTCGGGCCTTATAGGTCTCTACCTTTCCGTCTGCTCCAGTCTTTTTCTTAAAAACCCATTTACACCCAATAGGTTTAATACCTTCAGGTGGTGAAACCAAAGACCATACTTTGTTTTCATACATGGAGTCCATTTTGGATTTCATGGCTTCAAGCCATTTCCCTGAGTCTTTATTACTCATAGCCTGTTCGTAATTCAATGGATCATCATCATTCATGATGTGTACCTCATCGTCATCCTCTATAACGAATCCATACCTCTCAGGTATCTTCGGTACTCTTCCAGATTTACGAACATGGTGTGGTACAGTAGGTTCTTCTACTTGGTTAGGTACCTGACTTTGGTCCGTGGTAACTTGTGGTTCTTGAACTTCTTCAAGATATATCTTACTCCCACTGACCCTTTCACGGATAAACTCTTTCTCCAAGAAGGTAGCATGTTTCGCAACAAACACCTTTTGATCAGTTGGATGATAGAAATAATACCCTACGGTTTCTTTAGGGTATCCCACAAATCTACACTTATCGGATTTAGTCTGTAGCTTATCACTTTCAAACTTTTTGACATAAGCTGGATAACCCCAAGTCTTAACATGCTTAAGATTTGGTTTCCTCCCTTTTCACATCTCATATGGAGTCTTTGGGGCGGATTTGGTAGGTACCTTGTTAAGTAGATAATTAAATGCCTTTAATAAATGAATATTTCATTAATAAATAAATAAGATTGTTTACAAAGTACGTGCTTTATCATCATACATGATTGGCTTGTATGCACACTACTATCAATCTCCCACTTGCACTAAAGCCAATCGCCATGGTATCTCATACCCATCTTCTCTAAGTGACGATAAAACTGCTGTTGTGTTAAAGCTTTAGTAAATGGATCTGCAATGTTGTCTTGAGAGTCTACACGCTCCAAGGTGACGTCTCCTCTTTCAATGATCTCCCTGATCAAATGAAATCGCCGCAACACGTGTTTAGATTTCTGATGAGACCTCGGTTCCTTAGCCTGTGCAACTGCTCCTGTGTTGTCACAGTAAATGGGAACTGCTTCTCCAATGCTAGGAACCACACCAAGTTCAGTTATGAACTTCTTCAGCCAAACAGCTTCCTTTGCAGCTTCACTTGCAGCTATATACTCTGCCTCTGTCACTGAATCAGCAACTGTTTGCTGTTTGGAACTCTTCCAACTCACTGCGCCTCCGTTCAAGGTAAAAACATACCCCGAAACAGATTTACTGTCATCTTGGTCCGTTTGAAAACTTGAGTCTGTGAAGCCCTCGAGTTTTAATTCAGACCCACCGTAGACAAGAAAAATATCCTTAGTCCTTCTCAAGTATTTTAGGATATTCTTCACTGCCTTCCAGTGCTCTTCTCCTGGATTCGACTGGTATCTGCTCGTTACACTAAGTGAATGAGCAACATCCGGTCTAGTACATATCATACCATACATGATAGATCCTATTGCAGAAGCATAAGGGATCTTACTCATACAGTCTCTCTCCTCAGGTGTCTTTGGGGCCTGTTTCTTGGAGAGATGTATTCCATGGCTCATCGGCATGAGACCTCTTTTGGAATCTTTCATGCTAAATCTCTTTAGCATTACATCAATGTACGTTCCTTGGGATAAACCAAGCATCCTTTTAGATCTATCTCTATAGATTTTTATCCCCAAAATATAGGATGCTTCTCCCAAGTCCTTCATGGAGAAGTGTTTAGATAACCAGATTTTAATTGCTTGTAGCATAAGAATGTCATTCCCTATCAGTAATATATCATCAACATATAATACAAGGAATGAAACTGCGCTCCCACTAACCTTCTTGTACACACATGGTTCATCGTCGTTTTTGATAAAATCAAACTCTTTGATTGTCTCATCAAAATGAATGTTCCATCTACGAGAAGCTTGCTTCAATCCATAAATGGATCGTTGCAGCTTACAGACTTGATTTATTCCAACCTTTGAAACAAATCCCTCTGGCTGTGCCATATACACATCCTCCTCAAGTTTCCCATTGAGGAAGGCCGTTTTCACGTCCATCTGCCAGATCTCATAGTCGTTATAAGCTGCAATCGCAAGCAAAATCCGAATGGACTTGAGCATAGCTACTGGTGAAAAGGTTTCATCATAGTCAACTCCTTATCTTTGTTTGAAACCTTTTGCAACCAGTCGGGCCTTATAGGTCTCCACCTTGCCGTCCGCTCCAGTCTTTCTTTTAAAGACCCATTTACACCCAATAGGCTTAATGCCTTCAGGTGGTGAAACCAAAGTCCATACTTTGTTTTCATACATAGAGTCCATTTCGGATTTCATGGCTTTAAGCCATTTCCCTGGGTCTTTATTACTCATAGCCTGTTCGTAATTCAATGGATCATCATCATTCATGATGCGTACCTCATCGTCATCCTCTATAACGAATCCATACCTCTCAGATATCTTCGGTACTCTTCCAGATTTACGAACAGGGTGTGGTATAGTAGGTTCTTCTACTTGGTCAGGTACCTGATTTTGATCCGTGGTAATTTGTGGTTCTTGAACTTCTTCAAGATATATCTTACTCCCACTGACCCCTTCATGGATAAACTCCTTTTCCAAGAAGGCAGCATGTTTCGCAACAAACACCTTTTGATCAGTTGGATGATAGAAATAATACCCTACAGTTTCTTTAGGGTATCCCACAAATCTACACTTGTCGGATTTAGTTTGTAGCTTATCATTTTCAAACTTTTTGACATAAGCTGGACAACCCCAAGTCTTAACATGCTTAAGATTTGGTTTCCTCCCCTTCCACATCTCATATGGAGTCTTTGGGACGGATTTGGTAGGTACCTTGTTAAGTAGGCATACAGCCGTTTCTAGGGCATATCCCCAGAAGGAAATTGGAAGGTCGGTAAAGCTCATCATGGATCGATCCATGTCCAACAGTGTTCGATTTCTCCTTTCAGATACTCCATTTAACTGTGGTGTACCTGGAGGAGTCCATTGTGAGATTATACCATTTTCTCTAAGACAATTGAGAAACTCACTGCTTAAGTATTCTCCACCTCGATCTGATCGAAGTATCTTAATACTCTTGCCCGTTTGTTTCTCTACTTCACTTCTGAACTCTTTGAACTTTTCAAATGATTCTGATTTGTATTTCATTAAATACATATATCCAAATCTTGAGTGATCATCAGTGAAAGTAATAAAATAAGAATACCCACCCCGTGCACTTGTTGTCACAGGTCCACAAACGTCTGTGTGAATCAATGCCAACAACTCTGTAACTCTCTCCACTTTTCCACTAAAAGGAGATTTAGTCATTTTACCCATGAGACAAGATTCACAAGTTGGATATGATTCATAATCAGATAGCTCGAGGAGCCCATCTTTATGCAACTTGGATAATCTTGTTTCATTGATATGACCGAGTCTACAGTGCCACATATAGGTATAATTAATATCATCTCTTTTCCTTTTCTTAATTTATTCAATTTGAAATATATTTTCTTGCAAGTCAAGTGTATAAAGTCCATTTCGCAAATTTCCAATACCATATAAAACATCGTCTTTATAAATAGGACAACCATTGTTCTTTATAATAACGTCAAAACCTTCCATATCCAATACAGAAATTGAAATAATATTTTTAATAATATTCGGAACATAATAACAATTATTAAGATAAATGGATTTGCCCGTAGGCATTGCTAAACAATAAGTTCCTACAGCTAATGCAGCAACTTTTGCTCCATTTCCCACTCGTAGGATCACCTCATCTTTGTTCAGCTTTCTACTTCTGACCAGTCCCTGCACAGTATTACATATGTGAGAACCACAGCAGGTATCCAATACCCAAGTAGAATTATGACTTTTAGAAAAATTAATTTCAATCATAAACAAACCTTGATTGGAAGTCGAAGCTTCTCCAAGCTTCTTCTCTGCTAGAAACTTCTTGCAGTTCCTCTTCCAATGTCCCGGCTCATTGCAATGAAAGCACATTCCTTTAGCTGGTTCAGGTTTCTTTTGCTCCTTTTCTTTCCCTTTTCCCTTAGCCTTCTTAGATTTCTTCTTTTCAGAAGACACCTTGGGCCTCTTCCTTTTATTGGAAGAATCCACCATCAAGACATAGTTCTTCTTGGATGAGAAGTGACCTTCTGCAGTTTTCAGCATGTTAAGCAGCTCAGGTAAGCTGACATCTAGCTTATTCATGTAAAAATTAACCACAAACTGCGAGAAGGTCTCAGGGAGTGACTGCAAGACCAAGTCTTGACTCAACTCCCCATCCATGACGAACCCAAGCTGTCCAAGGCGTTCAATCAAATTGATTACCTTCAGAACATGAGTCTCGACGGTAGTGCCCTCGGTCATCCGAGATCGGAAGAGCTCCTTAGATATCTCATATCTAGCAGTCCTACTCTGTTCACCATACAACTCCTTGAGGTGAAGCAGCATAGCAGGAGCATCCATTTTTTCGTGCTGACGCTGAAGCTCGTTATTCATGGATGCGAGCATGATGCATTGAGCCACATATGCATCATCTTGCCACTTATTGAAAGTGGCAATCTCTTCCTCAGAGGCTGTTTCTGAAACAGATTCAGGGATAGTGGAATTTAGGACATAAGAAATCTTTTCAGCAGTGAGAACAATTCTCAGATTTCTTAGCCAGTCCTCATAATTCGGGCCGGTAAGCTTATTTGCATCAAGTATGCTTCATAGTGAGATTAGTGATTTTGACATTTTTAAAATTCTGCATGTGAAAAGACAACATTTTAGCAAACATTCATTTTATTAACTTTGCATAGCAAAATAAATTTAGGTCTTTATTTTAAATTGGTATCTCCCACTATTTTCATCAAACTATATTACCCTCACTCATATAGTTCGGCAACATCTAATTAAAGATTTGCTAGTGAGATTAAGGATCCCATTTTAAATGTATATAACCTTGTGGATAGCACAATAAGCGATATACAAATAAATAGGTAGACAACTCTTGTCAATTACATCACCATGTAACTCCTTTTATTTTGCCTCTTAAATCATAATGGTCATGTGTGTGCACATCCGAACTAAAATGATTTAAGTTAAGTCCAGCCTAGCACTTCCATAAATTCAAAAAGAAAAATTTTCGTCCTTGTGGATAGCACAACAAGACTAGATCGTTCAATTTTCTTGATAAGCATCAAATGTGATTAATTAACATCTTAAATATTCAATACTCGCCTTGTGGATAGCACAACAAACTCATATTAAATATTTAATACTCTATTAACTAATCATGCTAGAAGGCGACGTTCGATATTCCAAATATCATTTGAACGCTTCAGACTTAATATTATTTCTTTGAGGAGTTTGTTATTATTTGTCTCATCTTTTAAGCGCGCATGCACATATATATATAAAATACGCGTCATTTTATTAAACATACGAAGCATGTTTGTATAAAATATAATATATATAATATTTAGCATGCGATATAGAATACTATATTCTACCCGGATTGATTATGGACTTTTATTCTAGTTTGGTTCACTAGAGCCACCAAGTGAACCAAAAGGTCAAACCTAGGAGTGCAAGAATTTAAATTTTAAATGTAACTATTACATTTAAACCCGGGCTCCATACAAACGGGTCTTCACGCGCTCCTTGCTCCTTGGTCTCCAATTTTTTCAAAATAATTCTAACTATCTCTATTACATTAACTATTTTAAAATTAAATAGAAACCTTGATCAGCAGTCAAGGGGAAGTACATAGAAAGGAGATAGAATTTACATCGAGAATAAAACTAGAGAAGACGAGGTACGCAGACCCCATTTTATAAAACCCATACATTCAAGCATTCATCCAAAATAAAATCCAATCACATTGGTCATAGTCCATAATCAACCCCATTTATTATCATACACATCAACATATGCATCAATAAATATCCATTCATCTCATGAATAACAATGCTATTCCATATATGGATCGATGTTATTTAATGGACAAAAGTTTTGCTAAATTTTATTTTTGAAACAAAATAAACTCTTTTATTTTAATCAAAAATAAATCCAAATTAAACTCCTTTAATTTTAGCATTCTGAAATCATATTTCAGATAAAATAAACTTCTTTATTTTAAAACTTTATCAATTAAATAAACAGTTTACTTAATTAATTAAAATCAATTTTCAAGGTCTGTCCAGGTACCGGCGCAGCTACGCCAGTAATAAACTGGGCATCTGCGCAGCTGCGCAGGTAGACGGAAGCAGCAGTTTTTGCAGACCGGCGCAGCTGCGCCAGTAATGAACTGGGAGGCTGCGCAGCCGCGCCGTTCGCCGCAGAAACTTGCAGAAAATGATTTTTGTCCAGAAAAACGATCCAATTCTCACATCAATTCATACATGGAATTATAAAATTGATAATTAGCACAAAGTTAGGCTCTGATACCACTGTTGGGTTTGTACGTAACGCAATCATGCAATCAAATCACATAAATAGGGCGGAAGCGTAAAAACTAGGTTTTCAAAATTTATACAAACCCATAACCATGATCATGCTTTGTGCTTGTTATCAATAACAGAAAAGAGAGAACATGGAATTATACCTTTGAAGATCTAAGCTTCCTCAGGTACAAGTTCTACTCCTTTGATTCATTTGATTCCTCTGATAGTGGCTCCTTCCCTTGATCAATGTCAGCCACCCAAATATTTGGCCTCTAACGGTGATCCACCAAGGAAGATGAAGAACTCAAAAAGATGGGTTATTGGCTTAACCCTTGTTTCTATCTCTATAGAATATGTGTACTCCCAACTCTTGGAAAATTTCACGTCCCTTATTTCTGATATAAGACTCTCTTATATAGATATTAGGTTAACCCTCCTAATCCAATTAGAATAGGGTTTTATTTAATTAATTTATATCCTAATCTTTATTAGGATTGAGAGAGAGTACTGATATTATATTAATTCCTAAACTCCTTTAGAATTAAAATAATAATAATAATAATAATATTAATAAGACTCCTCTTATTAATTTATATTTAATATTTCTAAAATATTAAATAATAAACATTAAGCTATTTAATTTATTCTATCATCATAGATTAAATTAATTATACTTAATGCATTATTACTATCATGCCATTTTCTTCTTAAATAATTCTTCTTCCTTTTATGGTGTGACCCTTTAGGTTCTCCATATTAAACCGGTTGTGAATAAATCAATTAGAACAATTCTAATCTTATTTAAATAAACAAATTAAACTAATAATCTATTTAAATAAATAACATTTATTCTACAATAGGGATAAGCCTCCCTAGCGATCAACGACTTTCCAGATAATATAGATTTCAACATTAATCATAAAAGAACCTATGAGTTAATAGTTACAGTACAATTCAATCCTTCCACCATACAATGTCCCAATTAAATATAAGACATGAATTTACTGTCAAGTCTTAATTTATTTAATCATATGTATTTCGATTAGAAAATGCACAACTCCAAATAATGCAAATTAGAAACCTCTTTCTAATTTCATTCTACCTTGGCCAAGGATTCCTGGGTTGTCATTTAACGAATCACATAGGACATATCTCCTCTTTTACTAGAGGTGGTAGATTCTTTATTGATCATTCATTATCTCCATATGTAACTCATTACACCCAAGCATACCCTATATATGCCTTAAAAGGCCTTAAGGAATTAGTCAAAGTATAATTTGTTACATACAAGATACTATGATGATCTCAAGTCCAAGGATCACATGTACTACTATCACATTAGGAATTCCTATTGACAGGCGAGTAAAACTCCATTAGGTATTCCATAGCGAGTCACGTTCAGTGAACTTATTCTCCAATAAGCACCTACATACTTGCTTTAGTGTCTCCACACAAATGACCATGAGATCAGTCATCCTCATCCAATGAGCAAGCAACATATGTACCAATCTATCCGGATTTACTAATCCCCTTTTTAGTAATCCCACGATTAGGAACTATTTTAGTTTTAAAGCTTTCTAAGAATTTAGATCTCATTAGCATGATCAACATCATGATTCTAAAAGCATTGCTTAAAACTATGGGTTATTTACATATTATAAAAACAGCACCATGTAGATAATTAAATGCCTTTAATAAGTAAATATTTTATTAATAAATAAATAAGATTGTTTACAAAGTATGTGCTTTATCATCATACATGATTGGCTTGTATGCACACTACTATCATTCTTAACCTTTTTTCCTGTAGAAGTCCTTGCATTCCTAAAAATGAATGTATTCCAGTTCTTCTTCAGTTTGTAAGTAAATATAAAATTCCATGGATCCTTAAATGGAATTATGGTTTTTATTCTCCTACTACTGAAGTTAATTTTGAGTCAGTCAAGGATAAATCAGTTATCACTCGCAATCATATTAGTCAATTGACTTATGTGACTCGTGAGTTTTCTATTAAATGGTGGGATAAATTTGATATTTATCGCATTATTGGTCAAGTCCAGAAGGAATTTCCAGTAAATCCTATCCCTATTAAATCTGTTCCTCTCAAGGAGTCTTCGTCTAGTAAATCCATAAAATCTTCTTAGACAAAATTAGATTTTGCAGATATTAATCATTGTTCTAATGCTGAGTTAAAACAGTTAGCTCGGCTCATTCAAAAACGAGTTGATAAGCTCAGTGAGGATAGTATTCCCTCAATTTGCTCATCATCCTCGTTAAAATCCAGTCATGAAGCATCCAGTCCTGATGATCCAAACAGCAGCATTAGCCTCCAAGATGCTCAAGATCCTTTTGCCTAGGATACCTACAGTCACATAAGGTTACAAGCGGCAGACAGAGACTGTTGCTTTCAAAAAAAATAGTCATCAACGCGTGCTCCTTTTTCAAAAGTAGCCGAAAGTTAAAGTATAGTTGGTTTGTTTTTTAGCTGAGTCATGTTTTCTTTGTCGGTCATCTGGTCGTTTTAGTCAAAAGTTATAATAATGCGTCTGTATTTAGTCAAAAGGTGCAATAATGCTTATATCTTTTGTAAAAGCATTACTGTGCGTCTGTATTTAGTCAAAAGGTGCAATAATGCATATGTCTTTTTTAAAAGCATTACTGTTCTTTAATAGTTAAAGATGTTTTGTAATTATTGAGTTGTAATCAGTTAGTCTTTTCTTATTCTATATAAGAGAAGCGAAGTCATTTGTAAGACGAAGGATTAGAAATCCATTAGAGAGTTTTGAAAGACTCAGATTCCCATCTGACTAATCTTTAACCCTCTTGCCTTCTTCTTAGTTATACTATGTTAGGCTTTCTATAATCGAGTCTACTTGTAAGTTAACTTTAGTTATCTGTTTGTAAATCTTTTTCATTCAATAAAAGTTTATTTATTTAAAACTGTTATTAATTCATATGAACTGCTGTTATCATTTCTTATAGTTATACTATAGTTGTGATTCAGATTTGTATGCGCCGCTCTTTCCTATCTCTTATGCTTCCTATCTCTTATGCTTCCGCCCTCTTGGTGTGTATATATATATATATATATATATATATTGACAGAAGTGTAGTTAACCAGGACTGATATGAGTACTAGTGATGGTGAATGTTGCTTATATATGCGTAAATATATATCAACGCGATAAACTACCTCGGATTTGACATCCGGGCTTGACAGAATTAAAATGTTAGTACATAAACAGTTAAATATGTACAAAAAAAGGCCAAACCCGGACAGGGAAGATAACCCAGTCCGGCGAAGTTTCCAGAATGTGCGTGCTAGTGCATTGAAGCTACTAGAGCTGACGGATCGTCAATCCGAGTTGTAGAAATATTGAAAACGGAGTTTATGTACAAAAATGTATCAATTTTTGACGAAAACAGCCTCAGAACTATGTTCTGGGCATATTTAGAAAGTGAAATTTTGTGTGCAAGTGTAAAATAGTACAAAGTAGTAGTATTGACTTTCTAATCATAAAAATACTTACAATGGACCGTAATACGGGCTTTTTACCAAATCGTAGGCTTTAAAGGTCCAAATCTACCTGTGGTTTTTTGATATGTGATAGTATATGGGTATATCTACGTGTTAGAGTGAAAATATTTGAATTTGGAAGAGGTGTAAAAGTCAAAAAATCAAACTGGCAGGTCTTCGCTGCGTTTCTAAATTTTTTTGAAATGAATGGGGGGGCACATTTATTTATAGGTTAGGGAGCCTCCATTCTACCTGAGGTAGGCCGCAGGTAGAGCCGCGACTCCCTTAGGTGGGGTCCCATATGACCGGCTTGATCATCTCGAAGTACGTGCACTCCGAGCAATGCGATGTCCGGTCAAAACTTTCTAACTTTTGATCAGAGCGTCCGTTTGAGCCGTGCGATACCTTTCCAGAAAGCTCCCGCCGAGAGTGTCGCAATGACATGGGAAAAATATTTTCCGGGTCCAGGAAGACGGATTCATAACCAGGTCTTCGATTCCTCGCAGTTTATCCGTTGAGCTGTCTTGCGTAGTTGCCACTCGGGATCGTCGTTAGGATTCATTCTGACTTTGGCGGCATCGATTTAGCTTGAGTTTGACCAAATCGGTTGAGAGCTAATGAAATAACCGTTGTACCCCTCCCGGGGCTGCCTGTAGTGTTGGCATGGTCGCTGGTTCACTTCCAGGAGCTGATTCCAAGACTTGGATCCTAGTCGAGTCTTTTGACCTCAGGGTTGTCTCTAAGGATGACGTGGTCGTTCTGAGTTTTGCTCTGGAGTTGTTGTGATGCTTCAAGTTGATGTCTAAAGTTGACCTGACGTCCCGGGTTGAGATCGGGGATGACCTGCACTTCTTGGGTTGAGACTGGGGTCGAGTTTGACTTCCCGGGTTGTTGCCGGGGAATGAACTATGTTTCCTGGATTGAGACCGGTGATGGCTTGACATGCCCCGATATTGAGGGGTTGATTGGTACCTCCCAGGTTGAGTTCGGGGTTGATCATGACTTTTTGGGTTGAGGCCGGGGTTGATTAATACCTCCTAGGTTGAGACCGGGGTTGATTGATACCTCTCGGGTTGCTGCCGGGGTTGAATTGACTTCTCGGGTTGAGACAGGGGTTGATTTTGTCTTCTCAGGTTGAGACCGGGGTTGAGCTTGATGATCCAATTGACGGTCAGAACTTAATTGATGGTCCGATTGATTGTCGAAACTTGATTGATGGTCCAATTGACTGTCGAAACTTGATTGACGGTCCGATTGACTGTCGAAGCTTGATTGACGGTTCGATTGACTGTCAAAACTTGATTGATGGTCCGATTGACTGTCAGAACTTGATTGATGGTCCGATTGACTGTCAAAGCTTGATTACCAGTATTGGGAATCAGATTTAGGTTCAAGGACCGGCGTTGGTGGACAGATTTGGATTGATTGATGGTTTTGCCCTCTTACTGGGTTGGTATTGGGGCAAGGAAAATTTTGAGTGTCTACAACTATCACAAACTTATCCAAGTATGGCTTAAAAACTCGGTTTATTAAGTCCATGAATGTTGCTTGAGCATTAGTCAATCCAAATGACATTACTAAAAACTCGTAATGTTCATAACGGGTTCGAAACGCAGTCTTTGGTATGTCTTCTTCCCGTACCTTCAGTTGGTGATAACCTGTCCGTAGGTCTATCTTTGAGAAACACTTTGCTCCCTTCAGTTGATCAAATAGGTCATCTATCCTCGGTAACGGGTATCTGTTCTTGATCATTACTTTGTGCAATTCTCGATAATCGATACAGAGCCTCATCGATTCGTCCTTTTTCTTAACGAATAACACAGGTGCTCCCCAAGGAGACACACTTGGTCGCACGTAACCCTTATCTAATAAATCTTGCAGTTGTATCATCAATTCTTTCATTTCTATTGGCGCCATACGATATGGGGCTTTCAAAATTGGTGCAGTTCCCGGTGCTAAGTCTATTACAAATTCAATTTCTCTTTCTGGCAGAAGACCATGCAGATCGTCTAGAAATACATCTAGGAATTCGTTCACTACGGATATATCCTTAATTTTTACTCCCTTTTTTCGAGTATCTACAATGTAAGCTAAGTAACCTACACATCCTTTCCTTAACAATTTCTTGGCCTGCATCATCGTAAGGCAACACAATTGCTTAAGTGATGAGCTACCATAAAACACTACCTTAGAGTTACTCAGAGTCTGAAGGTTCACACATTTATTCTGACAGTCGATTATCGTAGCATGGTTATACAACCAATCCATTCCCAGTATTACGTCAAATTCTCCCAATCTAATAGGAATCAACTTTACGCTCAGTTCATGATCTCAAATGTTTGCACTATAATTTCGATAAACATGTTCTATAGGGATTATTTCTTTGCTCGCAACTTCTATGTTCAAGGTATTTTCTAATCTTTCTCGGGATGTATTAAGTCTACTAGCAAATTCTTCAGATACAAAAGAACAGGTGGCACCCGAATCAAATAATACATATACATTTATATCATTAATTGGGATTATATCTGACACCACGTCCTTTACAGCTACTGCATCTTGGACAGTCATGTTAAAGGTCGTAGCGGTTGGGCGGTTGGATTGTGCTGGTCCGCTGATCATTAGTTTATTTCCCCCTTATTGGCTGCTACCTCCGGCACTTCCCTTCTTCGGGCAGTCCTTAATCCGGTGCTCCGTCGTGCCACATGCAAAGCATCCTTGTATCTTTTTCTGTTTCGAGCAGTTGGGTGAAATATGTCCCTCCTATCCGTAGCTGTAGCAAGTGCCGCGTCCCTTCCAGCACTCGCCCTGATGATTCTTCCCATATTTCGGGCATCCCTCTGCCCTTTTCTTGAAACCTCCACGAAAGTTCCCCGATTGATTGTTGTTGTTTTTGTTGTTGTTGTTGTTGTTATTTTCCCACTTCCTTTTACCCAAGTTGCTTCCTCCACTACTGCTTCCTGCTCCCCGATTTTCTCCTCCGGTATTCTTTCCTTTCTTCTCTTTGTTGTATAGACTTAAGGCCTCACTGTCGCCTTTCGCAATGATCGCTTTCTCCAGCAATGTTGTAAAAGAATCAATTTGAAGAACTAAAACCTTATTAAACAGCCAAGGCTTCAGTCCTTGTTCGAAACGTCTTGCCTTCCTCTCTTCATCTCCTACTTGGTGTTCTGCAAATCGCGCTAGTTCATTAAACTTAGCTGCGTACTGTGCCACCGTTATATCACCTTGTTTTAACTCTAAGAACTTCACCTCCATTCGGTTCTTCATGCTCTTCGGGAAGTAGTTCTCCAAGAATAGTGTCTTGAATCTATCCCAAGCTATTATCCTTTCTCCAGCTCTCTGCTGATTTGCCTCCCACCAGTAGTTCTCTTCTCCCCTCATCATGTACGTAGAAAACATCGTCTTCTGGTCTTCGCCCACACGAGCTACAGTGAAAGCCTTTTCTATTTCTTTTATCCAGGTTTGCACAATGATCGGGTCGGTAGTACCCTCGAACTCTGGGGGTCCAACACTCCTAAAGTCTTTGAAGTTTGTCACTGGTATTGCTTGAGGGTTAGGGCGAATGGGTTCGTTGTTCCTTCCGCTTAGAGCCTCTCCTAGTAAATCTACTAACTTCTGAATCGGGTCTACTTGTTCCCTCTCATTGTTCACTGACTCCTCAGGTGCGGTCAATCTACGTCTTGGTTCCATTATCTGCATCACAAAATTTTCACTTTTATTATTTATTACTCAATTACTTAAGTATTTCTTTAATACTAAAAGAATAAAATTTATAACACGCTTCTGAAATAAGATCATTTATATTCATATGCCAAACCTATTTCATTACATGATTTTCCCTAGCATATTTTTATAAATGTTATCATATATATTCCCTAATATCACAGAAGACGGGGAATATACCAGCGTACTACCCCTCTAACATAAGCTTACTCGGGGTTTACATAACTATCCCACACTTTACAAAAAAAGTAGGGATTTCAACACAACATGTACATCACAAAAGAAAACCACTAAAGCTACTGCTAGTCTAGCTAAGGGTCTCATCCCATCATCCCGCGCTCCACAACGCTCTTGTACTCCATCTGTGCTATGTACGCAACCAACTCTCGGCTCATAGTATATAGGGTCTGTCCCTGCTCCGCTGGGTAGTGGTATACACCATCGATCACCCTCTCAAAAGATGAACGGAATACATACCCCATCTTGTTCATCTTCCTTTTCTTGCACCTGACCTCATCCTCTAGGTCGTCGGCCCTCTCATTTGCGGCTTCCCACTTCTCCTCGAAGTGGATCCTATCCATAACCTCCAACTCTAGCTGAGTACTGAGTGCTTCCTTCTTGGTCTTCTCACTCAGCTCCCTCTGTTCTACCTTTTCCAGCTTTCCTGCCAGATCCACGTTCCTAGACACCGACCTGTAAAACAAGTTCCCCATCTGGATCCCTGCCTCCTTGCGGTATGCAATCTCCACCTCTAACTCCTGCATCGCTAGCTTTCTCTAATGGTCCTCATCCCTCGGCTTCTGGAACTCGGACTCTCTCTCCTGGGCATCAGCCTCCACCTCCTGTACTCTGCAGTCCAACTCTAGAATACGCTCCTCGTACTCTCCCAGCATAGGCTTCTCCAAGTTAGGCTCGTAAGAGTCCTCTATGGGCTCGCTCTACGTAGGCTCGTCCTCAACAGGCTCGTCCTCCTCTGGATCAAACTCCACCTTAATTTCATCCTCGTCGTCAAACTCAGATAGTGCAACTGCCTGCACTGGCACAGCCTCTAAAAGTGCCTCGTATACTACGTGTATCTCTCTGGGCTCCTCCTCGGCCACTCTACTAGGTACTCCTGTGTCTGCCATCCTACAATCACAAACACAAGACAAACCAGCAACAACTCTATTAGAATGTTAAATAAAACATAAGTTCATTGTATAGAACGAAGTTAAATTTCATAACACACTAAGTCTCTCAAGGAAAACTCGACATGAGTTTTATCTCCTTCTAACTTCCTAAGTTCTTCTAAGTTACAATCTAAGGACACTCGCTCCTAAGGTTTATAACTACAGCTCTGATACCAACCTGTGACGCCCCTAAATTCGGACCTCCACTGGTCTCTCGAATTTGGTTAGTCACGTTCTAACAATAATAACTAAAGTCATACATTCACAGCGGATAATCTAGAAACATATACAATGATTTATTATATTTATTCCTCGAAGTCTCGCAACCTACAGTAGTTAATAGATTACATAATAATATCAAATAAAGACTTATTACATAATATAACTTAAGCTTAAACATAGTTCAGGATCAGTTTTAATACATCATCTTAATAGACATAATACAACACGAGGATATTTAGAACATAAAAGGGGCTAGCTAGTCGGTAGCCTTGCCCTTGCCCTTATCGACACCCGAAGGTCCACCCTGCTCTGCCTTAACTGAAAATATTTTTAGGAAAAGCAAGAATGAGCAACAAGTTTGCTCTGCAAGTAATATAATAATAAGGGTGAGTAATACAGTTCTCGAATCCCAAAAGGGTATAGCAAGATATGATAGTTCAAGGATAGCAAGAATTATCAATAATTCTCAATAACAGTAGCTAAGGGCAAAATAATATCAGTATGATTTAACGCTAAATTAATTTAAGATTTCAAGATAATTGAATACTGAGCAGTAACTAAGGACCATGAACTTCTACTAGAATTAACAGAAATATAATGATAATCCAATAAAAACAAGTACAACAGGTGATTAGCCTAAAGTACCCTATATTATGCATAACATTCAATCATACTCAAGTGCGCACGTCGGTCTCCCGACAAATTATATTTTCCCTTCAAAGAAGGTTGTTCATCTCAGTCAATATAAGACTCCGCACCAATCAATTGGTTTGGATAGCTTTCTAATCATGATATAAGTCTAGCCGAATCAAATGGCATAGACCACTCTTTATAAGTTCAATACTTGACATTAAAGTTCGAAGAATATAATCGACTTTATCGTAACTATGACGCAATAAGTCATAATTTGAATAACTCACTTGTACAACAATAAACTTAATACGTATTCAATAAGAATAGAGTTCAAGTACTTGCTTACAATATCCGTTGAATAAAGTATGCAAGGGTTTAGGATACTTGCCTTATGCGTAGTCTATCCACGTAAAGCTAATCAACACTTTCGAATCCTATTATAATATATTTACATGTATAAGATATTCATTAACTACGCACATTCGGTGTTCAAGCTTGATATGGAAGTTAGACATACACATAAGGTTCTTCTTTAGTCATATAATCCTTAAACCGTATGTTATTACGTACTTGTACATTTGTAGTATGAACTCAGTTTATGCAATCAAGTAATATAGTTATATCATGTATGGCATTATAGAAATTTATAACACTAAATCGATTATGTCTTTCTTATTCATAGAGTTTCGTTTATAAATTAAACATTACTATGCTATAATGTCATCTTATATAAACATATAACAGTAGAGGTTAAACTATGTTCTAGCAGCTTTAAGCAACATTATGTGTTAACTAACACAATCAGAAACATGCAGACTTCATCATTTATGTTTCCAGACTGGCGCAGCTGCTGTGACAACCCGAGAATTTATAAAATTTATATGATTTTAAATGATTAAATAAAGGTTAAATGATAAAACCTAGATGGAAATTAGAGGAGTAATTTAAAAATTGTTAAAGAACCTATATGGTTTGATTTGAATTCTTAAAATATGTATATGTATAGGTGTATATATACATATACATATATATATATATATATATATATATATATATATATATATTTAGTGATGTGATATATATATTTTAGCAAGAGGAATGCTAAGAATAAAGATAATATGAGATTTGTGGTACATTTCTCAAAGTATTAAATTATTTGATATGTGTTTGTATAATATTTGATTGCTTATATTTGTTTATTATATAATAAGCAAATAAAAGAAACTAATATAACCTAATATATAAATTAGGTATAGTAATTAAATAACCTAAGGGTTATGGCATGGGAGAATATTAATATTGAAAATATTAACTAACACTAAGAGATTAGGTTTATTATCTCAATTTATTAATTTTATAATCTAAGTATAGCACGTCTAATTGGATAATGGAATTAAAGATTTATCTATAAAGAATTATTTGTGTAGCCCAATATAATATTTTTAAGACAAGTATATTGATGGCCCAATTTATTTATGGGTGGAAGCCCAAGTTTAATTTTGTTAGTAAATAAACAAGAAAAAGGTGCAAGCCCAAGTGAATTAAAGCAAAGCCCAAGCTTAGTCAAATGAGAGAAAGAAATGATATTGGATAGATTTTGTAAAGATATGGAAAGATATGAAAAGATTTGGTGAGATATGCTTAGATTTGCTAAAGATAAGGGAGAGGAGATAGAAGATATTAGGAGATTTAGTATAGATATATAAGTTATATCCACACCTATTTCTAGCTTATAAATAAAGTCATCTCATTTGCAAATAAAGAGTTTACTCATTTTCATTTCATTCTCCAAGTTAGCTAGCAAACGAAAATCAAAACATAGAGAGAAAAGAGGGGAGAGATTTTCGGCCAAGAGGAAGAAGAAGAGAGGATCTTGTGCTTCATGCATGCCAAGTTTGTAAGCT
The DNA here is from genome assembly GCA_020205555.1 of Panax stipuleanatus. Lineage (NCBI taxonomy): Eukaryota > Viridiplantae > Streptophyta > Magnoliopsida > Apiales > Araliaceae > Panax > Panax stipuleanatus. The sequence goes on from CM035124.1 coordinate 148,636,823, forward strand.
ACTTTGGCAAGATAAGGAAGATAGCAAGAAAAACTAGGTATTGATTCTCTTTATTTTTTTTAAGCTTGATTTCTTATTTGGTGGGTTTTTGATGAAACAAAAGTCTTAAGTTTGATCTTTGATAAACTATTCATCTATTGGTGTATAAATATTTTATTTGATGATCAAAACATTTTTTGAAGTTGAATATAAGATCAAAAGGGAGATTTGTACCAAATGAGTAGAGAAAGGCACATGCATGCATGCACTAGATGATTTTATGATAGATTCTTGTGATGCATATTGAATATGGTTAATATCATGATTAGAGTATTAGATCTTGAGTTTAACAAATGAGACTTGTGGATTTATATGAGTTCATATGGTGATATTTGAAAAAAGAAGTTAAATGGATTTTTGAAGGAATCTTTGTTTAACTAGTATGCTTTATCATGTGCATGGTGAGATCTACAAGTGATATTTGAGGTTTTCTTTCTTGGTATGCTAGATGCATGAGTTAAGGGCTAAACCCCTTTGGAATCACTCAAATATGTTTTAAAACGAGCAAGATATGGATTAAATCCCAAACTATCTAACTGTTGAGAACATGCCAATGATCAGTCACTTGTGGACTATTTTCGGTAACCACAAAAAACTCAAATTTGGTGTTTGATATATGGAAAACTTAGTTTGGGAAAATATGAATCCAACGATACCAAAAGGACCCAAATCCTGAGATGTAGATCTCGACATATGAGCGTTTCCGTAAAGGACCTCAAATCTGGAAAACGACTAAACTGTTGCGAATTTTTCTGCTGATTAGTCACTTTGGCACTGATTTCTGGGTCCTAAACAAAACAGAATCTGATGTTTGATGAATGGAATTGGAATTCGTGAAGATACAAATCCAACGCCTCCAATGGAACCAAAATCCGAATTGTAGACTTCGTTCTACGGGCGTTTTCGTGAAGGACCCCAAATCTGGAAATTTTGGGCGAAAATTTGAGTATCATTATGGAACGAATTGAAAGCAAGATATTGTAATAAATAACTTTAAGGCCACTAAGAAGCTATTAAGTTAAATACATATAAAATATAATATAATTAATAATTTAATTATTATTTAAATGATGTTAAGTAATAATTAAAATGGGTTAGTGTTAGTAAGATAACTACTTATTATTTAACTAAGCTTAAATAATAAATTGAGTAATCAATTAATTAATTATTATTAATTATTATTAAATAATGATTAAAGTATAATTAAGTAAGATTAAGTAATTACTTACTTACTTTAACATGAAAGTTTATAGAATTAATTATTTATTATTTGAATAACAAATAAAGATGAATGTTAATTAATTATCCTTTTAAAATAATAAAGAATAATTAAAGAAGAATGAAATGAATAAATCAAATATTATTTATTCAAAGATGAAGGAGTTATTAATTATTATTTAAAGATAAATAATAATTTAATTGTCCGTTATTTAATTAACATTAAATAATGAGGAGTTATAATTGGTTATTTATAAGTAATAACTACATGTAAATAGTTAATTACTATTTAACTAATATTAAATGATAATCAAAGGAAGAGGGAGTTAACAATTGAACGAAATTAAATAACTCCTCAATTAAACAATTAAAATAAATTGTTTAAAGATCTAATAAGTGTTTATCCCTTAAGGAAAGCTTTATTAATTATTCAATCATTAACCTATGATCAATTAAATATCTTATAGGATTAATGATAGTACATTAGATGCATGTACCCGGTGAATGTATTATTGGTGAGATAATAATACGAGTTAGCGTATTGATGAAATATACGTAGTATTAATTGACAGATCTATCTTATCAATGTTAGGTCATTCAAAGATTATTATTAAAGCTAGAAAGTTGTAGCTCGCTAAACAGGCAAGTTTTCTTTAACTCAACCTTGAGTTATATTTCAAAGTATGTTTGTGAATAATTATTGTTAATTATTCACATCTATACTGATTATTGATTCGCACTTAGTGCATGTTGCATATGTTCATCAGGTATGAAAAGCTGATCACCTTCATTACCATTTGGTTCAGTTAAATTTGTTCATATTCATTATTGGTCATTCATCATTATTGTATCGGTCATTCAGTTATGTAAATTGATTCATGGTCTTTCACCAATATTCTATTGTTGAAAGTTTGTCAACTTATTATTCTTTTCAATCATGATATATCTTCATTTGAACTTAAACTTGTTGGGCAAACTTGTTGCTCACCCTTGCTATATCATGAAAAGTATTTCAGATTAAAGATAAAACTTCGGATATAGTCAAAGGCAAAGACAAGTTTCAGGATGGAATTGTTATACGGTTAAAATGGTAATAGTATTGGATACAAATGACATTGTATGTCATGTAGGTTATTGAATGCAGGTATTAAGTTAAGGTTACAGACCTCGAAAATTATGTTGTAAAAGTTATTGTATAAACAATTTATGTTTATATCTTCCGCAATAATTATAGAAATGATGTATCGTAACGTACCAGGTCCGAGATTCTAGGGACCCGGATTTGGGGGCGCTACAGTTGGTATCAGAGCTGTAAGTTATAAACCTTAGGTAGTGTTACCCTAGGCTATAACTGCAGGGATGAGGATAATGAATTAAACTCAAATAGAGTTTAAGTTCTAAGCGATAAATTTGGGCAAGGTATTAATTAGTCAATAAGATTCAAAGAAGAATCATGACAAGTAATAAACATCCAGAGTTACCTAACTCTGATAATAAAGATGAACAATAATAATGAATAGATATAGTCTAAAAGACTAAAAGTATAAAGGGAAAGAAGATCGTAAAATAAAACGATCATAAGATATGAAAGAATCGTAATATAATACGATTATAATATGAGATCGCAACGTGATCTGATGAAGTCATAAGAGGACAGATGATCAATCAAATGATTGAACACTTTATAGCAAAATTGCTGTCTGACAGTTGTACTATGAAATTGTACTATTAAAACTCAGGAAAGAGTTGTGAATTGTAGATACGGATTAAATGAAATTCGTATCGAGTATTGAAGGAGCTAGGATTATGTGAGATTTCAATTGAGGACTCAGGTGATTGCTAAGTTGTGCAAACCTTTGTATGGGCGGGGGTTTTGTGCTTGGTCTAACGACTACTTAGTTTATCACATTGATAATCATTGAAATGTCGGTATCGCGCTATTCGCTATATATATTATGAGAAGGTGATTCTTTTCTCATGTGTATAACGGATAGGTAGATAATATAAGATTAGGTGTGAGTTCTTTAAACTCATATGTATGGTAAGTTCGTAACTCATAATCGTATGGTGGAACCCCTCAGCGAATGGACGACTTTGGTCTGACTAGGATAAGTTCCAAAACCCATATGATTGTGGTAAGTTCTTGAACTCATAATGTGTGGTATGTTTGATGAACTATACGGGGGTATAAGAAAATTATGAATGAAGGATTGAGGATAATAAAAATAGATAGAATTATTAAGCAATTGATCATTAGAAGAATTGAAGTTGATGGTGGAAGCATAGGTATTCCAAATCTTCTAGCTGTGCTAGACTTTGAAATTTTGTTTACATTAAGCTAAATTCGCACTGATGTGCCTTTAAGAATATAAATGAATTTTTGTTATCAGCAACACATAGTTACAATTGTGTAGAAGTGGTCTTTGTACCACTAACACATCGTTACTAGTTGCGGCATGATAACATCACAAAAATGATTTTCAATGGTTTTGAGCTGTTTAAAGAAAAGTCTATGCTAATTATTTCGGCTAGACGAAAATGATTTGAAATGTATCAAAATGTATTTTATATATCATCAATGCATCATGGAACCTGATGTAGAAATGATAAAAATTATAGAGTTATCAATGCAGAATGACCTAGTGTTGAATGTGATCTAAGGATCGTCAGCCCACTATGGTACGATGTAGTATGACAAAGTCACATAATGACAGGAATCCTCAAACGGACTATAAATACAGTGCGGTATCATGATGTCATAAAATGATTTCAGAATTTTAAAGATAATTTGCTGCCAATTAAATTGGCTAGACATATATTTTGATTGAAATTCGAATTATTGGTATAAGTCTAAGCTATTTGATTCAGCTAGACAAATATTTATGAAAATTCAAAGTATTCTTTGAAAGCTTATGCCAAACCAAATTGTTTTGGTGTGGAATCCTATGATAAGACTGAGGTGAACTATATCGATTGGATAAAATAATCTAATCTATTTGTAGCGTAAATATTCGTGAGTCATGATTGATACGTCGTACATGACGTAAGCGTACGATAGGTTAATAACCTAAAAGTACTAGCAAAGGTAGTTTACCTTCTTTGTGATAGTAAACATACCTAGTAATTTATTATTTTGCGATATAAGTATCGTTAAAACTATGTGTTCATGGTCTATATGGCCCCTCAGAATGATATGAAAATTTTTAACTCTTTAGAGTGATGTTGTGGTAATATGTGATGATGGGTATGAAATAGTATGAACTCGTTGTGTACGGGTAGAATCTGTTATGATTGGATAAAGGTTAAGTTGAAAACCTAGTTTTGATGGATAAAAAGGGTAGGGATTAGTAGGCTGTAATTTCGAGAACGAAATTCTTAGAAGAAGGGGTGAATGTGACAACTCGAAAATTTATAAGATTTTAAATGATTAAATAAATGTTAAATAATAAAAACTAGATGAAAATTAGAGGAATAATTTAAAAATTGTTAAAGAACCTATATGGTTTGATTTGAATTCTTAAAATATGTATATATATAGGTGCATATAAACATATATATATTTAGTGATGTGATATATATATTTTAGCAAGAGGAATGCTAGGAATAAAGATAATATGAGATTTGTGGTACATTTCTCAAAGTATTAAATTATTTGATATGTGTTTGTATAATATTTGATTGCTTATATTTGTTTATTATATAATAAGCAAATAAAAGAAACTAATATAACCTAATATATAAATTAGGTATAGTAATTAAATAACCTAAGGGTTATGGCATGGGAGAATATTAATATTGAAAATATTAACTAACACTGAGAGATTAAGTTTATTATCTCAATTTATTAATTTTATGATCTAAGTATAGCACGTCTAATTGGACAATGGAATTAAAGATTTATCTATAAAGAATTATTTGTGTAGCCCAATATAATATTTTTAAGACAAGTATATTGATGGCCCAATTTATTTATGGGTGGAAGCCCAAGTTTAATTTTGTTAGTAAATAAACAAGAAAAAGGTACAAGCCCAAGTGAATTAAAGCAAAGCCCAAGCTTAGCCCAATGAGAGAAAGAAAAGATATTGGATAGATTTTGTAAAGATATGGAAAGATATGGAGAGATTTGGTGAGATATACTTAGATTTGCTAAAGATAAGAGAGCGGAGATAGAAGATATTGGGAGATTTAGTATAGATATATAACTTATATCTACACCTATTGCTAGCTTATAAATAAAGCCATCTCATTTGCAAATAAAGAGTTTACTCATTTTCATTTCATTCTCCAAGTTAGCTAGCAAAAGAAAATCAAAACATAAAGAGAAAAGAGGGAGAGATTTTCGGTCAAGAGGAAGAAGAAGAGAGGATCTTGTGCTTCATGCATGCCAAGTTTGTAAGCTACTTTGGCAAGATAAGGAAGATAACAAGAAAAACTAGGTATTGATTCTTTTTTTTAAGCTTGATTTCTTATTTGGTGGGTTTTTGATGAAACAGAAGTCTTAAGTTTGATCTTTGATAAACACTTCATCTATTAGTGTATAAATGTTTTATTTGATGATCAAAACATTTTTTGAAGTTGAATATAAGATCAAAAGGGAGATTTGTACCAAATGAGTAAAGAAAGGCACATGCATGAATGCACTATGTGATTTTATGATAGATTCTTGTGATACATGTTGAATATGGTTAATATCATGATTAGAGTGTTAGATCTTGAGTTTAACAAATGAGACTTATGGATTTATATGAGTTAATATGGTGAGATTTGGAAAAAAGAAGTTAAATGGATTTTTGAAGGAATTTTTGTTTAACTAGCATGCTTTATCATGTGCATGTTGAGATCTACAAGTGATATTTGAAATTTTCTTTCTTGGTATGCTAGATGCAAGAGTTAAGGGCTAAATACCATTGGAATCACTCAAATATGTTTTAAAATGAGAAGGATATGGATTAAATCCCAAACTACCCAACTGTTGAGAACATGCAACTGATCAGTCACTTGTGGACTATTTTCGGTAACCAAAACAAACTCAAATTTGGTGTTTGATATATGAAAAACATAGTTTGGGAAAATATGAATCCAACAATACCAAAAGGACCCAAATCCGAGATGTAGATCTTGAGATATGAGCGTTTCCATAAAGGACCTCAAATCTGGAAAACGACTAAACTGTTGCGAATTTTCCTGCTGATTAGTCACTTTGGCACTGATTTTCGGGTCCTAAACAAAACAGAATCTGATGTTTGATGAATGGAATTGGAATTCATGAAGATACAAATCCAACGCCTCCAACGGAACCAAAATCCGAATTGTAGACTTCGTTCTACGGGCGTTTCCGTGAAGGACACCAAATCAGGAAATTTTGGACTAAAATTTGAGTATCATTATGGAACGAATTGAAAGCAAGATATTATAATAAATAACTTTAAGGCCACTAAGAAGCTATTAAGTTAAATACATATAAAATGAAATATAATTAATGATTTAATTATTATTTAAATGATGTTAAGTAATAATTAAAATGGATTAGTGTTAGTAAGATAACTACTTATTATTTAACTAAGCTTAAATAATAAATTGAGTAATCAATTAATTAATTATTATTTAATTAATATTAAATAATGATTAAAGTATAATTAAGTAAGATTAAGTAATTACTTACTTACTTTAACATAAAAGTTTATAGAATTAATTATTTATTATTTGAATAATAAATAAAGATGAATGTTAATTAATTATCCTTTTAAAATAATAAGGAATAATTAAAGAAGAATGAAGTGAATAAATCAAATATTATTTATTCAAAGATGAGGGAGTTATTAATTATTATTTAAAGATAAATAATAATTTAATTATCCATTATTTAATTAAAATTAAATAATGAGGAGTTATAATTGGTTATTGTAAGTAATAACTACATGTAAATAGTTAATTACTATTTAACTAATATTAAATGATAATCGAAGGAAGAAGGAGTTAACAATTTAACGAAATTAAATAACTCCTTAATTAAACAATTAAAATAAATTATTTTAAGATCTAATAAGTGTTTATCCCTTAAGGAAAGCTTTATTAATTATTCAATCATTAACCTATGATCAATTAAATATCTTATAGGATTAATGATAGTACATTAGATACATGTACCCGGTGAATGTATTATTGGTGAGATAATAATACGAGTTAGCGTATTGATGAAATATACGCAGTATTAATTGACAGATCTACCTTAATAATGATAGGTCATTCAAAGATTATTAATTAAAGCTAGAAAGTTGTAGCTCGCTGAACATGCAAGTTTTCTTTAACTCAACCTTGAGTTATATTTCAAAGCATGTTCGTGAATAATTATTGTTAATTATTCACATCTATACTGATTATTGATTCGTACTTAGTGCATGTTGCATATGTTCCTCAGGTATGAAAAGCTGATCACCTTCATTACCATTTGGTTCAGTTAAATTTGTTCATATTCATTATTGGTCATTCATCATTATTGTATCGGTCATTCAGTTATGTAAATTGATTCATATTCTTTCACCAATATTCTATTGTTAAAAGTTTGTCAGCTTATTATTCTTTTCTATCATGATATATCTTCATTTGAACTTAAACTTACTGGGCAAACTTGTTGCTCACTCTTGCTATATCATTATAAATATTTTAGATTAAAGATTAAACTTCAGACACAGTCAAAGGCAAAGACAAGTTCCAGGATGGAATTGTTATACGGTTAAAATGGTAATAGTATTGGATACAAATGACATTATATGTCATGTAGGTTATTGAATGCAGGTATTAAGTTAAGGTTACAGACCTTGGAATTATGTTGTAAAAGTTTTTGTATAAATAATTTATGTTTATATCTTCCGTAATAATTATAGAAATGATGTATCGTAACGTACCAGGTCCGAGGTTCTGGGGACCCGGATTTGGGGGCGCTACAGCTGCGCCCTAGTTAAGCTAGCTACGCTGCCCCCTGGCCAGACCAGGGTTGGGTTGTTGCCTTATTGGCTCTGTCCGACTCATCATCATACAATGCCACATAGTATATAAACATGTTAGGATTCCTTTCATGCCTGTCAAGTCCATCTAAGTTCAATCTCTCACGATATGGTTCTAAGTTAACACCTTTAACAACTTAAGGTCATTCAAGGTCATAAAATCACATAAGCTAGCATGCTTTTCATTTAAACACATAAGGTAGTCATATATTTTTTTGGTAAGCATGCTCACATGTTTCTATGTCATACATGCATAACTAGTATCGTCATTGGTTTTGAAAACATGCTTAAACTCATAAGTGGTTAACTTGCATTGTATCTAACAAGTATGTGTATATGTATGATATCTTAGTAAGGTTAAGAGCACTCTCATGCATGTCCAAACTATCTGAACACTATGGCTTTGGTTCATGCATCTCTAGTTTCCAAAACATTCAAGTTTAGCTTTTGAAATTACTTTAAACTCAAACCATGTATGCTAGTGTATACTTAACACTTTAGACTAACATTTTATGTCTAACTAAATCATATAATCATGCTCGAGAGATCAGAATGTTAATATGATACATACATGCCAAGGTTCACTTTCAAAACTTATATTTTTGTTAGTAAATGTTCACTAACGAGGTCCGACATGTCCAAGCTACATCATGAAACATATACATACATGTTAACGTGTTTTTCATGCATTTCTAGATCATACGATCATGCTCACAAAGTCGGAATATCAACATGGCATGTACATATCAAAGTTCATTTATGAAACTTTAAGTTCATTTCAAAACTATAAGTTTTCATTAATCATGCATAATAACACAGTAAAATATGTTCACTTTAGGTCTAGGTATACTACCACACATGCTAAACCAGTCATCATACTTGTTTAAACTATTTGAACATGTTATTGCTTAGTAGATTTGCAGCAGAACCAGAAAACTGTCACAGGGGCCTGGCGCAGCTGCGCCGGGTCTCGGCCAGCAGCATTGTAGTTTCTGCTTCAGCAGTTTCCAAACCCAAACACATAATTTCTCTACGAATTTAATTGAAAAACCATTTACATTGCCTTACTAACACATGTATTAGCTTATATATCAACTAACCAACATTATCCAATCATATTATCATAAGAATCATGCTTAATTCAAGAAAATGGAAGTTCAAGAAATGAAAAAATAAAATAAGAGATAGGATTATACCTCTGCAATTTGTTCAACTGAGTTGCTGCTAAATTCAACTTCTCCCTCACTAATATATATATATATATATATATATACTCACTCTCTACTCTCCTTTACAAGAAATTCTCAGCAAAAGGATTGTGAAGGAGATGGGTCTCATTTATAGAATTTCAAATACACAGACAATCCTTTTGCACTTCAAATTAAACCAATGGGAAAGGTTGATTACATGGTGGTTAAGAAGAAGTTGGTAGATGGTTGTTGATAATCATCATAAAGGCCACTCCCCATAGCATGATGAGCTAGAATGAGCTTGGGAGAAGAAGAAGGAACAGGCCTTAGCCTTTTGTCACACACGTGAGGAGAGAATGAGACTCTTAATTTGGGACAAGGAAAGCTCAGCAATATAGCAATATAATTACAATACTAAGGTTATAACATATATTCCTACCATATATTTTATACACTTAGGTTATAGTTAGGGTCACAATGTAAGTTTGATAAATAATATGACAATGTAGCACACATATAATCCATGTACATTTCATTAACACCGAATATAATTCAATTATTTATTATCTCTTCACTATATTATTCCAGCTCTATTATTCAATTATATTAGATATTGAAATAATCATCAATTCGCAATTGTTTACTATATATTCAAGAGATACTAATTTAATGTCCTCACACTCACATTGTCACATAGTCTCATGACGTATTCATATACCTATTTAATTAGTCATAACATATAGTTTCTATATATAGTATAGTCACATTTATCGTCACATTGCACTTTAAATAATATAGAGGTGACTATTATATATTATATGCTTAATTATCACATAACATTGCACCACACAATTAATTGGGTGAATATAATCTTAATAACTTACTCTTTTATGTTTTATTATTCACAATGTCAATTAATCAATAATAATTAATTACTCATATTATCCATTAATTAACAATAATATTAATTAATCCATCCCTCATTAATTTACCCTTAACAACAATTATTAACATTATTATACCATTACTTACAATAATAATAAATCAACATACTATTATTATATTTCTCATAATAGCAATTAATAATTAATATAGATTAATTGTTCACTTAATAATTCCTTCATCATCGAATTAATTAACTCATCTTCGTTTCTATTCTCGTGCCACACAAGGCAATTCCAACGAGCTCATTATAAACTCCACATTCTCCTCAATTATTATATATTCAATTTGAATTAGCTCATCTCACAAAACATAATCATTTATATTCAAATAAATATTCATTCCCATTAATATATTCCTTTAATAATATTACGAAATTCTCAGGTATTACACCGTCTTTCTGGTTAAATTGGTTAACGGAGTAGCTATCTTCGAGAAGTCCTGGATGAACCTCCGATAGAATCCCGCTAATCCTAGGAAACTCCGCACCTCGGTCAGGCATTTTCGGTTGTTCCCAGTTAATCACGGCTTCCACCTTCGCTGGAACCACTGAAACTCCTTCCTTGTCAATGACGTACCTCAAAAACTGTACTCTCTCTAACCAAAATTCACACTTTGTGAATTTCGCATACAACCTCTCTTTTCTTAGTGCCTCCAACACTAATCTTAAATGTGCAGCACACGATCCTCCTTCGTCTTTGAATAGACTAGGATATCATCAATAAACACCACGACGAACTTGTCCAAATATTGTCTGAACACCCGGTTCATCATATCCATGAATGCGGCTGACTCATTCGTTAACCCTGTACGTAGATCTATTTTTGAAAAATATTTTGCCCCTCTCAACTGATCAAAGAGATCATCGATCCTAGGCAATGGGTACTTATTCTTTATTCTTAGTTTGTTCAACTCTCGATAGTCAATACAAAGCCTCAACGATCAATCCTTCTTCTTTACAAATAATACCGGTGCTCCCCATGGAGAAACACTCAGTTTATTGTACTTCTTATCCAACAGTTCTTATAACTAAATCATTAACTCCTTCAATTCTACTGGCGCGATTCGATATGGTTTCTTCAAAACTGGTGCCGTCCCTGGCGCAAGGTCTATAATAAATTCGGTCTCCCTATTGGGTGGAAGACATGGCAAGTCACTCAAAAATACATCCCACAAGTAGTTAGCCTCCCCCTTCATCATGTACGTCGCAAAAGAAGTCTTCTGCGCCTCACCGACATTTTCTATGACAAATGCCTTCTCTATTTCCTTTACCTAAACTTGGGCTGCTATAGGGTCCGTATTTCCATAGAACTCAGGCTGACCAATTAACTTCAATTCCTTAAAGGTAGTCCCCCGACCTACCCCAGGATTAGTGCTTACGGTATCTCTCGTTTTATTGAGAGCCGTAGCCAGTAGATTCACAAATTCTTGTATCGGGTTATTATTCCCTTGCCCCTCCTCATTACGAGGTTCTTCTTTTTTATTTCTTGTACGTCTTCTTGGCGGCATTTTCTATTAATACAAAAATATTTTGTCATTCTTTATTTCTTCATTCGGTTATTATTAACAATCAAATAATAACTCAATCACGTTGCCAATCATTATAGTAAAACCTTTATATTAAAAGCTTCCTTATAATATAACACTACACTTTACATTACATGGCTTCAACCATTTATAATACTATCCCGTAATTACTTTCCAAAAGTTGGGATTTACAAAAAGACAACCCTTATCTATACAAAAGAGGGTTTTACGTCATCACTAGCTATACAACATTTACATAGCTATTTACATTGCTATTTCTTCTATATATACTACGGAACTACATCTGTAATACGGCATTCATGTAATCCACATCGGCCATACTAGCCATAATGTCCCGACTAATAGTATGCCGAGTCTATCCCTCCTCCATAGGATACTCAGCCATCTGCTGTTGGTAATCCTCGTGCGAACACCTATGAATATAGCACAATCGATCCTATCTTCTGCTTCTTGTTCAGAAGCTCCGCCTTCAATTCTTGGACTTCTAGCTTCAAGTCCCGGACATTATCGTTAGCCAGCAGTTTCTCATCGTGCTCGGCCTCCTAGAAGATCTCCATATCCTCTCTATCTTCTACCACATAATCAACTACTTTCTTGAGGTCACGAACCTCCTTTCTCAGTTGGACATTTCTATCCAGTATTGCCATGAACAGTAGTTTCATGGACCCCTCCGGTGTAGAATCCTCCACATCCTCCTCCGTAGGCAATACCGTATTAATCGGCATTGTCTCCACATCCTCAGTAGGCAGTACCGTATTACTCGGCACTGACTCAACCTCCTCCTCCGACATACCATCAAATAATGACGCGAAGTAAAAAGTTATCTGACTACTCGGATGGATCCTCTTCTTCTATATCAGTCCCCTCTAAGATTACCACAGGTATCTCTGCTACCGGCATAGGTACTACTTCTATTAAGTTGACTGAATCCTCGCTAAGCTCATGTATTTCATTATAAATGCTCATTATTCCTGTTATCTACATAAAACATAAATAACTGGATTAGTATACAGTCAAATATGAATAATATAAATCACATTTAATATATTTAATGTTACTTTCTTCTTTTAGGACTCTACCTGGGTTTGTTTGCTTCTAACTTCTACTTCACTTCTCCAGGTTATAGCCTAAGGTTTTTACCCCTTAAGTTTTATAACTTACAGCTCTAATACCAATCTGTGACGCCCCCAAATTCGGGTACCTTCAAACCCAGGATATGGTGTTACACGGTACTATAATCTACTCATACATTCAATTGAGGACATCAATATTAATGCATAAGTTTACTAATTATTACATTTTATTAATTTAATCCCAAGTATTCGTAACCAATAATGCTATTACAGAGGTCACTACTTGTCTAGCTTGGACTTGCCTTTGTCTTTAGATGATCCTTCGGTCTGTTCGTTCTTAGCTGAAATCATTTAGTTTTAAGCAAGAATGAGCATAAAAAACTCAGCAAGTTAAACAGTATATCTTGAAACCATAAAATCAATAATCATATCTCTTGGTCTTCAATAATTGTACAATAGTTATGAAGTAATTAAGAATAATCAAAATATCATTTTGATTCCTTTAAAACCATTCCCAAGGACTTTATATCCTCTTCTGAATCCATCTTGGTCAACGACCATGAACCATATTTTAGTTCTCATTCATGAAAGGAACAACCTAGCACGAAGACCGTAAGTTCGATATAGCTTACGAGCACATCCAGGTGATCAGCCTGTAGTACTCTATGTTGATCAACACTCATACATTAAACGTGTTTACGTTTAATTGGTGGCAACCTCACGTGCCTGTCGAATTAACGACGTTTAAAACCTTTGTTTTATTCATGCTCAAGTATAACTGAGAATCCGTACCAAGCAATTGGCATAGGATCACAACATTGTATGTATTTTAGAAAGATTTATGGAAAAACCCACCAAAATATGCTAAGTCTCAGTTTAGCTGAATCAAATGGCATCGACAATTCAATAACAGTTCATGCATAATACAGTATGCACAATGACAACTTGTCCAACCATAATGTATAGACAAGAGTTTAGAAACCTTGCATTCATAATAAAGTATGAATGAAGTTAGGAAACTTGCCTTTGCGTCTTCTATACCTCTATGTAGCCTATTCAGTATTTAGCACGTTTACAAAGCATAATACATAGTATACCAATTAGTAATCATAGTTGATACACAGTATTTGCCTAACTCCTCCTTCTTATATAACTTAAGCGAATCGTTAACTAATTAACATTCGTTCAAGTTATTTAATGTTCATTAACCCAATCTTGGTTAACGTTTATAAAACTTAAGTTCATCACGTTTAGTTAACGTTTAATTCTCATAATCCTTGGTTAAACATGTTGTTTAAAGCTTACATTACATCACTTGCTAGCCCCTTAATTGATATGCAAAAGGTTAAGTACTTACTAGCAATGTCAAAATTTTCTGCCATGCTGGCGCTGCGGCGCCAGATTATCCTCTTGGAGTGGCGCTGCGGCGCTACCCCTCCAGAGATTTCTCTCCGGAGTGGCGCTGCGGTGCCGTTTTAAGCCTATTGGGTGGCGCTGCGGCGCTAGCCCTTTAACTCAGAAATATTTCTAAGTCTTTGAAAATTCTGAAATTCCCAAGCTCATAATGTAACCGTTACAACTCGCTATTGGCTCGTTCCAAAGCCAAAAGTTCACAAATGACATGCTCTATCATCCTATCAAGTTCACAAATTCGTTTGTGAACGTTCGACGCTCAATTCTTCGTTTTAAGTCAGAATCAATCCATTCTTGTTCTCGCAAGTCTTATTTACCTAAATACATGTGTTGCAATCGAGAACCATCATTTTTGATGCACACGACAACTTTTGACTTCTAATCCGAGAAATTTATGTTTTCAACGATTATTGTCTATTCGCGTAACTTTCGCCGAATCTTCGTTTTTCATTATTATTAGCTCAAATCAATGTGAATCAATCCCATAGTTGATTATTACTAATTCTTATCATTCAAAACATTTAATTTTTCATGGCTTAACATGTTCATTAGTTTATTTTATAGGAATTCACTAAGTTCCTTATTTGTTCTTAATGAGTTCTTAATATCTTAACATGCATGGCTTATTATGGTTCATAATTCACCATCATAACATCCTTATAATTTTCTCATAATCATATCTCCTTTAATCACTTCTCTATCAAAACTAGTATTGATAGAAAAATAATTCTTTTACATATTTCTTAGGTTATACCTTTAGCTTCTTAGTAGAGATTGAGTATGGAGACTCAAAGGTTCCTTCTTCTTCTTGGTTGATGAAGTTAATTCAAAATCTCAAGCTAGCTCTTCTCTATCTCTCTCTAGATGTTGGTAGGATTTCTCAAACAACAAAATATG
Source organism: Panax stipuleanatus (assembly GCA_020205555.1). Taxonomy (NCBI): domain Eukaryota; kingdom Viridiplantae; phylum Streptophyta; class Magnoliopsida; order Apiales; family Araliaceae; genus Panax; species Panax stipuleanatus. The sequence continues at coordinate 148,652,147 of CM035124.1, forward strand.
AAGACAAGGCCTCTCTATTTATAGAATTGGCAAGGCTTAAGATAGAAGAGTCATTTAGGCCCAACCTCCTCTACTATTCCCACCTCCTCTCCTTTCTTTTCCACCAAGTTAAAGTCCATGTGCTAGCACATGGCTAACCATGTCTCCCCTTGTGCTCTCCCATGTCCCCCCATGTGTCAACATAGATGGTGGGTTGAACCATGAGCTAAACCCACCCATACCCAATGTTTCGACCCACAGGTCATCTCATTAATTTTTAATCAAAATCAATACCCATTCAATTCATTTCAATGCATTTACTACGTATAAAATTCGTATTATACGTCGTATAATTCTCGTATACTCTCCATATTATTCTTGTATAATACCTCGTATTATACGCGTATTATTTTCGTATAATAATCATATATTATTATACGCAAACCATTATTCTTTGATTTTCACTTTCCTTAACGCTTAGGCTCTAAGTCCCTACGCGAAAACTTCGTGAGCCATAAACGAATTATTATTACATAATCCATCTCGCCTAGAAATCTTATCATTACTCGTTTCTCAGAATTTCAAAATAAATTCCCGAGTAGAAATGGATGAATAGTAATTCTCGCACTTTTCCTCTCGAGAAATCTTTTCTCGGCTAACTTAACTTTTCATGGTATATTATCGTCAAATCTTCAGACAGAATGTCATTCTGACATTTCTGAACTCTCAAAATGGCCTAGGGATCTCCAACCTTAACCCTTTGGTCAAACCCTAACCCTTAGGGTTAAATAGTGCCTATTTTGTCTTTTTCTAAAATATTTTTATTCTCAAAAATCTTTTATTTTCGTCTTATAAATTCATATCAATTATTCCTAGCACGTAGCCAGAATCTTACTCATTTCTGCATTCTCTAGGTCATAAAATGACCTACAATTAGCTTACTCAGTTTAATAAACAAATAATTCAAATTTTATTCAATAAGTCAAATAAAATTTCATTACATAAACGCTAGATTTTCTCGGGCGTTACAACATTACTCGAAAACTCATTCTAAACCATGTTTGAATAGTCTGGTTCATGCTTAGCTATATGGTGAACACATCTGTCATTTCTAGAGGCATAAAGTGTCCTAGTATACATGCTTGAAAAGTCAGAATTGTAACGATTGAGATTTTATATATTAAATTTTAAATATTTATTGAGTAAATAAATATTTTATGTGATTTATTTACTTAGTTGAATAAATAAATTATGAGATTGTGGAGTGATTTAATTAAGTGTTATTTATTAAGTAAATGAATACTTAATATCTAATTTAATTGATGTGTATTGATTTTATAGTATAGTTCTAATTTAATTGAGGTAATTAAATTAGATGAGTTATGTGATGAGTGTTACATGAATTATAATTTGCGAGTAATTATAATTATGTGATAATTCTTATGATATTAATTGATGTTGGATTTTAATTAATTAAATAGGAATGTTAAAGATTTAATTAATTAAAGTGTACCATTAAAGTATGTGTTAAAAGGATTTATTTAAATAAAGAAAACGAGCTTTTAAATTATTTTAACCAAATAAGGCTCTTAATTTTGTTTTAAAAAAGCTTTTGCCAAACAGGGCCCTTGCATTGTTTTAAACCTATTCTAACCAAACAATTCCTTAGTACTAAAATCTATTTTTAAAAATAAAGGTTTGCCAAACATGGCCTTAAACTTTTATGTAATTAGTAAGAGTTAATATGGTAATTAGTATTATACTTATTACTTATATTAATAATATAGGTTACATATATATTATATATGTATATGTATATTATATAATATACGTTAGATAAGTAAGTTACGTTAGTTTTACAAAGAAAGAAAAAAAAGCAGAGAAGAGGGTTAGAGAGAATTCTCAGAAAAGAAGAAGAAAAAGAAGAGAAGCTTTGAGAAAGCAAGAGGAGAGCTTTACACCATCATCAAATTCTTCTTCAATCATCAAAACAGAAAGGGTATAATTACTATCTTATAGTTTTAAAAATTTAATTGATTGTTCTTCCTCGTTTTGAGTTCTCTGTGAATATGAAAATTTCGTGAGATTGTGTAAACATGAATTGTATATATATATATATATATATATATTGTGTTTATATACTGTTTATAATTGAATTGTATGCTATAAACGATTTTCAGAAATTCAATTTGTTGTAAAAATAAGTTTTAATGGAGAATTTGTGTTCTTATGAATTTTCATATTTTTGGTTGAATTAGAATGAAAGATTGATGTAAACATTAAATTTATGTGTAATATATGTTATAACATGTTTATATATGAGTTGTATAGTTGTCTTAGCGATTCAATCCACGTAATTAAGATGAACATGAAGAAATCATGTTCATAGTAATTTACTATGAACTAATTTAGAAAGAATAGCCTTTAAAACTATCAAATTGGTGTTTGATTATGAATTATTGTTTAAATTAATCATGGGTTATGATAATATGTTAAGAATTAGAGTTATTACAATTGGAATTACATGAAATGATTGAAAAACGAATTCGTAATAGCAAATTTTGTCAAGAACGCTTAATATTGTGTTTTCTTCAGAAATCATGAAAACTTGGTTTTGATTATGTGTTGAAAGGATTTTATATGTTATAATCATGTTAAAGAGTCCAAAATATTGTTGTCTTTAAGTTTCATGTTCATCATGTTGAGAAAAATCGGATTTTGGTGTGAAGAAATATGCCAAATTAGCTTATTTCTCTGCCGTTCGTGAGCTGGGGGAACCCACCAATAGTGGGCCTCACCCCAGCGAGGCTTTTAGCCTTGGGGGGACCCGCCTCAGTGGGTTATCATGCTGTCTGGGAATTTTGTTTTCCCTTCGTTGAGTTTTCATGCCGCGTTTGTTTAGCTAACTTATTTTTATGACTTGTTAATTGGAATAGGTAATGAGATAACATACTTTTGATGTGTTTAAGATAGATTGAAGTCTTATATAAATGTATTACATGTGTATGGGTGTATTACTTTTATAAGGAACATATAATGATTTAAAGCGTTATAAGCTTGTGAAATGTATGTCGTGAGTATAGACTCACGTATGTGGCTAGTTAGCAACCTATGTTGCAAACAACGTTGTGAGTTGGCGTTGGATAAAATTTAATTACGCACAACACGCAAGTATACATGGTCAACAAGTAATAGAGTGAAAGTAAAGTGCCGATCCCACGAGGAATTATTTAATAAGAATCACCAAGTACTAACCCGTAACCAACTCAATCTTATTCAAACGAATGAATTTCAAATTATATAATTAAACTACTATTAAATTCCACTAGTTAAATTAAGATTACGGAGATTTAAGATCACAACTTCACTTATTGCTTCATCTAAGTTAACATACTTCTCATCAATTATATTCCCTATCCGAATTGTTAATTAAGAACACGAAAGCAAATATAACCACCTCACGATGCATCATACCATACTCACTCAAATCCACAGATGATAGAATTAAGCAAGACACCCTAAGTAACTAATCCACTATATTACTATGTGAATTACAATTAAAAAGGATTTAATCACAAGTTCTCTATAAGATTACATATGGCGTAAAGGCATACTTCTACCCTAAACACGAATCATGATTTTCATCTATGTAGAAATCACAAACACATGCTATTATGATCAGATCTAAATCTATACTCCTCAATCGATTTCATATAGATTATCACGGTAATTGATGGTCAATCAATTAAACAATTATTCCAAATCATAATAGACAATTCACAACGATAGAACATAATAATTGATAGCAAAGCATATTGAAATAAACTACACAATAAGATCCATTATAATCTCAAACAAAGAATTAGTTCGTTGATATTTGAATTAAAACTAAGAATCCACAATTGAATACACATTAAAAGATAAGAATAAGATTAAGGAAAAGAATTGAATCTGTTGCCGGCAAATTCGTCCTCCTTCTTGCTCTTGATTTGCATCTCCAATGGCCTCCAAGTGCTTCAATCTCCAAATCCCCTTTCAAATAGGGTTTGTATCTAATCTATTCTATATTAGTCTAATGGAATCTCTCTCTAATATGTCCATCTCTGACCCTTAAATAGCCTTTTTGACTTAACTAAACTCGTAGCCCTAATTCCATCCAAATCCTACTTGAAATAGGAGTTTTTCATGTTCCCAGCGCGTAAGCCTGCCCCGACCGACTTTTTAACCTTGTTACGCCCGCCCCCGCGAGGATTTTCTGCCCTACCCCCGCCCCGGCGGGGGTTTTTCCTTGTAAAGTCCCACCCCGACGGGCCTTGCTTTGCTGCTGCAATATCCTTTGGTAGAACGAGCATAACTTTTGATCCAAGAAGAGTTACGGGTCCTGCTACCAGTCAAATCGAAGCTATCGATGAGATCTACAACTTTTAATTTTTTGAGCATTGACAGATTCTGATTGGATCAAGGTCGAATTTGGGCTCCAAGTGACTGCTATGTAAATTGCACTTCCAAACTTTGAGGTTTCAACTTTCGCTTGGTAAAAAGGTCATAACTTCTTCCTCTGAACTTTGATTATGATGATTCAAGATGTTATGGAAAGCTAAGAAGAAGCTCTATAATAAAATCCATGTCCCAAGCCTAGAGTACGAAATTAACATGAAAGCCCAAATGAGTTCCGGATTGCATTTTCTTGCCAATAGCCGCTCACACAGTTCACAAGCATGAAATCTACAAAATAACCACAAAATACATGAAAAGTGACTACGACACATAAGATTAAACAACTAATTCAAGTAACTAGATACCGAATAAGTAGGTATAAAACCGAAATACCCCCAAACTTGATCCGTTGCTTGTTCTCAAGTAAAACACAATTTAGAATAATTCATCCTCTCGCAATAATACACTCAGGCAATTAGTCAATATGAATTTGAACAATATCCTCAAAGGTTACAACAGATAAGAACCCAAAGAAAATTTCAAAACAATGCCATGTCTAAAATTTCAACAACTTTCATTAGCTTCACATCTACTCATGATTCTTTAAGTGCGTGCGTGCATCCAAATGTTCAACTAGTCATGATTTAGCTAAAATCAACCAACACTCATAAAAGATTTTCAAAAACAATTCTCAAAACTTCTTATCACATCAATCTCCGCTAATAAAGATAAAGCACAAATTTTTCTTGAGGATCAATCGGATATTTAAACATTTAAGTACATATATATGAGCCCTTCCCAAGTATTTCAAAATACCTCTTTTTCTTTTCTTTTTTTTTCTTAGTGAGTGCGTTTTACGCTCCATCTCACTTTTCACCTTCCATTGAACGAGTACGTTTTACGCTCCTTCTCGTGCCTGTGTTTATGGGGAGTGCGTTTTACGCTCCATCTCGACCCACCACAAGATTCAATTATTTAACTCGGGAAGGTTCTAATTTTTTAATTTTTTTTTCTTTCAAAAATGCCCCAAGATTTCTCCCAAACTTATGTGAGTGCTTAATTTTCACTTTGAATGATGCTCAAAGAAGATTTCTCAATTTGCAATGATATCTTTCATAAGCATTTAGCCAAAAAAATTCAATCCCAACTGGCTAAACAAATGGATATGTGTAAATTTTTTCAAAAAATCCGTAAGTAGTGTGAAAACCAATTAATGAGTTGAAATATAGACTAAGCATGTTCATCAATTCTTCAAGAGTTAACAACATTAACCAACCACTTATCATTGGCCAAATCCGCAAGTAGTGTGAAAACCAATTAATGAGTTGAAATATAGACTAAGCATGTTCATCAATTCTCCAAGAGTTAACAACATTAACCACCCACTTATCATTGGCCAAAATTCAAATTTTCATCAAAACATTGCCCAAGTAAACATTGCCTAAGTGAATACTAAACATGATAAATATCCCCCAAACTTAAAACAGACATTGTCCTCAATGGCTAAGGTAGGAAAAATTAAAAGAGGGGACTTCCCTGAAAATATAGCATTTTCCCCCTTGCCTGCTAAGTCTGAAGAATAGGCTAGGCACATTAGAATGAATCGGGCACCACACTTTAGTTGGACTTGACTAACCTGTGAACACAATAAAAACAAGTTTATTAAATCCTAAAAAAATGAAAAATCTAAAAAAATAATATGAAACCTAAAAAAAACTAAAAATAAAAATTAAACTTGGGTTGCCTCCCAATAAGCGCTTGATTTATAGTCCTTCAGTCGGACTTTGCTTGGTCAACGCTATCCAATTCCTCTTCGAAAGTTGAGGAACCCTCCATCCATCAGTAGCAAATAATCCTTTGGGAGGTTCCCACAGACAATAGGCCAGTGCATCAAAGTCACCTAGCATACTCTGATTCGGTATGAATCTCATTCAAAAACGTCCCATAGCTAGGTGTTTTCTCCATTATGTATGTGATTACTTTGGGGCATGGAAGCTTGTCACACACAATGGGCTCTTCGTCTATCTTCTCTCTCGTCCCACCATGGCTTCAAAATTGTACTCGCTCTTATGTCATAAAGAGCTTCGTCGGTGATATGACTACCAAGCGGGCAGGGTCTTGCAAATCTGACTGACTCTTTGATCTTTGGTGGAGACCCCTTTAGATCTTCGTCAACCTCCATTTCATTATCCCCATTTGTCTCCACACTTTCGATATCTTGTGGCTCATCCAGCTGCAGATTTGGTTGGGGTTCTCCGTTAGTTTCGTCATTCATATCATTACGCCAAGTGTTTGGAGGACAGTTGTTTGAGGCATTGGTGAGTTGTTCCATCTGATTATTAAGATCTTGACTTGATAACTCCTGACTAATCTTCCCCTCCTCTTGATCTGCTATGACGTGTGACTAGAGTTCCTCCAGATTTGACTTTTCTTCTTGTGGCTCATCTAATAATAGATTTGATTTTGGCTCTCCATGAGTTTTGAAATCTATGTAATTAGGATCAGTGTTTGGAGGAATGTTGTTCACGGCTTTGGTCATTTGCTCCAGTTGAATTGCTAGATTCTTAATTTTCGTTGCTATAGATTTCATCACCTCTTCACTTTCTGTTCTGACTCTGGACAACTCTTCCCACATCCTTGAATTATCTATTTGCGGCAATAGAGCTGGATATGAAAATTCCGGTGTGTATAATGGATTTGGAGTGTAGTATTGGTCATCATAATTGTAGCTCCATGAAGAATTAGGGTGATATCCCCAATCTTGGTGATAGTTAGGCTCAACATAGTTGTTGAGGTAATCACCACTATATGGTACCAGTTCAAAACTGACAGTGCATTGATGACTCGAATGATTGTCAGCACAATAATCACACATAATTGCCATCCTTCGACTCTGTTGGGCTGCGATAACCTCCAACTTACTCGAAAGTTCTTTAATCTGTGCTAATATAAATTCATCAATCTCTGTTTCCCTTGGTTGAGTCATGTTCGTATATGGCCATTGATAACTGAATTCAGCCATGGTACCTGAAAAGAGAGTAAGATAGTAAGAGAATAAAAAAAATATAATAAAAAAATATTTAAATTAAGACTAGTTTGATTGAAGTTATATTGGCAAATAATTATTAAATTAATTTCCCGACAACGGCGCCAAAAACTTGTTGGGTAAAATCTAATTACACACACAAGTATACGTGGTCAACAAGTAATAGAGTGAAAGTAAAGTGTCGATCCCATGAGGAATTATTTAATAAGAATCACCAAGTACTTACCCGTAACCAACTCAATCTTATTCAAACCAATGAATTTCAAATTATATAATTAAACTACTATTAAATTCCAATAGTTAAATTAAGATTACGGAGATTTAAGATCACAACTTCACTTATTGCTTCATCTAAGTTAACATACTTCTCATCAATTATATTCACTATCCGAATTGTTAATCAAGAACACGAAAGCAAATATAACCACCTCACGATGCATCATACCATACTCACTCAAATCCACAGATGATAGAATTAAGCAAGATACCCTAAGTAACTAATCCACTATATTACTATGTGAATTACAATTAAAAAAGATTTAATCACAAGTTCTCTATAAGATTACATATGGCGTAAAGGCATACTTCTACCCTAAACACGAATTATGATTTTCATCTATGCAGAAATCACAAACATATGCTATCATGATCAGACCTAATTCTATACTCCTCAATCGATTCATATAGATTATCACGGTAATTGATGGCCAATCAATTAAACAATTATTCCAAATCATAATAGACAGTTCACAACGATAGAACATAATAATTGATAGCGAAGCATATTAAAATAAACTACATAATAAGATCTATTATAATCTCAAACAAAGAATTATTTCATTGATATTTGAATTAAAACTAAGAACCCACAATTGAATACACATTAAAAGATAAGAATAAGATTAAGGAAAAGAATTGAATCTGTTGCAGGCAAATTCGTCCTCCTTTTTGCTCTTGATCTGGATCTCCAATAGCCTCCAAGTGCTTCAATCTCTGATTTCCCTTTTAACTAGGGTTTGTATCTAATCTATTCTATATTAATCTAATGGAATCTCTCTCTAATATGTCCATCTCTGACCCTTAAATAGCCTTTTTGACCTAACTAAACTAGTAGCCCTAATTCCATCCAAATCCTACTTGAAATAGGAGTTTTTCATGTTCCCAGCGCGTAAGCCCGCCCCGGCCGGCCGGGGATTTGCTGCTGCAACATCCTTTGGTAGAACGAGCATAACTTTTAATTCAGGAAGAGTTACGGGGCCTGCTACCAGTCAAATCGAAGCTGTCGACGAGATCTACAACTTTTATTCTTTGAGCATTGACAAATTCTGATTGAATCAAGGTCGAATTTGGGCTCCAAGTGACCGCTATGTAAATTGCACTTCCAAACTTTGAGGTTTCAACTTTCGCTTGGTAAAAAGTTCATAACTTCTTCCTCCGAACTCCGATTATGATGATTCAAGATGTTCTGGAAAGCTAAGAAGAAGATCTATAATAAAATCCATGTCCCAAGCTAAGAGTACAAAATTGACATGAAAGCCCAAATGAGTTCCAGCTTGTATTTCCTTGCCAATAACCGCTCACATAGTTCACAAGCATGAAATCTACAAAATAATCACAAAATACATGAAAAGTGACTACGACACATAAGATTAAATAACTAATTCAAGTAGCTAGATACCGGATAAGTAGGTATAAAATCGACTTATCAGTTGGACTTGAGTATGAAGTTCGACGGTTTAAACGTTATAGTTAAGTACTAATAGACATTTTAAACGTACTGTAATGTGTAGGGTAATTGTGGAAGTGATTGTAATTATTAAAGTGTAGGTGGCACTTGAGGCAAGTTCTCTACTCCTTATCTTTTACTTGAGTAAGTTCTCTACTCCTTATCTTTTACTTGAGCAAGTTCTCTAATCCTTATTCTTTTACATTAAGCAAGTTTCTATTTCTAAACTTGTTATTTATTTTGTGCAAGCTTTCTAAACCATTCTTGTACGGTATGCAAGCCGTATCATTGTATCTTTTCATTGTGCAAGTTCTCTAACCCTTGCTCAATATATCATAAAAGTTTACTTTCGTTTATTAACTTGTTATATGTTGTACAAGTTATAATGAAATCTATTGTTGTATCTTACATTGATTCGTAATTCTTATATTATCAAACTGTTAAAGCATTGTGAGTCGATTCAACTACTCCTTAGTTGATGATAGTTAAAATTCGAATGTTCCTTTATCTATCCAAACCAAACTTTCTTTGGGGCGGACTTGTATTCAATTACTGAGAATGAACAACCCTATTTGTTAGGGGACATTTATGCGAAAGCATTAAGATGGTTGTGCACAATACATGGTACGAAGGGCTGATCCCCCTAAGTACAAGTTGAAGGTCCATAGTCTTAATGACTGTTAAAGGTTTTAAATATAAATATTTATAACCTAGGACATAGTTCAACGTCGTATGACCCTTAGAAAAATTCTATAATCGAATTTTAAAGATTATGAAAGAATTATTATTCAATTCTTTATTTTGGTGAAAGTAAAGTCATTCAAACCTTTCGAAGTTATTCAGTTATGTTATATCGCTGTTGTATTTCAAGTGAGCTTTCGTTTGCTCACTCTTGCATATTTTACCACCCCTTGCAGTTGAATCCCAGAATGTTGACGTACCGTCAACAAGTAAAGGAAAAGGAAAGATGAGCAAGTGAAGGCTTGTTGTCTTCAATATCTGATTGTAATAAGACTTAGTGATTACGTTATTTTATTTTCGCACTTATAAAATTGATGTGAAGGTTGAGTTAACCCTGGGATTTATTTTGGACAAGTTGTAATCCTTTTTCAAGGAAGATTTGGTTGAAGTTTTTATGAAGGTTGTAATTTGTGTTGTAATTCTTTACTATTGGGTAGATGTATGTTTTAATTAGAAAATGAACACTAAATCATGTGGAAACGAAGTATCAAAGCAGTAGGTTATGAACTTTAGATGGGGGAAAAACCTTAGGTTGTAGCCTTAAAGGAAGATCGAAAAGATAGTGGTGATAGGTAAAGAGCATAAACTACCTTATGTGCTATGTGTTTACGTTATATTATTCGAAGAGTGACGATTCGATATCATGTAATAATTAAACTTTAAAATTCTTTTGTCAGGATGACGAACTTTGGAGAACCTAGTCAGGCTAGAGAGGGTATACCTCAGGTGCCTAGAGAGGAGGTGCCCCGAGATATACAGGTTATCTGGGAGCAGCTGGTTAGGAGAGAGCCATCTCCATTGATCACCGTAGCTGGTCGGGAGCGTGAGCTGACACTTATTCCAGAGGAGGAGGACGAGGATGAGTCAGAGGTGGAAGAGGATTTCGAAGAGGAATTCCCACCCCACTCTACTAGTGCTGAGATGTACGAGGTGGTTTACGACAGTAACGTGGAGCTACATGGACGAGTCGAAGAGCTCGAAGAAACTGTACAACAGCGGAACGAGACTATTGAGGATATGGAAAGTGAGCTAGGAGAAACGCAGTGGAAGCTAGTCCACGTAGAGAATGATAGAGACACGGCTCAAGCCGAGATAGCAAAGCTAAACCAAGACATCCAGGAGGAGTCGACGAAGCGTGCCAGAGCTGAGGAGACAAGCTTGAGGGCTACTCAACGAGCCGACCAAGCTGAAGATGAGGCCGAAGCCAAGATGGCCAAGTTGAGGGAAATAGAATACGCATTCTATATAGCCATAGATAGGGCCCAGGACCGTATCTTCTATTACCCAGCTCGGTTCCAAGGTTTACCATAGTATGTGATGGACCGAAAGACAGCGTTTTGGGTGATGGAGGAAGAACGAAGAGAGGCTGTGCGACGTCTTAACATGCATAGACAATAGAGTCCTTAACTATGTGTTTCTTTATGTATTAAATAAATGTAAATCCCATGATTCGAGATAAGAAAAGGATAAGTGAATAATGTAATCTTGCAACTGTTCCAGTTCAGGAAAGATGATGTAAAATAGCATAGATGTTATCTATCCTATGTTTTTACCATGAGTAATGAATAAAAGAAGTTTATTGATGTGTTATGTGTTTATATATGAACTGGGTTATTTAAATGTTTAAGTTAAACTTGAATATATAAGAATTGAGTAAAGGAGCTACTAATAATATTTCTTAACAGAAAATGCCTCCTAGAAGAAGACCAATATGTCAAAACCCTGAGGGTTAGACGAACAACAATAATGATGGGACGAATCCCAACTCAGTACAATAGCTAGTAAATCTACTGACGGGAGCACTTGCGAATCAGCCGCAAGTGCAGGGCACAATATTCAAAGAGTTTAAAGCAGTAGGACCACTGGAGTTCAAGGGGTCGACAAACCCGATAGATGTATAGACTTGGGTTATGGAAATGGAGAAGGTCTTCGAAGTGGCTAGGGTTAGTGAAGACTAAAAAATGGTATTCGCGACTTTCACGTTGAAGTCGGATGCTAGCTTCTGGTGGCAGGCCAATAAGACCAGGTAGGGTGAAGGAGTCATACCTTAGGAACGTTTCAAAGAGATGTTCTTTGAAATGTACTTCCATGTTAGTTCGCAGGACCAGATGGAGGTCCAGTTCCTAGAGCTTAAGCAGAGAGGGATGACGGTGTCCGAGTATGCCGCAAAGTTTAACGAGCTGGCCAGGTTCGCTACCTACAAGGTTAGCACAGACGCTAGGAAGGCGAGAAGGTTTGAGCAGGGACTGAAACCCTGGCTCTACAATAAGGTCTCTATGTTCCAGCTGAACACGTTTGCAGCTATGCTGGAAAAGGCTTTACTCACTGAAGGAGGAAGCGACGCCGTGACTAAATTTAACCAAGATAAGAAGAAGAAGAATGAGATGAAAACCAAGACTGGTGGTAGCGGGGCTATCTATCAGAAAAGAAAGTGGAACGAAAACACCTCTGCTGGGAGTCAGTAGGGAGGCCAGCAGAAGAGGAAGCTCGAAGCATGTGCTACATACAGGAGGACTCACATTAGAGTGTGCATGAAAGGGAAACGCGTGTGCTACAACTGTGGTCAGGAGGGCCACATCAGGCCAAAATGCCCAAACCCGAAGAAGGGAACTTGCTATACATATGGATCCAAGGATCACATGGCTCGTAACTGCCCTAAGAAGCCAGTGACAGGTGATAAGTGGTTTTAGGACCACCTATTCAGACACTTTCTAACTCATTCGGTTGCTTAAACTTAAGCAATCTTGTGAGTTTAATGTGTTTTTCCCTTGTTTTATGTTTTTCAGGTTAAGGAACTCTCTTAGCAGTACTTGCGCGTTAAAAGAGCAAAAGATCGCCTAAATGGGGCAAGGAGCTGAAATGAGCTTAAAGCAATGGAATGGCATGAGGCTAGAGGTAACAAGCAATGGAATGGCATGAGGCTACAGGTGATAAGTGGTTTTAGGACCACCTATTCAGACACTTTCTAACTCATTCGGTTGCTTAAACTTAAGCAATCTTGTGAGTTTAATGTGTTTTTCCCTTGTTTTATGTTTTTCAGGTTAAGGAACTCTCTTAGCAGTACTTGTGCGTTAAAAGAGCAAAAGATCGCCTAAATGGGGCAAGGAGCTGAAATGAGCTTAAAGCAATGGAATGGCATGAGGCTAGAGGTAACAAGCAAGGCTAATAAGAGGCAAATGCAAGAGGGGCAGGAGAAAGCAACTCAAGAACACACGAGGCAAACCTGCACCAGCAAGCAGCTGCAGATTCCAGCTTTTTGGTGCCGCGCGGCCGCGCCTGGAATAGGCTTGGGGCGCGCGCGGCTGCGCCTGTCCCCAGCAGAAAATTGTTTGACTTTTTGTTTGACTAATCGGGAGAAGCTTTAAAGGGGGCTCGTGTGCAGCATGCAAGGGTGTGAAAAAAAGGCCTTCAGCCCTAGTTTTCCCTTCTTCTTTCCTTTCCAATTCTTGTTTACATTAGGATAGATTAGGAGTAGATTAGAGAGTAGATTAGTGCTAGTTTAGTGCTAGTTAGTTAGATTCTAGGGTTTAGTTAGTTTTTGAAGATTGAAGCAAGTGTTTTGACATCAAAGGATCCAAGCTTGGAGAAAGATTTGCAATTTCTATCCTTAATCTCTCCTTGTATTCATTGTTTATTCGGATGATGTTTATCAATCTTGTGGATAATATATTTGAGTTGTCTATGACTTAAATTGTATTTTGAGGTTCCAATGGAACCTAATGAGTAGTTAATGTTGATTTCTCTTCCGTATTGGGTCTTATTGATTGATATGTGATTGTCTACTGCGATATATGCTTTCATTGCTTAATTGAGTCATGACCAATTAGTGTGATAACCTATGTGGACTTGAAAGACGAAGTGTAGGTTTAGATCTAATCGTAGTAGCGGTCGATTGTACGTTCACATGGCGTTGGACGTATGATTTGTGCTTAGGATAGACATATACCGAAGCACCGCTCGTAGTCAAAAGAGGACTTGACCTTAAACCCTATTTATTTGTAAACACCATAGACATATAGGGGTTTAGATAATGTGGGTGTTCACGTGTGTTCTATCATCTGTGGATTGCACGTGATATGGATTAGGTGCATCGAAAGATGGCCTTCTCTCACTTTTGTGTTCTCGACTAGCAACTGTAACGATTAATTTGACTTAATTGGAAGTATGTCGACTTAGACGAATCTTTAGGAGAAATTGGAATCTCTTATCTTCATTATCTGATTTTAACTCGAGAATTAATTAGTTTAAGTTAATTGCTTGCCTAGTTTAACTTAGTTTTAATTCATCCTCTTTACCATCCGTTTAAATAAGACTGAGATGATTATGTGCTAGTGGTTTGGTGTCTTTTATCCATTAATTCTCTGTGGGACGATATCTGTACTTACACTTTATTACTTGTTGAACGCGTATACTTGCGCGTTAGTTTTCTGTTACATGAACCAGACAACAACAGGGTCAACATGGAATGGAGGAAATGGTAGCAGCAGCACTCTGACTATTGCTGAACCGTCGCCACTGCAAGCCGCTCGACCCATGGCCCGTACGTTCAACATGACGGTGCAGGAGGCTGTGCAGTCAAAAGATGTAGTGGCAGGTATTATTCCGATTAATAGTATAAATACATATGTATTATTTAATTCGGGTGCTACTTTTTTATTCATATCTGATGACTTTGCTAAGACCCTAGACTTACCTATAGAGGAATTAGTTTATCCCTTGAATATAAAAATTGCGAATAGGGAGGTTATTCCTGTTAGGTTTGTTTACAAGAATGGATTGGACATTAAGGGTCAAGAACTGAGGGTAGATTTGATTCTGATAAAACTTGGGGAATTTGATGTCATACTGGGTATGGACTAGTTGTTCAACTATGGGGCGGTAATCGACTGTCAGAAGAAGTCGATAAACCTTACGACTCCGTCGAAGGTAGTGTTCTATGGTGGTAAATCGCCTAGATAAACGAGTTGTCTGACGGCGATGCAAGCCAAGAAACTTTTGACGCAAGACTGTGTGGGATATCTATCCTACATAGTAGATACGCGTAAGGAGAACCCGAAGATAGAAGAGATACCAGTGGTTAGGGAGTTTGTGGACGTGTTTCCGGACGATTTGCCAGGACTTTCGCCAGACAGGGAGATAGAGTTCGTGATCGACTTAGTGCCGGGGACTGCTCCAATTTCAAAAGCTCCATACCGAATGGCTCCAGTCCAGATGAAGGAACTGATGGTTTAACTTCAAGAATTGCTGGACAAGAAATATATTCGTGAAGAAGAAGGATGGATCGATGCGGCTTTGCATTGATTATAGGGAGTTGAACAAAGTTACGATCAAGAATAGATATCCTTTACCTAGGATCGATGACTTGTTCGATCAACTGAAGGGTGCTAGATACTTCTCGAAAATCGATTTGAGAAGCGGGTATCACCAACTGAAGGTGAGAAGGGAAGATATACCGAAAATGGCTTTTAGGACTCGGTATGGTCATTACAAGTTCTTAGTAATGTCATTTGGTCTAACGAATGCCCCAGCTGTATTTATAGATTAATGAGCAGGGTGTTTAAGCCATTCCTAAACAAGTTCGTAGTGGTGTTCATAGATGACATCCTGGTTTACTCCAAGACCGAGGAGGAACACGCAGAACATTTAAGGCTGACCTTAGAATAGCTGAGACGAGAGAAGCTTTATGCAAAATTCTTGAAGTACGAATTTTAGTTGGAACGTGTGCAATTTCTTGGCCACGTGATTGACAAAGAGGGGATTTCGGTAGATCCGTCGAATGTCGATGCTGTAATAAATTGGGATCAGCCGAAGACGCCGTCTGAAGTTAGGATTTTCTTGGGATTAGCAGGTTATTACAGAAGATTTATCCAAGACTTTTCCAAGATCGCAACTCTGTTGACGAATTTGACTCATAAAATATTTAAGTTTGTTTGGACGAAAAAGTGTGTGGAAAGTTTTCAGGAGTTGAAGAAGATGTTGAGTACTGCACCTGTGTTGTCTTTGCCGGATAGTACTGGAAATTTCGTAGTATATAGTGATGCCTCACATAAAGGATTAGGTTGTGTGTTGATGCAGAGCGGCAAAGTTATTGCCTATGCGTCACGTCAGTTGAAGGATTATGAGAAGGGGTATCTGACCCATGACTTAGAATTGGCGGTAGTAGTGTTTACTCTAAAGATATAGAGATACTACTTATATGGAGAGAAGTGTGAGATATACACAGATCATAAGAGTCTGAAGTATATTTTCACCATAAGGATTTGAACATGCGCCAGAGAAGATGGTTGGAACTGATCAAGGACTACAACTGCGAGATACTTTACCATCCGGGTAAAGCTAATGTCGTCGCTGACGCTTTGGGCAGAAAAGGTCGGGAGAAGCTGAAATTGTTAACTGATCAGGATCAGTTGATAGAACAGATGGCTAGATTAGAACTGGAAGTAAAATTTTCGAAGGAGTCGGATGAGAAGTTGTTCCAGGTAACTACTGGTTCTACTCTGGTAGACAAAGTAAAAGTAGCAAAACATCACTGACGAAGAATGCAAGAAGATTCGGAAGAGAATAGCCGATGGCAAAGAGTTCAAATTCAAAATCGACAGCGAGGGACTGCTTCGATTCGAAGGTAGAATCTGGGTACCGCCAGTACCAGAAGTTAATGAGGAGATTTTGAGCGAAGCTCACAGTTTGAAATATTCAATTCACCCTGGGAGTATACTAGGATCTCAGGAACCATTTTTGGTGGCCGAATATGAAGAGGGATGTTGCTGACTGCGTTGCGAAATGTCT
Source organism: Panax stipuleanatus (assembly GCA_020205555.1). NCBI lineage: Eukaryota > Viridiplantae > Streptophyta > Magnoliopsida > Apiales > Araliaceae > Panax > Panax stipuleanatus. The sequence continues at coordinate 148,668,862 of CM035124.1, forward strand.
AACTTACCAGAAAGTTAAAGCAGAACACCAAAGACCAAGCGGTTTGCTACAACCTTTAGATTCCAGAATGGAAGTGGGAGCACATCACGATGGAATTCGTGGTTGGTCTTCCACCAACTTAGAAGGGATTAGATGCGATATGGGTTATAATGGATCGACTGATGAAGTCAGCCCACTTTCTGCCGATCAGGATCAAGTACAACTTAGAACAATTGGCGAAGCTGTACGTTAAGGAAATTATTTCTCGACACAGTGTTCCGGTGTCGATTATATCCGACAGAGATCCGCGGTTTACGTCGAATTTTTGGAAGCGATTGCAAGAGTGTCTGGGAACGCAATTGCGAATAAGTACAGCATACCATCCTCAAATTGATGGCCAGAGAGAGAGGACAGTTCAGACGCTTGAGGATATACTGAGAGCTTGCGTGATGGACTTCAAGGGAAGCTGGGATGATCATCTACCTTTGGTGGAGTTTGCCTACAATAATAGTTACCATACGAGTATCGGCATGCCAACTTATGAAGAGTTATACGGCAGAAAATGCAGAACTCCCTTGTGCTGGGATGAAGTCGGTGAACGTCAGTTGTTGGGACCAGAATTGATACAACAAACTGCCGAGATCGTGAAGTTGATCAGAACGAGACTAGTTGCTGCTCAAGATAGACAGAAGAAATATGCTGATCAATATCGACAAAATCGAGAATTTCTACCTAGAAGCTTCGTTTTTCTGAAAGTTTCTCCCTGGAAGGGAATATTAGATTTGGCAAGAAGGGGAAGCTGAGTCCCCGATTTATTGGACCTTTTGAGGTGCTACGAAAGGTGGGCGAAGTAGCTTACGAGGTGGCGTTACCTCCGAAGCTGGTGTAACGATTGAGATTTTATATTAAATTTTAAATATTTATTGAGTTAAATAAATATTTTATGTGATTTATGGAAGCGATTTAATTAAGTGTTATATATTAATTAAATGAATGTGTAATATTTATTTAATTAATGTATATTAATTTATATTATAGTTCTAATTTAATTGAGATAATTGAATTAGAAGAATTATGTGATGAACTGTTACATGGATTATAATTAGCGAATAATTATAATTATGTGGCAATTTTATGTGATCAATTGATGTTAGATTTTAATTGATTAAATTAGATGATTAATGTTTAATTAATTAAAATGTGATATTTAAGTATGTGTTAAAATGATTTGTTAAAATAAAAGAAAAAGGATTTTAAATGAGTTTAAATAAACAAGGCTTTGCATTTGTTTTAAATCTATTTTACCAAACATGACCTTAGTAATAATAACCTGTTTTTTTTAAAATAATGTTGTTTTGGCCAAACAAAGCCTTAAGGCCTTTTGAATTTTGAAACTTATGTAACTGCTAAATTAATTAGGCTAATTAGTATTAGTTAGTACGCGTATTATATTATATTACGTTAGTTCTATACTACGTTAGATTAATCCTAAGTCTAAACTAAGAGCAAAGAAGAAAGAAAAGAGCAGAGGAAAAAGAGAAAGCAGAGAAGAGTTGGAGAAGAAGAGAAGGAAGAAGAAGCTTGTGGAGGCTAGAGTGAATTTTTGTTTTCTTCTCCTATCACCGAAAGGTAATCCATAATCTCTACTTTCATATTTTCAAAACTCGATTTAAGTTTCATGTTTTATTCTCTGTGAAAATTGAGTTTTCATGTAATAGTATAAACATGGATGATATATATATAGGTGGTGTTGTTCATGGTGAATTATATGGTTATCAATGAGTTTCAAAAATCAAATTACTGTAGAAATATATTTTAACAAAAAATTCATGTTTATATGAGTTCCTATGGAATTTCATGAGTTTATATATTATGGGTGATTTTACATTGAGAAATTGGTATATGTTAGTATGTTGTTTAGAAATTTTCTATGATACTACCTTAAATCATGAGAATAAAGCATGTGTTATAAGTTGAATTGCTTAAGAATTTGATTACAGTGACTTATTTTGGAAAATATATGAGTTTTCATGAAAATGGCCAAATTGGATTTTTAAAACTTGTGATTATCATTGTTTAAATGGTTTTGTGTTGTGGAAGCATGTTATATATATGTATAATTGCATAGGTATGATTTACAATGTTTAAGTTACTGTAAATATCCATTTATTGGCTTGTATGGGTTAATCGGTGAAGTAGAGTAACGTGGCTGTCTGCGTCTGGCCGAGTTGCTGCGCAGCTGCGCCGGCAGCAAGGCTTGTCCTTCCTAGATCCTTACCCTGCGCAGCTGCGCCGGTGCCAAGGCCTGTGGCTGCGCAGCAACGCCGTGCACAGTGCAGTGGCAGTGAGTTTTAATCAAGTGTGCAGTGTGTTGTTATGTTTCCATTACATTATTGCTAAGATAATGAGCATGTATCTAGCTGCTATAACATGTGTTAACATGAAGTTGATAATTTCATAATTCGAGAAAAAGAAAGTTTTGAAAACTTAATATAGTATTTAAATTATAAGATATAATTATTTAATTTTAAAATAAGTTACTTAATTATAATTTGATTAATTATAATTAAGAGTAAATGTTTAATTTAAATTATAGTTCTGTGAAATTATAATGTATAGAAGTTGAAGACCAGAAGACAGCATTCACGGCTTTCATGTTGAAGTCGGATGCTAGCTTTTGGTGGCAGGCTAACAAGACCCGAGAGGGAGAGGAAGTCATCACTGTGGGAACGTTTCAAGGAAATGTTCTACGAGATGTACTTTCTAGTGAGTTCGCAGGTACCAGATGGAGGTCCAATTCCTAGAACTTAAGCAAGGAGGGATGATGGTGTCCGAGTATGCTGCTAAGTTTAACAAATTGGCCAGGTTCGCTACTCACCAGGTCAGCACTGACGCTAGAAAGGCGAAAAGGTTTGAGCAGGGACTAAAGCCCTGGCTCTACAGCAAGGTTTCTATGTTCCAGTTGAATACCTTTGCAGCTGTGTTAGAGAAGGCCATACTTGCTAAGGGAGGAAGCGAAGTGGTGACGAAGTTCAATCAGGAGAAAAAGAAGAAGAATGATGTAGAAACCAAAACTGGGGGTAGCAGTGCTGTGAACCAGAAGAGGAAATGGAATGACAACACCTCTGCTGGGAGTCATCAAGGAAGCCAGCAGAAGAGGAAGTTCGAAGCATGTGCTACATGCGATAAGAATCACACTGGCGTGTGCATGAAGGGGAAGTGGGTGTGCTTCAACTGTGGTCAGGAAGGCCACATCGCGCCTAATTGCCCAAACCCGAAGAAGGGAGCTTGCTTTACATGTGGATCCAAAGATCACATGGCTCGTAATTGCCCGAAGAAGCTGACAGCAGGGTCAACAGGGAACGGAGGGAATGGAAGCGGCAGTTCCGTTACTATCGCTGCACCATTGCAAGCTGTTCGAACCCACTGCACGGACATTCAATATGACGGTGTAGGATGCTGTGCAATCAAAAGACGTGGTGTCAGGTATTATTCCGGTCAATAGTATAAATGCATATGTATTATTTGATTCGGGTGCTACTTGTTCATTCATATCTGATGATTTTGCTAAAACCCTAGACTTACATGTAGAAGAGTTAGTTTACCCTTTGAACATAGAGATTGCGAATAGAGAGGTTATTCCTGTTAGGAGCATTTATAAGAACTGTAGATTGGACATTAAGGGTCAGGAACTTAGAGTAGATTTGATTCCGATTAAACTTGGGGAATTCGACGTTATACTGGGTATGGATTGGTTGTTCAACCATGGGGCGATAATTGACTGTCAGAAGAAGGCGATAAACCTTACGACTCCGTCGAAGTTAATGTTCTATGGTAGCAAATCGCCTAGGCAAGTAAGTTGTCTGACGGTTATGCAAGCCAAGAAACTTCTGACGCAAGGTTGTGTAGGATATCTAGCCAACATAGTAGATACGCGTAAGGAAAGCCCGAAGGTGGAGGAAATATCGGTAGTTAAGGAGTTTGTGGACGTTTTTCTGAGCGAATTACAAGGACTTCCGCCGAAAAGGGATATAGAGTTCGTGATCGATTTAGCGCCGAGAACTGCTCTAATTTTGAAGGCTCCGTACCGAATGGCTCCAGTTGAGATGAAGGAACTGATGGTTCAACTACAGGAATTACTGGACAAGAAGTATATTCAACCAAGCGTTTCACCATGGGGAGCGCCTATTTTATTTGTGAAGAAGAAGGATGGGTCGATGTATTTTTGCATTGATTATAGGGAGTTGAATAAAGTTACGATCAAGAATAGGTATCCTTTACCTGGGATCGATGACTTATTTGATCAACTGAAGGGTGCGAAGTACTTCTCGAAAATTGATTTGAGAAGCGGGTATCATCAATTGAAGGTGAGGAAGGAAGATATACCGAAAACGGCTTTTAGGACTCGATATGGCCATTACGAGTTCTTGATGATGTTATTTGGTCTCACGAATGCCCCAGCTGCATTTATGGACCTAATGAACAGGGTGTTCAAGCCATTTCTGGACAAGTTCGTGCTAGTGTTCATAGATAACATCCTGGTTTATTCCAAGACCGAGGAGGAGCATGCTGAACACTTACGACCAACCTTAGAAGCCCTAAGACGAGAGAAGCTTTACGCTAAATTCTTGAAATATGAATTTTGGTTGGAACGTGTGCAATTTCTTGGCCACGTGATCTATAAGGATGGTATTTCGGTGGATCCGTCGAAGGTTAAAGCTGTTATGAATTAGGAACAGCCGAAGACGCCATCTGAAGTGAGGAGTTTCTTGGGATTGGCAAGTTATTATCGAAGATTTATCCAAGACTTTTCTAAAATCGCAACTCCGCTGACGAATTTGACTCGTAAAATAGTTAAGTTTGTTTGGACGGAGAAGTGTGAGTAGAGTTTTCAAGAGCTGAAGAAGAGGTTGAGTACTGCGCCTGTATTGTCTTTATCGGATAGTTCGGGGAATTTCGTAGTATATAGCGATGCCTCACATAAAGGATTAGGCTGTGTATTGATGTAGAGCGGCAAAGTCATTGCCTATGCGTCACGTCAGCTGAAGGATTACGAGAAGGGGTATCCGACCCATGATCTAGAATTGGAGGCAGTAGTGTTTGCCCTAAAGATTTGGAGGCACTACTTATATGGAGAGATGTGCGAAATATACACAGATCACAAGAGTCTGAAGTATATATTTACCCAGAAGGATTTGAACATGCGCCAAAGAAGATGGTTGGAACTGATTAAAGACTACGATTGCGAGATACTTTACCATCCGGGTAAAGCTAACGTTGTTGCCGACGCTTTGAGCAGAAAAGGTAGGGAGAAGCTGAATGTATTAACTGATCAGGATCGGTTAATAGAACAGATGGCTACATTAAAGTTGGAAGTGAAGTTTCCGAAAGAATCAGATGAGATGTTGTTTCAAGTAACCACTAGTTCTACTTTAATAGATAAAGTGAAAGAAGCACAACTTCATGATGAAGAATGTGAAAAGATTCAGAAGAGGTTAACTGAAGGCGAAGAGTTCAAGTTCAAGATCGATAATGAAGGTCTGCTACGATTTGAAGGTAGAATCTGGGTACCGCCAGTACCAGACGTCAAAGAGGAGATTCTGAGCGAAGCTCATAGTTCTAGCTATTCTATTCACCCTGGGAGTACGAAGATGTACCAGGATCTCAGGCATCATTTCTGGTGGCCAAATATGAAGAGAGATGTGGCTGAATGCGTTGCGAGGTGCTTAACGTGTCACAAAGTCAAAGCAGAACATCAGAGACCAAGTGGATTGCTGCAACCGTTAGAAATTCCAGAGTGGAAGTGGGGGCACATCACGATGGATTTCGTGGTAGGTCTTCCAATGACTCAGAAGGGATTTGATGCGATATGGGTTATAGTGGATCGACTGACGAAGTCAGCCCACTTTTTGTCGATCAGGGTTAAGTACAACCTAGATAAACTAGCGAAGCTCTACGTGAAGGAAATTATTTCTCGACATGGTGTTCCGGTGTCAATTGTGTCCGACAGAGATCCACGTTTTACATCGAATTTCTGGAAGCATTTGCAAGAATGTCTGGGAACGCAATTGCGAATGAGTACAGCGTATCATCCTCAGACTGATGAACAGAGCGAGAGAACGATTCAGACGCTTGAGGATATGCTGAGAGCTTGTTTGATGGACTTCAAAGGAAGCTGGGAGGATCATCTACCGTTGGTGGAGTTCGCCTACAATAATAGTCATCATGCGAGTATTAGCATGCCGCCTTACAAAGCGTTATACGACAGAAAATGCAGAACTCCTTTGTGCTGGGATGAAGTCGGGGAACGTCAATTGTTGGGACTAGAATTGGTACAACAAACCACCGAAATTGTGAAGCTGATCAGAACGAGATTAGTTGCTGCTCAAGACAGACAGAAGATGTATGTCGATTTACATCTACAGATCCAAAAATTCTTACCAGGAAATTTCGTGTTCCTGAAAGTATCTCCCTGGAGAAGGGAAAGTTGAATCCCAGATTTATTGGACCTTTTGAGGTACTACGAAAGGTGGGCGAGGTAGCTTACGAGATTGCATTACCTCCGGAGCTCGAGAATATACATAACATCTTTCATATTTCTGTATTAAGACCTTACAAGCATGATTATAAACATGTAATAGAATATGAACCTTTACAATTTGATAAGGACTTAACATATGAAGAAGTGCCTGCTCAAATAGTTGATAGAAAGGAACAAGTACTTAGGAATAAAGTGATACCTTCTGTAAGGTAATCTGGAGGAACCATAGTGCTGAAGAAGCTACGTGGGAACTCGAAGATGTTATGATGAAATCTTATCCGCATTTATTTGATTAGTTTTGTGTAACCCCTTATATATTGATTCTGGGGACAGAATCCTTTTAAGGAGGGAAGAATGTAATAGACGGGAATTTTTTTTATGTGTGATTCTGGGGACAGAATCCTTTTAAGGAGGGAAGAATGTAATAGACGAAAAAAAATTTATGTGTGATTCTGGGGACAGAATCCTTTTAAGGAGGGAAGATTGTAACGATTGAGATTTTATATTAAATTTTAAATATTTATTGAGTTAAATAAATATTTTATGTGATTTATTTATTGAGTTAAATAAATAATTATGTGATTTATGGAAGCGATTTAATTAAGTGTTATATATTAATTAAATGAATGTGTAATATTTATTTAATTAATGTATATTAGTTTATATTATAGTTCTAATTTAATTGAGATAATTGAATTAGAGGAATTATGTGATGAACTGTTATATGGATTATAATTAGCGAATAATTATAATTATGTGGTAATTTTATGTGATGAATTGATGTTAGATTTTAATTGATTAAATTAGATGATTAATGTTTAATTAATTAAAATGTGATATTTAAGTATGTGTTAAAATGATTTGTTAAAATAAAAGAAAAAGGATTTTAAATGAGTTTAAATAAATAAGGCTTTGCATTTATTTTAAATCTATTTTACCAAACATGGCCTTAGTTATAATAACCTGTTTTTTTTTTAAAATAATGTTGTTTTGGCCAAACAAAGCCTTAAGGCCTTTTGAATTTTGAAACTAATGTAACTGCTAAATTAATTAGGCTAATTAGTATTAGTTAGTACGCGTATTATATTATATTACGTTAGTTCTATACTACGTTAGATTAATCCTAAGTCTAAACTAAGAGCAAAGAAGAAAGAAAAGAGCAGAGGAAAAAGAGAAAGCAGAGAAGAGTTGGAGAAGAAGAGAAGGAAGAAGAAGCTTGTGGAGGCTAGAGTGAATTTTTGTTTTCTTCTCCTATCACCGAAAGGTAATCCATAATCTCTACTTTCATATTTTCAAAACTCAATTTAAGTTTCATGTTTTATTCTCTGTGAAAATTGAGTTTTCATGTAATAGTATAAACATGGATGATATATATATAGGTGGTGTTGTTCATGGTGAATTATATGGTTATCAATGAGTTTCAAAAATCAAATTACTGTAGAAATATATTTTAACAGAAAATTCATGTTTATATGAGTTCATATGGAATTTCATGAGTTTATATATTATGGGTGATTTTATATTGAGAAATTGGTATATGTTAGTATGTTGTTTAGAAATTTTCTATGATACTACCTTAAATCATGAGAATAAAGCATGTGTTATAAGTTGAATTGCTTAAGAATTTGATTACAGTGACTTATTTTGGAAAATATATGAGTTTTCATGAAAATGGCCAAATTGGATTTTTAAAACTTGTGATTATCATTGTTTAAATGGTTTTGTGTTGTGGAAGCATGTTATATATATGTATAATTGCATAGGTATGATTTACAATGTTTAAATTACTGTAAATATCCATTTGTTGGCTTGTATGGGTTAATCGGTGAAGCAGAGTAACGTGGTTGTTTGCGTCTGACCGAGTTGCTGCGCAGCTGCGCCGGCAGCAAGGCCAGGAGCAGCGCAGCTGCGCCGCTTGTCCTTCCCAGATCCTTACCCTGCGCAGCTGCGCCGGTGCCAAGACCTGTGGCTGCGCAGCTGCGCCGTGCACCGTGCAGTGGCAGTGAGTTTTAGTCAAGTATGTAGTGTGTTGTTATGTTTCCATTACATTATTCCTAAGATAATGAGCATGTATCTAGCTGCTATAACATGTGTTAACATGAAGTTGATAATTTCATAATTCGAGAAAAAGAAAGTTTTGAAAACTTAATATAGTATTTAAATTATAAGATATAATTATTTAATTTTAAAATAAGTTACTTAATTATAATTTGATTAATTATAATTAAGAGTAAATGTTTAATTTAAATTATAGTTCTGTGAAATTATAATGTATAGAAGTTGATTTATTGTAATCAATTAGATGTTAATTTAAATTATAATCTATGTGATTATAATTTAATAAATGCATGTTTAATTGTGGATTATAAATTGATAATTGCATGATTAATTATAATTTGTGTAATTATAATGCATGATATAGTTTAATTGATTATAAATTATAATTTGTTTATAATTTAAAAGATAATTATAATTTAAGTAATTATAATTTGAGTAAGTGTTTGAATTATAATTGTTTAATTATAATTTAGTTAAATACATAATTAATTTAATTATGTGAGTATGTGGGTGATGTAATTAATTATGTGATAGTTGATTATTTATTTAATTAGAGTGAGTTAACCATGAGTGTTAACCACTTGTGTGAATTAGTTATGTGTTAACTAATTTAGATTTTTGTGACTTAATATATATGTGTAGGAAGTATTAAAGTACGTGAATTATGTTAAGTAGCTTGCGCTTAAGGCAAGTTTTCTAAACCCTAATCTTGTATTAATTTTATGCAAGTTTTCTAAACCCTAATCTTATATTAATTTTATGCAAGTTTTCTAACCCTAAACTTGTTAATTCTATACAATTTCTTTGAATTCATATATTCATTGTTGAGAATGTCCTTTCCATTTCTGTATTGGACAATTGTTTATTTAATTAAACTGATATTAACTTATTGTTCAAGTAAGATCTAGTTTATTATTTTAAATGCTTTAAGTATACTTCTAAAGCATATGTTAATTCATAACTCTTTTATTTATGAATTATTGAAAGTCGATTCAACTAATCCTTAGTTGATGAAGGTGAATTCTAAATTACCTTTGTAAGATTATCCAAACCAAACTTTCTTTGGTGTGGACTCGAATTCAAATTACTGAGTTGAACAACCCTATTTACTAGGGGAGGTTACTACGCATAGTGTTAAGATGTTTGTGCACAATGCATGGTACGAAAGGCTGATCCCCCTAAGTACGAGTTAAGGTCCATAGTCTTATTGACTGTTAAAGGTTTAAATAGAAATATTTATAACCTAGGACAAGAAGAGTTCAATGGTCCTGTGACTCTCAGATAAATTCTATATTCGAATTTTAATGTTGATATAGAATTATTATTCAATTCTTTATTATTGAAGCAAGCTAAGTTGTTCAGATTCTTTTAAATATATCCTTTCATGTCTATATTATTGTTAAACTCCAGTGAGTTGTGGTTTGCTCACTCTTGTATTAAATAACAATTTCAGTAAAGGTTGATAATGCTGATGCTCCGTCTACAAGTAAGGGCAAAGGAAAGTAAAGCAAGTGAAGACTTGTTTTAATTATTTTGAAATGATTGTAATGAGACAGGAATGTTATATTTTCACATTTTATTATTTCATGTCAGGTTTAGAGTATCCCGGGATTATTTTAAAAAAAAAGGTTGTAACCCTTGTTGTAAGAGAGATTTATTTATTTTAATTTAAGTTGTAGCTTATTTTGCATTATTCATTGGGTAGATGTATGTTATATTAGAAAGTGAACACCAAATCACGTGGAAACGAAGTACCCGGATTTGGGGGTGTCACAGCTGGAGAATATACACAACGTATTCCATATTTTCATGTTACGACCTTACAAACACGACTATAAACATGTAATAGAATACGAGCCTTTACAATTTGATAAAGACTTAACTTATGAAGAAGTGTCTGTTCAAATAGTTGATAGAAAGAAACACGTACTTAGAAATAAAGTGATACCTTCGGTTAAGGTAATTTGGAGAAACCACAGTGCTGAAGAAGCCACGTGGGAACTCGAAGATGTAATGAAAAAATCGTAGTCTCAATTATTTGCCTAATTGTTGTGTAACCCCTTACATATCGATTCTGGGGACAGAATCCTTTTAAGAAAGGAAGAATAGAATAGACGAGATTTTTTTTTGTGATTCTGGGGACAGAATCCTTTTAAAGAGGGAAGATTGTAACGATTGAGATTTTATATATTAAATTTTAAATATTTATTGAGTAAATAAATATTTTATATGATTTATTTACTTAGTTGAATAAATAAATTATGAGATTGTGGAGTGATTTAATTAAGTGTTATATATTAAATAAATGAATACTTAATATCTAATTTAATTGATGTGTATTGATTTTATAGTATAGTTCTAATTTAATTGAGGTAATTAAATTAGATGAGTTATGTGATGAGTGTTACATGAATTATAATTAGCGAGTAATTATAATTATGTGATAATTCTTATGTGATTAATTGATGTTGAATTTTAATTAATTAAATAGGAATGTTAAAGATTTAAATAATTAAAGTGTAACATTAAAGTATGTGTTAAAAGGATTTATTCAAATAAAGAAAAAGAGCTTTTAAATTGTTTTAACCAAACAAGGCCCTTAATTTTGTTTTAAAAAGGCTTTTGGCAAACAGGGCCCTTGCATTGTTTTAAACCTATTCTAACCAAACAATGCCTTAGTACTAAAATCTATTTTTAAAAATAAAGGTTTGCCAAACATGGCCTTAAACTTTTCAAATTCTTGTAACCTATGTAATTAGTAAGAGTTAATATGGTAATTAGTATTATACTTATTACTTATATTAATAATATAGGTTACATATATATTATATATGTATATGTGAATTATATAATATACGTTAGATAAGTAAGTTACGTTAGTTTTACAAAGAAAGAAAAAAAAGCAGAGAAGAGGGTTAGAGAAAATTCTCAGAAAAGAAGAAGAAGAAGAAGAAGAAGAAGAAGAAGAGAAGCTTTGAGAAAGCAAGAGGAGAGATTTACACCATCATCATCTTCTTATTCAATCATCAAAACAAAAAGGGTATAATTACTATCTTATAGTTTTAAAATTTTAATTGATTGTTCTTCTTTATTTTGAGTTCTCTATGAATATGAAAATTTCGTGAGATTGTGTAAACATGAATTGTATATATATATATATATATATATATATATATATATATATATATTGTGTTTATATACTGTTTATAATTGAATTGTATGCTATAAACGATTTTCAGAAATTCAATTTGTTGTAAAAATAAGTTTTAATGGAGAATTTGTGTTCTTATGAATTTTTATATTTTTGGTTGAATTAGAATGAAAGATTGATGTAAACATGAAATTTATGTGTAATGTGTGTTATAGCATATTTATATATGAGTTGTATAGTTGTCTTAGCGATTCAATCTACGTAATTAAGATGAATATGAAGAAATCATGTTCATAGTAATTTACTGTGAACTAATTTTGAAAGAATAGCCTTTGAAACTATCAAATTGGTGTTTGATTATGAATTATTGTTTAAATTGATCATGGATTATGTTAATATGTTAAGAATTAGAGTTATTGGAATTGGAATTACATGAATTGATTGAAAAACGAATTCGTAATAGAAAATTTTGTCAAGAACGCTTAATATTGTGTTTTCTTCAAAAATTGTGAAAACTTGGTTTTGATTATGTGTTGCAAGGATTTTGTTTGTTATAATCATGTTAAAGTGTCCAAAATATTGTTGTCTTTAAGTTTCATGTTCATCATGTTGAGAAACATCGGATTTTGGTGTGATGAAATAAGCCAAATTAGCTTATTTCTCTGTCGTTCGAGAGCTAGGGGAACCCACTAGTAGTGGGCCCCACCCCAGCGGGGCTTTTAGCCTTGGGGGACCCGTCCCAGTGGGTTAACATGCTGTCAGGGAATTTTGTTTTCCCTTCGTTGAGTTTTCATGCCGCGTTTGTTTAGCTAACTTATTTTTATGACTTGTTAAGTGTAATAGGTGATGAGATAACATACTTTTGATGTGTTTAAGATAGATTGAAATCTTATATGAATGTATTACATGTGTACGGGTGTATTACTTTCATAAGGTAAACATAATGATTTAAAGCGTTATAAGCTTGTGAAATGTATGTCGTGAGTATAGACTCACGTATGTGGCTAGTTAGCAACCTATGTTGCAAACAACGTTGTGAGTTGGACTTGAGTATGAAGTTCGATGGTTTAAACGTTATAGTTAAGTACTAATAGACATTTTAAACGTAATGTAATGTGTAGGGTAATTGTGAAAGTGATTGTAATTTTAAAGTGTAGCTTGCGCTTGAGGCAAGTTCTCTACTCCTTATCTTTTACTTGAGCAAGTTCTCTACTCCTTATCTTTTACTTGAGCAAGTTCTCTAATCCTTATTCTTTTACGTTAAGCAAGTTTCTATTTCTAAACTTGTTATTTATTTTGTGCAAGCTTTGTAAACCATTCGTGTACACTATGCAAGCCTTATCATTATATCTTTTCATTGTACAAGTTCTTTAACCCTTGCTCAATATATCATGAAAGTTTACTTCCGTTTATTAACTTGTTATATGTTGTATAAGTTATCATGAAATCTATTGTTGTATCTTACATTGATTCGTAATTCTTATATTATCGAACAGTTAAAGCATTGTGAGTCGATTCAACTACTCCTTAGTTGATGATAGTTAAAATTCCAAAGTTCCTTTATCTATCCAAACCAAACTTTCTTTGGGACGGACTTGTATTCAATTATTGAGAATGAACAACCGTATTTGTTAGGGGACATTTATGCGAAAGCGTTAAGATGGTTGTGCACAATACATGGTACGAAGGACTGATCCCCATAATTACGAGTTGAAGGTCCATAGTCTTAATGACTGTTAAAGGTTTTAAATAGAAATATTTATAACCTAGGACATAGTTCAAGGTCGTATGACCCTCAGATAAATTATATAATCGAATTTTAAAGATGATGAAAGAATTATTATTCAATTCTTTATTTTGATGAAATTAAAGTCATTCAAACCTTTCAAAGTTATTCAGTTATGTCATATCGCTGTTGTATTTCAAGTGAGCTTTCGTTTGCTCACTCTTGCATATTTTATCACCCCTTGCAGTTGAAGCCAAGAATGTTGATGTACCGTCAACAAGTAAAGGAAAAGGAAAGATGAGCAAGTGAAGGCTTGTTGTCTTCAATATCTGATTGTAATAAGACTTAGTGATTACGTTATTTTATTTTCGCATTAATGAAATTGATGTTAAGGTTGAGTTAACCCTGGGATTTATTTTGGACAAGTTGTAATCTTTTTTCAAGGAAGATTTGGTTGAAGTTTTTATGAAGGTTGTAATTTGTGTTGTAATTATTTACTATTGGGTAGATGTATGCTTTAATTAGAAAGTGAACACCAAATCATGTGAAAACGAAGTACCCGGATTTGGGGGTGTCAGAAGAATACTATTTACACAATGTTCAAGAATATTAATTCTCAAAACTTTCAAGTTTTCCTTCAAAATATTTTAAACCAAGCTATATCGATCTAGTATATGCAAGGTAACTTAACAACTACATTTCATGCACGTTGATACACGTACATAGGGTCCAAGGTCAGAACTCAAAGGACACTAAATTTATAAACTTCCGTTTCTCAAAAACTTTAAGTTTTCTTTTAAAAAATCATTAATACCAAGGTAATTCCATTTCTTATTGCATGGCAACCTTAGGTCACATATTAGACTCATTTATACATTTATTAGAGCCAACTAGGATGCTCAACAAATCAAAAAACACAAAAATTCATTTTTCATTTCTGCAGAATGGCGCGGACCGCGCCACTCTTGTTCCATACCAAAATGTGCTTCTACAATAGCAGAGCTCAAAACAAAATCCACAATTCCTCATGAATCATCCTTGAAATCCATCACATTGCATTTATAACATATATATAGACTCTACTAACAGGTTACCATCATCTCACATATCAATTCTTACTAATTCATGCAAATTTCTATAAATTGTAAATGCTAAACTTCAAAACATGAATAACATTATACCTCTTGAAGCTTGCATTACTTAAACTAGCTTCAATTTCAGATTCTACCAATCTAACAACTCACTCTCCATATGAACTTACCTAAGAATTCAAGCAACTTGAATTGTGAAGGGAAAGGGTCTCTATTTATAGAAGAACTCTTACCCAATTCATGGCTTTGCCCAACATTTCAAACCAAAGGAAGGAAGGAGAAGATGATGGACAAAAAGAAGTTGGTGGAGAACACTATTAAGCCCAATCCCCCCTTCATTATCACCATCATTGCATAGCCTTGATTACTCCTTAGCATAGGCCAATGGCCTCTACTTACGTGAATGAAGAAAGAATGACACTCAATTTGGGACACTCTCTCTTAAAACTCAGCATTTAGTAACATGGGTGTAAGCATACTAGGTTTTATTTCTTTTGGACTACACAAGTCACACTTGATAATTTAATGTTGCTACATTAATTTAAGTCATGGGTACATATACACAAATCTACATATATGTACACCCACATATACACAAGCATACCAATACGTATAATAATGTACCTCATGTACATTGGTTTAATCCAATTAATATTTTAATTGGACTAAATATAATTTGATTGGGTATTCTCAACCCATCATTTTCCATAAAATTTATTATCTCAATTATACCCAATTATTATAATGATAATTAATATCAATTATTTATTAACTTAGCAATAATTTAGCAATTAAACTAACAAACTCTACACACTAATGCATGGCCTCAATTTATAGCCAAGTTATTACCCTCCTATGCGCATTACACAAGGGGCAAAGAAGAGTTGGTGGATAACTCCCACCAACTACTACTATTCATTGTACCCTAGTCATTGGGCTAACCATCATTGCTATCACATGGGCTATCTTGCAAGCTTATTTAACTTCAATTTTCAGCATACTAAGGGTCATGGGAGTGGTCTATTGCACCATGTTACATTTTGTTATCTCACTTGTACATAATGCTAACATACAAGTCTTTATACACACATTTGTATTCAAATACTTCCCTTATACATCCATATACATATATACTTATACATATATGTATACATGCATCCCTCTACAAAATATTACACATTATATGTACATTTAACAATACCGAATATAGTTTGATTGAATATTGTCACACCACATTATTGTAAACATTATTATTTCACTTATACTTAATCATTGAAATAATTATTAACAATGATTATTTATTTAGTTTAATTTAATATCCTTCATAAAGTACACTTTAATGTACCACACACATTGTCACATAGGTCCATTTATGTAACTCATGTGACTCATTTCACTTTACCATATAGTTTCTTATATTATATAGTTACCTTGAAGTGTCGCACTTCATTTCATATCATATAGATGTAGCTACTATATAACATATAATTACATATCATTGCACATAGCAATTAATCCCCATAATAACATTAATTAATTCATTTAGTAGTTCCTTCATTAATTTATTTAATGAATTGCTTATTCCACCATTTTGCCACACTAGGCATATCTCACAAGCTTAAATTAAGCTCATTACCATTTTCAGCCATATCATTTAATCATCTCATAATCTTATTCATTTCCATCACATTACTTACTTATACTATGTTCAATTTACTTAAAACTATTATGTCTCAAGGTTCACATAACGACAAATGTCGTGAACGAAAATATTCAAATATTATTTATAACATTTACGGTAATATAGTAACTCAAGTTATTTAGTAAATTAAGATAACTTAGTTTTTTTTATAACTTTAACCCTCTTGGAAATACATTACTATAATAACAATTATGTATTCCTCCATAACATGACATAAAATATTTTTATTATAATTTTGGAAGCTAAAGGCGTTAATTATTATAAAAGAATTCACTCATTATCTCAAGATATTATTCTTAATATAATATCTATGTCTCATTAAAGTAATTACATGTACGGCACATGTACACATTATATATAGAAAATAAGTTTATCCCCTATTATGATAAATTATTTCTATCAATTCATTTACATATAGCAAATATATTTTAATATATTTACCATATTACTTAATCATTCATATTACCTCATACAAAGTTATATAAGGTAATATCATTATATAAAATAATATTCTCCCTTTTATTAAAATAATTCACTGATAGAATTTATTTTAATATCCTTATACAAAATACAATAATTGTTTCTCTTTCCTTTCTATAAATTGTCCCCAAAACAATTTCTTCAATCTTCACATCTCGCCGTATATCAAATTAATTAATAATTCTCTAACCAACATTTATATAAAGATATATTGATTTTCTCCTCTCTTCAACAACGTATTTATATTATTAACGTCACACGAACATTAGACTTTCGCACATATTACCATGCTATAAAACAATACTAATTTCATTTTCCTTATCTGAAACACATACATTAATTCACCCTTTACTTAAGTGATCTTAAACCCTTTACTATATCACTATAGTTAATTAAGGTTTTAATATTAAAATTATATTATTCTATAATATAACTTTAAATTTAAATTAACCAATATTTATTCTCGTTAGTCAATTCTCTTAACTAAATAATTCATGCTTTGCTATCTCAATCCATCTATGGACAACTTAAGCACTAATTATATCCCATATTACATCATACTAGTCACTAGTATATATATTCAAGAAAATGGTGATTATTCATTAAAGGTATTTAATGTCACCAACTTACTATGATAAAATAATTTTATAAATTATTTAATATCGATAGATAAATTTTATCCATCTTCTTTACTTCAAATAAATTGTCTCTACAATAAATAACAAATATATCATAATAATATATTTATTAAACACAAAATCATATATTGCATAGTTCATAATACCCTATGCAACATAATACCACATACCTCATAACCCATATATATTCTTATTCAAACACAACACATGCCTTAAGAATTTTATTTACTAGATTCTTATTTTAATAATTTTTGAAAATTCGGGTTCTTACAGTTGGTCTTGTTTATCACCACGACCAAATATGCTAACTGTCCAATCTGTTCCTTAATGGATTTGATTTCTTGTTCCATCAGGAACTGCCTTTCTGAGAACTCCCAACTATCTGGGCTATTAGTGCTGGATTGAGTTGACTCTCTGACATACCGGAGGTATTTGGATCCTTCTCCATTCTTTGTGTTAATCATGTTAACACCTTCCTCTTTGTGCCGAGGGAGGGGATTATCTTGCATATGCGGCTGCTCCGGTTTGGTCACCACAATCTCACCGTTGTCTATTAAGTCTTGGATTTTATGTTTGAGAGACCAACAGTCTTGTGTATCATGGCCCGTAGATCCGAAATGGTATGCGCACTTCTTACTTGGATCAAAATTCCTTCCCCCGGTATTGGTTGGTAGAAGGAGTTGAACAATCTTCTTTTGTGCTGTCAACAGTTTTAGCACGTTCTCGAGTGAATCCCCTAAAGGGGTGAACGTTCTCTGACGTCTGGCCTCCGCAGTTTTCTAAAATGGAGGATTAGAAGGTTGGGCTGGAGCTTGAAAAGGGGAATAGTTCCTCATTTGAATGGGTATAATGTTCGAATCGCCCTTCTGATTCTGTCCTTGCAGTATTAAGGACACTTCTTCTTCTTTCTTCTTGTGTACTCTCAGGGGATTACTCCCATAACTCCCAGATTGGATATGCTCGGCAATGGCTTCCAAGGCGGTAAAATCTTTTATCTCCCCAGATTTCAGCCCCATTTCAGCCATCTCTCCGTGTTTGATCATCTCTGAGAATGGTTTTCCTATGCCTGCTAGGACCCTTTCATAATATGGAGCTTCATGAATGTCGATGAAGGTCATAACTATCTCAGACTTAGTCACAGGTGGGGTGACTTGTGCTGCCACCCACCTCCATCGTTGGACATATTCCCTGAATGATTCAGAACTTTGCTTTTTGATTTTGGTGATTTGATATCTGTCCGGAGCCATTTGGGACTGAAAGCTGTATTGATTGAGGAAGGTATGTGCTAGCTCTTCCCAGCTATGATTCTTAGAATTGTCTAATCGGGCATACCAGGCTCTAGCCTCTCTGTTTAGACTCTTCTGGAATAATTGCATTCTGAGCTTCTCGTCCTCTATATAGGATCCGAGCTCTCCAATTAATACCTTCAAATGGGTGTAGGGATCTCCTAATCCATCATATTTGTCAAAATCAGGGACTTGAAAATTTTTAGGGTAACAAGCCTAGGGGAATATACATAAGTCTGAGTAATTGACACTCCCAAATGCCTCAGTCGCTTTGATGGACCGGATGGTTTCTTCTATTTGTTGTAGTTTCTTCTGGATATCACCAGCTAATTCCTGCTCTTTGTTGAGGTTGGTGGTTTCAGGGGTTTTGTTGGTCATGTCCTAGTTCCGTGGTTCAGGAATCTGAGTGTCTTTCTTTCTAGTCTCTTGATTGCCACCGGGTGTAGATGGTTTTGTATGACTGGGTGTTTGCTTCCCTTGAAGGCTTTTGCTTTGTTCTTTCAGGAAAATAGCAAATTCTGCTATCTGGTTCTTCAATCCTTCAAACTCTTCCGTAGAAACAGGGGTGGATTCTTGCTGAGCACTTGAAGCCATGTCTGGAGATGGACGTAGTGCTTTCTTAGATTTTGATCTAGTGACTGGACCGATTTTTACCTACAACAAACATAGGTGTGTTAATTTCCTGATGTAGGTATCGTTCGGATGCATGTTATGTAATGTGTTTTATTTTTGAGGTTTTTTAATCTTATCTTGTAAAACAAAAGTTAGTTGTTTTGATGACAGGATAGTATGACAGGATTTACATGGAAGGTATATTTACATTATGAAATTTACATGGAAATTGGAAAATTGACATTGAATTGAAAGAGGAAGACATGAAGAAGCTTCCCTTCGGATTTGGTTAAACATAGGCTGGCCTGTCTTAGGCTACTCTCGCGGCTTTTTGGCATGAAGGTCCCCAGATCATCGCAATCTATTAGAGGGAAAATTAATCCTATCTTTTAATTGGAGCGGATCTGAGTGGTACCTTTCTTGAGCCTCGCAGAATTAGTATTCTTTGAGTCCAGTAATCAAACACCGACGGGTTTGCCTCATGGTGGAGGAATCACACAACATACATTCACATACATCGCGTCTCACCGTATGAAATGATGACATTGTGTGAAGCACTAATGTAAAGTAGTAAAGCATTCATTCACATCCATTTAATTTAAAATGCAACATCCACACACACACACACAGATAGAAATGGAAATTTGAAAAGATTTGAACGCGGCCTGAGCCCTCTAATTTCCCTAGCAGAGTCGCCACCTGTCGACGTCGGGAAAAAATTATGTTAGCATTGGACGAAATCTTTCTCTCTGCCTAAGTCTATTATTTTCTACCCTTATTACCTTGTTGTTTATGAAGGGTGATGTTTTTTAGAAAAAGGCCAACATGTATCATGTCGACGATTTGAACGGTTTACAGAGTCGCTAGTTGGTAGATTTCAAATGGTTGTACCAACTCAACCGAGTTTTGTTTGCAAGTAGGCCTAATTACTGGACACTGTCGAAACTTGATCTTTGAAACTGAAGTGCTAAGTTCGGGGGCTTGGTTAAGTGGGGGGAAGGTGTTAGGAACCCCCCTAACTCTCGTGAAACATGGTACCGCATCTTTTTAATATTTCCCTTTTTATTTACAATGTGTGTGTGGATGCTGGAAGAAATTGGGCCTACATTTGTTTGTATTGAATGTATTGGCATGATTCGTTGAACCTATATACGAAGGGTTTGATTTGATATGCAAAAGTCCTTTTTAGACAATATATGGAAATGCTGTTTTGAAGGCTGGTTTTCGCTCACGTAGGAATTGAAGCATGTTGATACTTCAATTTTTTTTTATCTTTTTAGCCTTTTGGCTCAAATTGAATGGTGAGTTATCGGACTGCGAAGCATCCTCGACCACAGAATATAGACAAGTGTCGGTCTTCTCATGGGCATGACATCCATCGGAGTGACTCTAGCACGACAAACTATTATTTCATTATGTTTGAGACCTTTAACCCGGATAACCATTTCAAGGTCTTTCGAATGTACATTTTTACAGAAAAATTGGCAGGATACATTTGTATTGTGGAGTTTGTCCATCGTGGGAATCAGATTCTGATCAATTTGATCATGAATCCCACGATTCCTAGGCTCACAGAGGGAAGCCAAGAAAACCTGCACAGCACAGATATTTGCAGAAAATATATATTTATATCTAGACGTCGCCAAAACCAAGGATTCATCAATCAAATCCTGGTATGCACGTAGCCAAAGCTTCTCGTTCCTACTAGATAGCGATCTAAGGGTCGCGAGGTTGCTTTAATAATGAATAAAACTAGAAAGAAAGCTAGATTTAAATAAATCTTAGCCATTCTAACTTCTCAGTTCCAGTTGGACCTATTTTGAACAGTTTGAAAGATAGAAAGAGCTAGATTTAAAGAAATCTAACTTGCCAGAATTGATATTTAAAAAGAATTCATATCAAATTAATACTTGCAGCAGATATTTAATCACAGCGAATAAAGAATATATTTATATATATATATATATATATATATATATATATATATATAGATATGAAAGCTGTAAAGGACAATGGCTTTTCACTCTCAGGCCCGGACTGGAATGTAAAAATATATATATATATATATATATATATATATATATATATATATAAAAGCTATAAAAAGCCACGAATTAATCCAGGCTTGACAGAATGGAAATATATATATATATATATATATATATATATATATATATATATATATATATAAAAGCTGTAAAGGGCGACGGATTTCAAATCCTATGCCCGGACTAAAATGGAAATATATATATATTTATAAAAGCTGTAAAAAGCCACGGAGTAATCCAGGCTTGACAGAATGGAAATATATATATATAAAAGCTATAAAGGGCGATGAATTTCAAATCTTATGCCCGGACTTGAATGAAAAATAAATAAATATATATATATATATATATATATATATAAATATATATATATTTATATATCTATAAAAGCTGTAAAAAGCCACGGAGTAATCCAGACTTGACAAAATAGAAATATATATATATATATATATATATATATATATATAAGCTGTAAATGAGCCACGAATTAATCTAGGCTCGACGGAATGTAAAAATATATATAGAAAAGCTGTAAAGGGCGGCGGATTTTCGATCCCAGGCCCGCACAAAAATATAAATATAAATATATATACATATATATATATATATTTATATATATATATATATATTTATATTTATATATATATATATATATATATATATATATGGTCAGTCTCTCCAGCGAACTATAAAGAGCGAACTAAAAATGAACTGGCTATAGCTACGGTTTTTTCCGTCGCTATAACATAAAAAGCCGGTTTTTTATGTTATAGCGACAAAAAAAACCGTCGCTATAACCGGTTCATCATTAGTTCGCTCCCTATGGTTCGTTAGAGAGACCGACCCTATATATATATATATATATATATATATATATTTATAAAAGCGATAAAAAGGCCACGAATTTCCAATCTAGGCCAAACTGAAATATAAATGTTAATATATACAGTTAGTATATATATATATATATATTAAAGCAATAAAAGCAATGAATTTAGCAATCTAGGCCAAACGAAGTTAGAAATATATATATATATATAGTTATATATATAAAAGCAGTAACTACCACGGATCTGCCATCCGGGCTTGACAGAATTGAATAGTATATATATAGTTAAATATATACATAAAAAGTTAAAAATGCCACGAATCAACGATCCAGGTCGTGCAAGTTAGTACATATATGTATATATATACATAAAAGCGAGTAAAAGCCGCGGATCGTTGATCCGGGCTATGCAAATGCGAAAAAATGTATATATGTACTAAAGTGTACTAAAATGTAAGCAAAAACGGCCACAGAACTAAGTTTTGGGAAAAATCAGAAGATAAAACTTTACGTGCACGTGTATAAATACGCAATGAAGTAGGAAACGAGTTCTGATCGTAAAAATAATTACAATGGGCTGCTAGACGGGCTTTTTTGCCACTTGGTAGGCTTAAAATAGACGTTTCCATCGGTTTATTTTGGTATGTGGTAGTATATGAGTATACCTATGTGTTAGAGTAATA
Organism: Panax stipuleanatus; assembly: GCA_020205555.1. Classification (NCBI taxonomy): domain Eukaryota; kingdom Viridiplantae; phylum Streptophyta; class Magnoliopsida; order Apiales; family Araliaceae; genus Panax; species Panax stipuleanatus. The sequence goes on from CM035124.1 coordinate 148,691,686, forward strand.
AAACCTAGGTTTGGAGTACAAGAAGTCGGGCTAAGAAGCGAAATGGGTGGAGTTTTAGAGCATTTTCTTTTTTTTTTCTTCTTTTTTTTGGCAAGGGGGCACTTATATTTAAAGACCCGATGGAAGCAACCTACCCGCGGAAGCTGCGGGTCTACCTGCGGTTCCATGTGGCAGAGCCCACATGGTGGGTCCCGTCATCTCAAAGTATGTGCACTCCGAGCAACGCGATGTCAGGTTCAAAACTTTCTAACTTTTGATCGGAGCGTCCGTTTGAGGTGTGCTATACCTTTTCGGAAAGCCCTCGCTGAGAGCGTCACAATGAAATGGGACAAAACCTTTTCTGAGTCCTAGAAGATGGGTTCATAACTGGATCTTTGTTTCTTCAAAGTTTGTCCGTTGAGTTGTATTGTGCTATTTTCACTCGGGATCAATGTTATGGTTCTTTCTGACCTTCATTGCATCAATTTGGCTTGATTTTGACTGAATTGGCTTTAAGTTGGTAAAATAACCAGTTTTGCCCCTCTAGGGGTTGTCTCCTGTACAGGCACGGTCTTTGAATGTCTTCCCAGGGTTGTCTTCGAGGTTCTGATCCTAGTCGATTCTGTTTGTCCTCAGGGTTATCTCTGAGGCTGACTTGGTTTCCCAGGGTTGTCTTTGGGGATGATGTGATACTTCGGGGTTGTCTCTGAAGTTAACTTGGCTTTCCAGGGTTGTCTCTTGAGTGATTTGGACCCCCCGATTTGTGACCGGGGCTGAATTGAACTCTCGGGATGTGATCGGTGCTGAATTGGATCTCCCGGTGTTGTCGTCGGGGAATAAATTCTCATTTATAAATTCTTAAAAATCCGGGATGTCACACGCCATTAGCTCTCTGCTCATAGTATGTCGGGTCTGTCCCTGCTCTGCCGGGTAGTGGTATACACCATCGATCACCCTCTCAATAGCTGAGCGAAACACGTACCCCATCGTGTTCATTTTCCTCTTCTTACATCTGACTTCATCTTCTAAGTAGTCTGCCTTCTCATTTGCTGCTTCCCACTTCTCCTCGAAGTGGATCCTATCCATCACCTCCAACTTTAGTTGAGTACGAAGAGCCTCCTTCTCCGTCTTCTCGCTCAACTCTCTCTGCTCTACCTCTTCCAGCTTTCTTTCCAGATCCACATTCCGAGATACCGACCTGCGAAACAAAGTCCCCATCTGGATCCCTACCTCCCTGCGGTATGCAATCTCTACCTCTAACTCCTGCATCGCTAGCTTCCTCTGGTGGTCCTCGTCCCTCAACTTCTGGAACCCGGATTCCCTTTCTTGAGATCAACCTCTAGCTCATGCACTCTATAGTCTAGCTCTAGGATTTCCTCCTCATACTCTCCTAGTATCTGCTCCTTGACAGTAGCTTCATCAAAGTCCTCTATAGGCTCGCCCTCCGTAGGCTCCTCCACTAAATCGGACTCTACCTCAATCTCGTTCTGGTCAACAAACTCGGACGGTGCAACTGCCTGCACAGGCACAGCCTCTAGAGGTGCCTCATATACAACATGTAATCTCAGGGCTCCTTCTTTGCCACTCTACTAGGTCCTCCCAGGTCTGTCACCCTACAATCAGAAACACAAGACAAACAAACAACAAATCCATTAGAATGTTAAATAAAACATAAGTTCATTGTATAGAATGAAATTATATTCCATAACACACTAAGTCTCTCTAAGAAAACTCTACATGAGTCTCATTCCTTTCTATCTTCTAAGTTCTCCTAAGTTATAATCTAAGGACTCTAGCTCCTAAGGTTTATAACTACAGCTCTGATACCAACCTGTGACGCTCCCAAATTCGGACCGCCACAATCTCGGATTCGGTTCGTCACGTTCTAAATAATAATATCTTGCGCAACGGAAATACACATACAAATAGATTACATTTATTTAATATAACCATTCATGTCCCAATGTTTCGTAACTTAAACATCTCTTACATCTTAAACATAACTTAAGCATACATAATCTTAACTAATAAATAATAATATATAAACTTATTATAATCATAATAGTTCTAATCAAGTACAAGCTACTCCGTAGCCATGCCCATGCCCTTGTCAGTGCCCGAGGGTCCGCCTTGCTCTGTCTTAACTGAAATGTTTTTAGGGAAAAGAAAGAATGAGCAACAAGTTTGCCCAGCGAGTAATATAGCAATAAAGGGATAATATAGTCTTCAATTCCCAAGGGTACGACAATAAAGGATAGTTCAAGAATAACAAAAGTATCAAAAATTCTCAATAACAGTCGCTAATGACAGAAAGATATCAATAAGATTCAACACTTAAACATTTCAAGATTTCAAAATAATGAGTACTGAGCAGTCACTAAGGACTATGAACTTCTACTAGAATTAACAGTAATATGCTGATAATCCAATAAAACAAGTATAACAGGTGATCAGTCTAAAGTACCCTACGTTATGCATATCGTTTAATCGTACTCAAGTGCGCACGTCGATCTCCCGACAATATATAGTTTTTCCCTTCAAAAGGGTTGTTCATCTCAGTCAATATAAGATTTTCGCATCAATCAATTGGTTTGGATCGTTTTCAAATTATGATATAGGTCTAGTCGAATCAATTGGCATGGACCGTTCTTTGAAGGTATATAAGAACAATTATAAGTTCAAAGAATGTAAACAACTTTATCTTAGCTTCTTCAAAGTATTAATTCGTAAGAGATGAATAATAATTTCAATGGTTTACTTATACAACCAATAATAGCACAAGCTTAAGAATGCTCAATAAAGAGTAGGGTTAGGAAACTTGTCTCAAGCGTAGTTTATCAACTTTTAGCTTATCGATACTTTTTGAACCCTATTATAACATATCTACGTATATAGGATATTCATTAGCTAAGTACATTTGGTACACAAACTCGATATGTAAGTTAAATATACACATATAATTCTAACTTAGTCGTATAACCCTATATGTACGTCATTACGTACTTATACACATGTAGCACGAAATCGGTTTATAAGACACCAAGAAATCAAGTAACATAGATACGTGTATAAATATATCCATTAGTTACACAGTTGAACAACATATATTACCTCACATAAGCAATACATACTTAAGTCTTATGCTTGCTACATAGTTATACCACGTATAGCATTATATTTATTTACAACGCTTAATCTATTGTGTCCTTATTATCTTTAGAGTTCCTTTTACAAGTTTACAATCTTTATACCATATCATCATCACATTTGAATACGATTAGTATCAATCAGACTCTTTTTAATAGTTTAGAGTATCATTGTAAACCAATTGACAAAATCAAAAAGTAAGCAAAATACTCAGACAAGATTTTATGCTGGCACAGCTGTGCCCTGGTTAAGCCTAGGGATGGCGCAGCTACGCTGTCCCCTGGCTAGACCAGAGTTGAGCTTTGCTCTACTGCTTCTGTCCAAAACATAAACATACATTGCCACATAATATATACACATATTAAAGGGTCTTGCATGCTTACATAATCTTTCCAAGTTTAACTTATATGTTATAGTTCTAGATTAATATCTCTAATGACTTAAGGCCATACAAGGTTATGAAATTATATAGGCTACTATGTTCGTCGTGTAAACATATGAGGTGGTCATATAATCTGTTAATATGCATGTTCACAAGAGTTTACGTCATATTCGCATAGCTAACATCATTTATTACTTTAAATTATGTCTTATTCATGCTTAACTAACTTTCACGGTATCTAACAAAGTGCGTGCACATGTAGGCCTTCTAAGTGATGTTAAAAGCACTATCATGTATGTTCAAAAATATCAGAATATAGACACATCATGTTCATGCAACTTAGGCAAAAAGTTTAAGTTTTATTTTCGAAATCATTCTCAACGTACACCATGTATTCTAATGCTTACTCAACACTTTAGACTAACATTTCATGCATATCTAGACCATACAAACATGCTCAAAAAGTCAGAACATAAATATCATGGTATGTGTCAAGTCTATTTTCAAAACTTATACTTTCTTTAGTAAACATACACTAATGAAGTCAAACTCGTTCATGCTATGTTAAGGTACTTATATATATATATATATATATATATATATATATGTTAAACCTGTTTTCATGCATGTCTAAGTAATATCAATACGTTAGCACTTAGCAGATTGTAACAGAAATTGAAAATCAAAACTGGTGCCTGGCGCAGCTGCGCTGCACCCTAGTACAAAATGGGCGCAGCTGCGCCCCTTCTCGGCCAAAACTAGAATAGCTTCTGCTCGGCAGAAACAAAACCCAAATACAAATTTTTTTTACGAAATCTATTCTAACTCAGCCACATTACAGTCTTAACATAAATACTAACTTAAATAACAACTATCAATCATTACTCGATCCAATTAACATGGAATTCATGCATAATCCAGAACTTAGAATTTCAAGAACGAATAACATAGAAGTTATACCTCTGCTAGTTGACCTTGCTGCTATATGATTTCCTTTAACCTCAGAATCTCTCCACTGATATATATTCACTCTCAATTCACTTTATAACACTTAGAAATTATCTCAACAAAATCAAATGGGAAGGAGGGAGCTTTATTTATAGAAAATTCAATACACAGACAATGTTATTCTACTCCATTTCAAACCCATGGGAAAGATCAGAATACATTTGTTAAGGAAGAATAGTTGGTAGTTGTTGATTTTCACTGTTGAGCCCATTCCCCATTGATGATTACTGGCTATGTTTGCTGAGTTTGAGAAGCAACTAATAGGCTTAGGCTATTGAGTGCACACGTGAAGAGAAATGACAATGAATGTGGGACAAGACTATATCTCAGCAACTTGGCAAAACAACATACTGCATATTCAATTTTATAACACACATATATATATATATATATATATATATACACACACTTAGGTTATAAATTCCTTTTGAGTGTACACATGAACCTTTAATTATTATAATTTAGCAAGTTGGGGTATATATCTTATACACATAATATAATCCATGTACATTTTGCTAATACCGGATATAATCTAATTGGGTATTATCTTTCCTTATTATCATAAATATATTATTTCAATTATATCTAATTATTGAAATAATCATTAAATAACAATTGTTTATTTAGTTTATTATAATATTCATACATACACCTTAATGTATCTACTTATCACATATTTGTCAAATAAGAATTATTTATGTAACTTACATCATTCATTAAATCTTACTATATAGTTTCTATATATTATATAGTCTCATTTAAGTGTCACACTATAATATAGATGTAAGTACTATATATTATATGCTTAATTATCACATACCTTGCACATAACAATTAATTGAGTAAATATAAATCTTATTATATTTATTAATCATTTACTCATTAACATTTTATTGCTTACAATAATAATTAATTAACAGTATAATAATAATTAATTATTCACTTATTAATTCCTTCATCCTTTAATTAATTAAATCATCATCATATCCATTCTCGTGCCACACAAGACATTCTACGAGTTTATCGTAATTCTCCATATTCTCTTAATTATCATAAATTTAATTTAAAATTAATTGAATTACTCACCTCATAACATATAAACATTTATATTCAAATAAATATTCATTTTCTTATTAATATCAAAATTAATATTTATTCATGAAATTCACGGTTGTTACACCGGTTATGGTTCTCATAAATACAGATTTATGAAATAACCAAGCAGAAGTAGAAAGCTAAACAAATGAAGTCTTCTTACGTGTGGGAATGGAGCAAAGGTTAGTCCATTAAATATAGGAACTTATTGTTTAGCGCCACCTACGGGTAAGTCCATTAGTTTAAATAATTAACAATTTATAAAGTGGATTTTACATACTTGACTTACATGAAAAATAATTTTAAATTGAATAAACTAGTAAAAGAAAAGGAGATAAGCATTCAAAGAGTTGAATATTTGTATTTGTTGAAATACAAGTCTAAATCATTTGAAAGGTTCAAAGAATTCAGAAGTAAAACTAATTGGTAAGGTATATTGATTCTTCGAGTGGATCGAGGAATAAATACTTGTGCAATAAGTTTTAAGATCATCTTAAATAGTTTTCTTAAAATTGATGCTTCCTGATACACAATAATTGAATGGGGTATCTAAAAGGAAAAATAGTACCTGTTGGATATGGTGTGCTCCATAATGATTTTACCGACATTCCAGTATCCTTACAGGGTAATGCCCTGGAAACGGCTGCATATCTACTGTAGACACTCAAAATTTTTCATTCCTGTTACTAACCTTGTAGGATGGTAAAACCGTCTTTTCCCTCCCGGTCATTATATCGGGATGTCAAGTGAAGCCCCGATGATAATACCGGGATGTCAAGCAGCTCCGGTGATAACTCCGAGATGTCAAGCTTAATCCCGATTACTATACCGGGATGTCAAGTTAAACCCCGATCACTACCGGGATGTCAAGTGAAACTCCGGTCACAATACCGGGATGTCAACTCAATCCCGATCACAATATCGGGATGTCAACTTAGCCCCGACGATAACACCAGGATGTCAAGCAGACCCGATGAAAACCACGGTATGTCAAGAAAAGCCTCGATCTCAACCCGGTTGGTGTGAAGAGAATTTAAATGTTAATTTAATATTTATTGAAGTAAATAAATATTTTATTTGAATTATTTATTGAGATTATGTGATTAATATGGAGTAATGTAATTAAGTGTATTATATTAATTAAATGAAGTGAATAAATATTTTATTGAATTTATTTGTTGAGTTAAATAAATTAAGTATGTGATGATGTGGATTGATTTAATTAAGTGCCATATATTTAATTAAATTGATATATTAGCAATGGTGTAGAATAATTCTAATTTAATTAAGAATAATTGAATTTAGATTTAATGTTATGTGCTACGTGTTAATAATAATTTGTTACATGTATTATGTTTAATAAAGAAATTATAATTGTGTAACAATTTAGTATTGTGTGTTTTTATTAATAAATGGGTGTTAGTTTTATTTAATTAGAATATGGTAATTTAATTAAATACGTGTAGTAATTAAACTATAAAGTAAAAGATTTATTAAAATAATGAAAAAGGATTTTAAATGGTTTTACCAAACAAGGCCCTTGTACTTGATTAACCCTATTTCTCCAAACAAGGCCTTAGCTAAAAAGTGGTTTTTAAAATAGCTTTGTTTTGCCAAACATGGCCTTATGACTTTTCAAATCCTATAACTTATGTAATTAGTAATACTTATTATTGTTATAAGTATTATATTTATTATATATATGTTATATATACATTATATATTATATGTGTATGATTATATATGTCAGTTAGAAAACAAAGTACGTTAGTTTTTCTAAAAAGCCTAAGTCTAAGAGAAGAAGAAGAGAGTTAGAGTTCTCAGAATAGAAGGAAGAAGAGGAAGAAGAAGGGAGAACTCAAAGCAAGACCCACTATCATCTTTATCTCTATATCTCTCTTAATCAAAGACTAGCAAGGTTATAATTCTAACCCTAAATTCAATTAAGATGTTTTATTTGGAATTTTTATAAAATTAGCTTTTCATGTGTATAAGATTATGTATTTATATCATGTTCATAGATTTTCATATATATAATTATGTGCCATGAAAAGAATTTTAGAATTCAATCGTCTTAAAAACAAGTTTCTCAAGCATGTGATTCTATATGTTCATAGTTTTAGAATTCTATGTAAAAATCTCTTTGTGAAACTTTATGATTTTGTTCTGTGAATGGGTTATGTATGTGTATATACATGTATATATGTTTACATGAGAGTTTTATAGTTGTTTAAGAATTTCAATCACAAGTATATGATGAACCCTATAAAAATCATGTTCATAGTGTTAGATTATGAAGTTATGTTGAAAATTATTCTTAAATCCTTGATGTGAGCATGAGATATGTGTAATATGTGATATAACATGATTATATATGAGTTATATGGTTGTATTAGCAATTCAAACTAAAATTTTTGATAAACAAGAAGAATTGTGCTCATAATGATTTTCTGTGAACTAATTTTTGAAAAATAGCTTTTGAAACTATCAAATTAGTGTTTGATTATGAGTTATTGTTAAAATTGATCAATTATTATGTTAGTATGTTAAGAATAGAAGTGATTACAATTGGAATCACTTGAATTGGATGAAAAATGAATTCATAGTAGCAATTTTCGTCAAGAACGCTTAAAATTGTGTTTTTCTTCGAATTCCATGAAATCTTGGTTGTGATTAGTTGTTTATATGAAATTTTTATGTTATGAGAATGTTAATAAGCTTAAAATATTGTTTGTCACATGTTTCATGTTTGTCAAGTTGGGAAAATTCGAATTCGGTGTGACAGAATAAGCCTAATTGCCTTATTTCTCCACCAGTTCGCGAAACAGCCCCTCCACCAGCCCTTGGACCCACCCCAGCGGGTGTTTTTGCCTTGGGGGACCCACCCCAGCAGGTACCCTTGCTGTCCGGGGTGGTTTAGTTGTTGTAATGTTGTCCGGGGTGGTTTAGTTTGAGGAGATTCAAGATGATCCGGAACGAGCACGAGTAAACCTACAACTTTCGTTCTTTAATTTTTTTGATTTGAGGTCGTTAGAAAGGGAAAATGGTCATCTTTGTGACTGATGCGTATTCGGAGGCAATCGGAGGGCGTCGGATATGCACATACGCAAGTATAGTGCTGTCGACGATAATAGATGTTGTTCTAAGTTATACAACATGAATGTTAGTAAATATAATGATGTTTAACTTGAAATGTAATTATAATTGGTTAATTATGTGAAATGTAATATGATTATGTGAGGTTATTAAATTACGTGGTGATTAATTATTAACTTATTAGTTAATGAGGAATGAGTTAACCTAAATTGGTTAACTAACGATGAAGATTAGCTATGTAATAATTAACTTATATCGTTAATTATACAAATGGTTTGACAGTGAGTGTCAAACGAGTGAATGGAAGATAATTACGAAGTGTAAATTAGAAAGTGTAGATTAGAATTTACTTAGACGTTTGATAAGCGTTGCTAAGTGACTAATAATTGATGCGTATGGTGCTACGTTATGTAGGATCATGAAGCAGATTATATTAAGCAGTTTTTTGGTAATTGGTAATCCACGAGCCAGGCAAGTCTTTTCGGTTCCTACTTGTCTACGTGAATTTTATGAACTGTTTTAAATTGCATGATATGTTATATATGTTGTAAGCAAGCATGATATGTTATACATGTTGTAATCATGAAATGTCAACGTCAATTTATGACTACACTGTTTTGGTTAAATAATGTTGATTGAGTAAGGAACTCAATCTTTATATTTGTTATGTGAATTAAAGCATGTATGCCATGTTACTTTAATTATTATGAGATTTATGTTGAGCATGTTTATTATGTGATACGTGATGCATGAAAACTGTTAGAACTTGCTGAGCTGTCGAGCTCACTCTTGCAAATAACCATTTTTGCAGGTCAATGATGCAAGGTAAAGATACGTGTTAAGTGATTTATAGAGATCAATGTTCAAGAATATTAGTTATGTTAAATTTCAAATTGTAATTAATGTTTTGAATGTAATATGTCGCTGAATTATAAGTAGAGTTATCCAATGTAGATGGATATTGTTTTATTATGTAAGACTTTGTATAGTCATTTTGTTGTAACAATTCATGATATAGATTTGAATCAAAGAGATTAATGTAAAGGTTGCGATTCAGGGCAATATAGAAAGAAAGTTTATAAAAGTTTTAAATATTCTGCATTTTTAGTGATTTTTATTATCGAATAATGATGTAATGAGAGATTTAAGTTGTATTGTTAACGATCGAGAAGGTGAATATTATTGTATGAATTTTGGGGTCGTTACATGGCGTACATAGCGCAGATTGAGTACAAGAGCGCTGTGGAGCGTGGGATAATGGGATGAGACCCCTTAGTTAGTGGTAGTAGTATTAGTAGTTCTTGTATGTGATGTATATATTGATGTAACCCCAATCTTTTGTGTAAGATATGGGATAGTTATGTAAACCCCGAGTAGACTTATGTTAGAGGGGTACTATGTTAGTATTTTTCCCCATCTTTTGTGATAATAGGGGATATGTGTTGACATTTATAGTAGTATGCTAGGGATAATCATGTAATGAAATGATTTGGCTTATGAATATAAATGATCTTATTTCAGAAACGTATTATAAATTCTATTATGTTTTAGCATCAGAGAAATACTTAAGTAATATAATTGAAAAATAAAAGTGAAAATTGTGTGATGAAAAAAATGCTGCCCAGACGTAGATTAACTGCACCTGAGGAATCAGTGAACAATGATAGAGAGAAAGTAGATCCCATTCAAAAGTTAGTGGATTTGTTAGGAGAGGCTCTTAGGGGAAGGACAATGAACCCGTTCACCCCAATCCTTAAGCTGCCCCAAACACGAATTTTAGGAGCGTAGGACCCCCTGAGTTTGAGGGTACTACCGATCCGATCGCTGCACAAACGTGGATAAAAGAAATTGAGAAGGCTTTCACCATTGCTCGTGTGGGTGAAGACCAGAAGACAGGTATTTGCTATGTATATGATGAAGGGTGAAGCCAACTACTAGTTGGAGGCTAATCAACAAAGAGCGGGACAAGGGATAATAGCATGGGAGAGATTCAAGACTCTATTTTTTGAGAACTACTTCCCAAAAAGCATGAAGAACAAAAATGGAGGTTAAGTTTTTAGAGCTGAAGCAGGGTGATATGACGGTGGCGCAGTACGCGTCTAAGTTCAACGAACTAGCGTAGTTTGCAGAACACCAGGTGGGGGATGAAGAGAGGAAAGCTAGACATTTTGAGCAAGGACTGAAGCCTTGGTTGTTTAATAAGGTGTCAGTTCTTCAGAATGATTCCTTTGCGACATTGCTGGAGAAGGCGATCATTGCGGAAGGTGGCAGTGAAGCCTTAAGTCTTTATAACAAGGAAAAGAAGGGTAAGAATACGGGAGGAGAAAGCCGTGGAGGAGGAAGCAGCTGTGGAGGAAGTAACTTAGGAAAGAGGAAATGGGAAAACAACAACAACAACAAAAATAATCAGTCAGGAAATTTTCGTGGAGGTTTTAAGAAGAGGGCAGAAGGATGCCCAAAATGTGGGAAGAATCATCAGGGCGAGTGCTGGAAGGGGCGCAGTACTTGCTACAATTGCGGCCAGAAGGGACACATTTCGCCCAACTTCCAAAAGCCGAAGAAGATCCAAGGGTGTTTCGCTTGCGGCTCAACTGAGTACCGGATCAAGGATTGCCCGAAGAAGGGAAGCCACGGAGGAAGTGGCCAACAAGGGGGAGATAGCAAGTTAATGATCGGCGGACCGACACAATCTAACCATCCAACTGCTAGAACCTTTAACATGACCGTCCAGGATGCAGTAGCTGCGAAGGACGTGGTGTCAGGTATTATCCCAATTAATGATATAAATGCATATGTATTATTTGATTCGGGTGCCACCTGTTCTTTTGTATCTGAAGAATTTGCTAGTCAACTTAATTTACCCTGAGAACGATTAGGGAATCCTTTTGACAAAGAAGTTGCAAATAAGGAAGTGATCCTTGTAGAATTCATATATCAAAATTATTACGCAAACTTTAGAGATCATGAACTGAGCGTAGACTTGATTCCAATTAGATTGGGAGAATTTGACGTAAAACTGGGAATGGATTTGTTGTATAACCATGCTACGATAATTGACTGTCAGAATAAAAGTGTGAACCTTCAGACTCCGAATAAGTCTAAAGTAGTGTTTTATGGTAGCTCATCGCTTAAGCAATCGTGTTGTCTTACGATGATGCAGGCCAAAAAATTATTAAGGAAAGGATGTGTAGGTTATTTAGCTTACATTATAGATACTAGGAAAAAAGGGAGTAAAAATTAAGGATATATCTATAGTAAGAGAATTCCAAGATGTAGTTCTGGACGGTCTGCCTGGTCTTCCGCCAGATAGAGAAATCGAATTTGTAATAGACTTAGCACCGGAAATGGCACCGATTTCGAAAGCTCCATACCGTATGGCGCCAGTAGAAATAAAGGAATTGATGATATAACTGTAGACACTCGAAATTTTGCTTTTGTCGTACTAACCCTTGCAGGAGGGTAAAAGCGTCATTTTACTTTGGAGACAACCCCGAAGTAGGGCAAAAGATCCTGGTCATCTTGGAGACAACACTGGGAATTGTGAAGAGGACCAATGAAGTCCGAACATACCGCAACCCGATCGAAGATCGACGAGCTAAGACATTGATTATCTGAAACCACCTCAGCAAACCTCGAACGACGTACCATCGAGAGATAAGCCTGCGGACTGATATCTGGACCTGGAAGGTATCTCGTCTACGAGTATCAACTTCCCGAATCCTAATTCAGTCAGACTCGATCTTATCTCGCTGCGTTAGTCAAAGACGGTTCGAAAGATCAAATGGCGGATGTCAGCTTCTGCCGAATCAAGACCGAATGAGCAATAACCAAGCCGGGGGGGGGGGGGTTCCCACTTTGGTAGCCTTGACCATGTATGTGGCTACCCGGGACAGATTATAAACCCCCATCTTAGTTCATTTAGAAAGAGAGAGATATATGTTTAGAGAGAGAGAGTTTCTAGAGAGAAGGAGGCTCGGGTGGAACTCTTCTTCACATATTTGAAGCTCAATCATCCCACTTAATGCATACTTGATGCTGACTTAGTGTTCTTACATCATGTCGGGAGTCAAAACGCTTGTTTACGCGTCCCCCAAGGTGAAATAACACACTTTTAGCTTCGGTTTCTTTGTAAACTATGTTCAAATGATAGATTAATGAAGTATCTTGTTTGAATCTAGCTATACTTGTTGTATTTTAAGCATATCGTGTAATAGTTGGTAGTTTTTACGTCTTTACCGATTATTTTGTGCTTGATACGTAGTATATAGTCTTTGGAGGCTAGATATACCTCAAGCTAAGCCTAATCTAGCTCCCGAGAGGTTATTAAGCATGAATCTTTAACCCGGGAGCTATAACGGCTTAGATCCGTGGTATATCTATGGATTTATCATTTTTGAATTGTCCCGGTTAACCCGTATAGCCCTAAATCTATATTTAGAGGTAAAAAGAGGGGCCGAATCGGCGTGAACGGTGATTTCGAGAGATGAAATCACTTAGTATCAAAGCCGTGGACGTTATGTATACGTAATATTGTATAAATCATGTAAGCCTAGGAATCCCGGTGTCGAGATCCCCGAATGGATCCAACTTGATTCCCACGATGGACCGATTTTTACGTTGTAAATGCTTTAAATACCGTAAATATCGATGTATATGTAATAATTGGATCTTGAAAATGAACTTAAGGGGTTAGTCTCGAGAGCTCGGATTCAAGATCCCGTGATAGTAAAAACTTTCATTATGGGAGCTCGATTCATCGAGATGGCTTTTATGCCCGATGATAATCCAAACTTTCTTAACTCTTTAGCATACATATCATCAAAATGATTTCTCAAAGAAAAAACCACAAAGAGCTTTTGATGAAATAAAGTGATTCAGGGTAGATCACGTAATTAACGTAGAGAATACAAGGAAGTATCGAAGTCCTCGATTCCTAGTCGGGCGAAGGATTTGAAAACCTTACTTTCTAAAACCTCATTTCAATTCATATATCTTGCTAAAAATAAACTTTTGATTACATCAAAGCCTTCGTACCTAGGCGCAAAAGAGGTACAGCACAACTTTCAAGTCACCAAAAATGACTTAGAAACCTACTAATAAAGCTTTTAAAATAAAAAAAACACACACACACGCTTTTTGCATAAGAAAATCAATAAGATGCGGTACCGTGCTTGCATGGGAGTCGGGGGGTGCCTAACACCTGCCCCCCCGCTTAACCTAGCCCTCGGATTCTACGAATCTCGGGTTTCAAGACCAAATCAAAGAGTCGCGCATTGGACCATCTTGCGAAAAACTATTAAAACACGGATGAGTTGGTACATCCATTTCCAAAATACCAACTGGCGACTCTGTCTCAATCGGTCCAGTTAATAAAATTAATCTTTCAAAATCGTCGACACATATGTCGGTACTGGTTTCCTACGAAATTCACCCTTTAAAACGGAACTCCAAAGACAAAGCGAAAGCGAAAGGGAAAAGAATAAAATAGGGAAATCGGGGCACTCCTCTCTCATCCCACGGACAAGAGACGAGGGCAAATAACTCCAAAAGAGAAAAAAGAGACCTCCTCCTTCAATAAAAGGGAGACTGAGGACTTGATTTTCCGCCAGGCGTCAACAACAACTACAAGAGTTACTAGATAAAGATTACATACGACCGAGTGTGTCTCCTTGGGGAGCACCAGTGTTGTTTGTTAAAAAGAAGGACGGATCGATGAGGCTCTGTATCGATTATAGAGAATTAATCAGAGTAACGATCAAGAATAGATATCCACTACCAAGGATAGATGACCTTTTTGATCAACTGAAGGGAATGAAGTGTTTCTCGAAGATAGACCTACGGACTAGGTTATCACCAAGTGAAGGTACAGGAGGAAGACATACCAAAGACGACGTTTCGAACCCGTTATGGGCATTACGAGTTTTTGGTAATGTCATTCGGATTGACTAATGCTCCGGCAACATTCATGGACTTGATGAACCAAGTTTTCAAGACCTACTTGGATAAGTTTGTGGTAGTTTTCATCGATGACATCTTGATCTACTCGAAGACAGAGGAAGAACACGCCGAACATCTGAAGATCATTTTGGAGGCGCTAAGGAAGGAGAAGATGTATGCGAAGTTTTCTAAGTGTGAATTTTGGATGGAGAAGGTTCAATTTTTAGGACACGTGGTGGATAAGAATGAAATCTCAGTAGACCCTGCGAAGGTAAACACAGTAAGTAATTGGGAGTAGCCGAAAACACTAACAGAGATAAGAAGTTTCTTAGGATTAGCTGGGTACTATAGAAGATTTATCTAGGATTTTTCTAAGATAGCGACCCCGTTGACCAATCTGACGAGGAAGACGGTAAAGTTTGTATGGACGGACAAATGCGAAGAAAGTTTTCAAGAGTTAAAGAAGAGATTAAGCGAAGCGCCTGTATTATCATTACCAGACGATGCGGGAGGTTTTGTGGTGTATAATGATGCATCGCACAAGGGACTTGGCTATGTGCTTATGCAACATAGCAAGGTTATTACGTATGCATCACGATAATTAAAGAATTATGAAAAACGATACCCTACTCACTACTTAGAGTTAGCGGCAGTAGTTTTTGCGTTGAAGATATGGAGGCATTATTTGTACGGAGAAAAATGTGAGATATACACTGACCATAAAAGTCTGAAATATATCTTCACACAGAAATAAATGAACATGCGTCAGAGGAGGTGGTAAGAATTAATCAAGGATTATGACTATGATATTCTTTATCACCAGGGAAAGGCAAACGTAGTTGTAGACGCTTTGAGCAGGAAAAGAAGGGAGAAATTGTTTCACTTGAAGACTCAGGAAGAGTTATAAGAGAAATGGAGAAGTTGGAAATAAAGGTAAAGGGACCGGGGAGGTCTGAGGAAAAGTTATTTGTAATGGAAGCTCGTCCAACCTTGTTGGATAGAGTGAAGGAATCACAAGAAAAAGATGAAGAGTGCGAGAAAATAAGAAAGAGGATCGTCGAAAATGAAGAAGAGATATTCAGAATAGATACAGATGGTATCTTGAGATTCGAAGGGAGAATGTGGGTGCCAGCGGTAATAGAGTTGAGGGAAGAAATTTTGCACGAGACACACAATACGACATATTCCGTTCATCCGGGAGGCACAAAGATGTACCGAGATTTGAGGCAACATTTTTGGTGGCCCAATTTAAAATGGGAAGTCGCAGAGTGCGTTAGTAGATTTCTTACTTGCCAACGCGTCAAAGCAGAGCATCAGAGGCCGAGTGGTTTACTACAACCGTTGAAAATACCAGAGTGGAAATGGGAGCACATTACGATGGACTTCGTAGTAGGACTTCCAGTCACGCAGAAAGGTTATGATGCCATATAGGTTATCAGTGGATTGACTAACAAAGACCACACATTTTCTACCAGTTAAGATCCGATACAACTTGAATCAGTTAGCTAGCCTATACTTAAAGAAATTGTTTCACGATATGGAGTGCCGGTGTCAATTATTTCTGAACGAGATTCGCGCTTTACGTTAAACTTCTGTGAAAGCTTGCAAGAGAGGATGGGAACACAGTTAAGGTTGAGTACTGTCTATCATCCTCAGACCGACGGACAGAGTGAGCGAACAATATAAACGTTGGAGGACATGCTTAGGACTTGCGTGATGGACTTCAAGAAAAATTGGGACGACCATCTACCCTTAGTGGAATTTGCGTATAACAATAGTTATCATGCGAGTATCAGTATGCCACCGTACGAAGCTCTTTACGGAAGAAAGTGCAAAACTGCTGTTATGTTGGCACGAAGTCAGAGAATGACGAATGTTGGGGCCAGAATTAGTACAACAAACCGCAGACGTGGTGACAATAATAATAGCCAGGCTGGTAACAGCTCAAGATCTCCAGAAAAAGTACAGCAGATCTATATTGGCAGGACCGAGACTTTAAAGTTGGTAGTTTTGTTTTCTTAAAGGTATCTCCCTGGAAAGGAAAAATACGATTCAGCAAGAAGGGAAAATTGAGTCCGAGATTCATAGGACTGTTCAAAATATTAAAGCGAGTGGGCGAAGTGACATACAAAGTAGTATTACCACCTGAGTTGGAGCACATCCACAATGTGTTTCATATCTCCGTGATGCGTCTATACAAGGCCAACTACAAGCACGTGATTTCTTATGAGCCCATTCAAGTAGAGAAGAACCTGGCGTATGAAGAAATTCCTGTCCAAATATTAGATAGGAAAGAACAGATATTACGAAATAAAGTCATATCTTCTGTAAAAGTACTTTGGCGAAATCACGATGTCAAGGAGGCTACGTGGGAATTAGAAGATAGGATGATGAGAGACTATCTCCATCTTTTTGTGTAACCTTATAACAATTCCGAGGACGGAATTTTTATAAGGGGGGAGGATGTAAGAACTGTAAATTTCATGAATAAATATTAATTTTAATATTAATAAGAAAATGAATATTTATTTAAATTTAAATGTTTATATGTTATGAGATGAGTAATTCAATTAATTTTAAATTGAATTTATGATAATTAAGAGAATATGGAGAAATACGATAAACTCATAGAATGCCTTGTGTGGAATGAGAATGGATATGATGATGATTTAATTAATTTAAGGATGAAGGAATTAATAAGTAAATAATTAATTATTATTATATTGTTAATTAATTATTATTGTAAGCAAAAAAATGTTAATGAGTAAATGATTAATAAATATAATAAGATTTATATTTACTCGATTAATGTTATGTGCAAGATATGTGATAATTAAACATATAATATATAGTAGTTACATCTATATTATAGTGTGACACTTAAATGAGACTATATAATATATAGAAACTATATAGTAAGATTTAATGAATGATGTAAGTTACATAAATAATACTTATGTGACAAATATGTGATAAGTAGATACATTAAGGTGTATGTATGAATATTATAATAAACTAAATAAATAATTATTATTTAATGATTATTTCAATAATTAGATATAATTGAAATAATATAGTTTATGATAATGAGGAAAGATAATATCCCAATTAGATTATATTCGGTATTAGCAAAATGTATATGGATTATATTATGTGTATAAGATATATACCACAACTTGCTAAATTATAATAATTAAAGGTTCATGTGTACACTCAAATGGAATTTATAACCTAAGTGTGTATATATATATATATATATGTGTGTGTGTGTGTTATAAAATTGAATATGCAGTATGTTGTTTTGCCAAGTTGCTGAGATATAGTCTTGTCCCACATTCATTGTCATTTCTCTTCACGTGTGCACTCAATAGCCTAAGCCTATTAGTTGCTTCTCAAACTCAGCAAACATAGCCAGTAATCATCAATGGGGAATGGGCTCAACAGTGAAAATCAACAACTACCAACTATTCCTCCTTAACAAATGTATTCTGATCTTTCCCATGGGTTTGAAATGGAGTAGAATAACATTGTCTGTGTATTGAATTTTCTATAAATAAAGCTCCCTCCTTCCCATTTGATTTTGTTGAGATAATTTCTAAGTGTTATAAAGTGAATTGAGAGTGAATATATATCAGTGGAGAGATTCTGAGGTTAAAGGAAATCATATAGCAGCAAGTTCAACTAGCAGAGGTATAACTTCTATGTTATTCGTTCTTGAAATTCTAAGTTCTGGATTATGCATGAATTCCATGTTAATTGGATCGAGTAATGATTGATAGTTGTTATTTAAGTTAGTATTTATGTTAAGACTGTAATGTGGCTGAGTTAGAATAGATTTCGTAAAAAAAATTTGTATTTGGGTTTTGTTTCTGCCGAGCAGAAGCTATTCTAGTTTTGGACCGAGAAGGGGCGCAGCTGAGCCCATTTTGTACTAGGGTGCAGCGCAGCTGCGCCAGGCACCAGTTTTGATTTTCAATTTCTGTTACAATCTGCTAAGTGCTAACGTATTGATATTACTTAGACATGCATGAAAATAGGTTTAACATGTATATATAAGTACCTTAACATAGCATGAACGAGTTTGACTTCACTAGTGTACGTTTACTAAAGAAAGTATAAATTTTAAAAATAGACTTGACACATACCATAAAATTTATGTTCTGACTTTTTGAGCATGTTTGTATGGCTCTAGATATGCATGAAACGTTAGTCTAAAGTGTTGAGTAAGCACTAGAATACATGGTGTACGTTGAGAATGATTTCAAAAACAAAACTTGAACTTTTTGCAAACTAAGTTGCATGAACATGACGTGTCTATATTCTGATATTTTTAGAACATACATGATAGTTCTTTTAACACCACTTAGATGGCCTACACGTACTTTGTTAGATATCGTGAAAGTTAGTTAAGCATGAATAAGACATGATTTAAAGTAATAGATGATGCTAGCTATACGTATATGACGTAAACTCTTTTGAACATGCATATTAACAGATTATATGACCACCTCACATGTTTACACGACGAACATAGTAGCCTATATAATTTCATGACCTTGTATGGCCTTAAGTCATTAGAGATATTAATCTAGAACTATAACATATAAGTTAAACTTGGAAAGATTATGGAAGCATGCAAGACCCTTTAACATGTGTATATACTATGTGGCAATGTATGTTTGTGTTTTGGACAGAAGCAGCAGAGCAAAGCTCAACTCTGGTCTGGCCAGGGGACAGCGCAGCTGCGCCGTCCCTAGGCTTAACCAGGGTGCAGCTGCACTAGCATAAAATCTTGTCTGAGTATTCTGCTTGCTTTCTGATTTTGTCAATTGGTTTATAATGATACTCTAAACTATTAAAAAGTGTCTGATTGATACTAATCGTATTCAAATGTGATGATGATATGGTATAAAGATAGTAAACTTGTGAAAGGAACTCTAAAGATAATAAAGACACAATCGATTAAGCGTTGTAAATAAATATAATGCTATACGTGGTATAACTATGTAGCAAGGATAAGACTTGAGTATGTATTGCTTATGTGAGGTAATATATGTTGTTAAACTATGTAACTAATTGATATATTTATACACGTATCTATGTTACTTTATTTCATGGTTGTTGGGTTTGTACGAAATCGTGATGCAATCAAATTGCAAAAATTAGCGGAAGCATGGTATATCAGAGTTTAAAAAAATTTCTACAAAACCATTACCCAGATCATCCTTTATGCAAATTATTAATTTAAAATGATAAATAAGAAGTTATGGAATCATACCCTTGTAAAACGAAGCTTCCACAGGTACTAGTTCAACTCCTTGTTCTTCGTGATATCCTTGAATTTTCGGGTTAGATTCTTTATTGATCATTCATTATCTCCATATGTAACTCATTATACCCAAGAATACCCTATATATGCCTTAAAAGGTCTTAAGGAATAAGTCAAAGTATAATTTGTTACATACAAGATACTATGATGATCTCAAGTCCAAGGATCACTTGTACTACTTTCACATTAGGAATTCCTATTGACAGGCGAGTAAAACTCTATTAGGTATTCCATAGCGAGTCACGTTCAGTGAACTTATTCTCCAATAAGCACCTACATACTTGCTTTAGTGTCTCCACACAAATGATCATGAGATCAATCATCCTCATCCAATGAGCAAGCAATATATGTACCAATCTATCCGAATTTACTAATCCCCTTTTTAGTAATCCCACGATTGAGAACTATTTTAGTTGTAAAGCTTTTTAAGAATTTAGATCTCATTAGCATGATCAACATCATGATTCTAAAAGCATTGCTTAAAACTATGGGTTATTTACATATTATAAAAATAGCACCATGTAGATAATTAAATGCCTTTAATAAATGAATATTTTATTAATAAATAAATAAGATTGTTTACAAAGTATGTGCTTTATCATCATACATGATTGGCTTGTATGCACACTACTATCAATCTCCCACTTGCACTAAAGCCAATCGCCATGGTATCTCATACCCATCTTCTCTAAGTGACGATCAAACTGCTGTTGTGTTAAAGCTTTAGTAAATGGATCTGCAATGTTGTCTTGAGAGTCTACACGCTCCAAGGTGACGTCTCCTCTTTCAATGATCTCCCTGATCAAGTGAAATCGCCGCAACACGTGTTTAGATTTCTGATGAGACCTCGGTTCCTTAGCCTGTGCAACTACTCCTGTGTTGTCACAGTAAACGGGAACTGCTTCTCCAATGCTAGGAACCACACCAAGTTCAGTTATGAACTTCTTCATCCAAACAGCTTCCTTTGCAGCTATATACTCTGCCTCTGTCACTAAATCAGCAACTGTTTGCTGCTTGGAACTCTTCCAACTCACTGCACCTCTGTTCAAGGTAAACACATACCCTGAAACAGATTTACTGTCATCTTGGTCTGTTTGAAAACTTGAGTCCTGTGAATCCCTCGAGTTTTAATTCAGACCCACCGTAGACAAGAAAAATATCCTTAGTCCTTCTCAAGTACTTTAGGATATTCTTCACTGCCTTCCAGTGCTCTTCTCCTGGATTCGACTGGTATCTGCTTGTTACACTAAGTGCAGTGAGCAACATCCAGTCTAATACATATCATACCGTACATGATAGATCCTATTGCAGAAGCATAAGGGATCTTACTCATACGGTCTCTCTCCTCAGGTGTCTTTGGGGCCTGTTTCTTGGAGAGATGTATTCCATGGCTCATCGGCATGAGACCTCTTTTGGAATCTTCCATGCTAAATCTCTTTAGCATTGCATCAATGTACGTTCCTTGGGATAAACCAAGCATCCTTTTAGATCTATCTCTATAGATCTTTACCCCCAAAATATAGGATGCTTCTCCCAAGTCTTTCATGGAGAAGTGTTTAGATAACCAGATTTTAATCGATTGTAGCATAGGAATGTCATTCCCTATCAGTAATATATCATCAACATATAATACAAGGAATAAAATTACGCTCCCACTAACCTTCTTGTACACACATGGTTCATCGTCGTTTTTGATAAAATCAAACTCTTTGATTGTCTCATCAAAACGAATGTTCCATCTACGAGAAGCTTGCTTCAATCCATAAATGGATCGTTGCAGCTTACAGACTTGATTTGTTCCAACCTTTGAAACAAATCCCTCTGGCTGTGTCATATACACATCCTCCTCAAGTTTCCCAATGAGGAAGGCCGTTTTCACGTCCATCTGCCAGATCTCATAGTCGTTATAAGCTGCAATCGCAAGCAAAATCTGAATGGACTTGAGCATAGCTACTGGTGAAAAGGTTTCATCATAGTCAACTCTTTGTCTTTGTTTGAAACCTTTTGCAACTAGTCGGGCCTTATAGGTCTCTACCTTACCGTCCGCTCCAGTCTTTCTTTTAAAGACCCATTTACACCCAATAGGCTTAATGCCTTCAGGTGGTGAAACCAAAGTCCATACTTTGTTTTCATACATGGAGTCTATTTCAAATTTCATGGCTTCAAGCCATTTCCCTGAGTCTTTATTACTCATAGCCTATTTGTAATTCATTGGATCATCATCATTCATGATGTGTACCTCATCGTCATCATCTATAACGAATCCATACCTCTCAGGTATCTTCGGTACTCTTCCAGATTTACGAACAGGGTGTAGTATAGTAGGTTCTTCTACTTGGTCAGGTACCTGACTTTGATCCGTGATAATTTGTGGTTCTTGAACTTCTTCAAGATATATCTTACTCCCACTGACCCCTTCATGGATAAACTCCTTTTCCAAGAAGGCAACATGTTTCGCAACAAACACCTTTTGATCAGTTGGATGATAGAAATAATACCCTAAAATTTCTTTAGGGTATCCCACAAATCTACACTTATCGGATTTAGTCTGTAGCTTATCATTTTCAAACTTTTTGACATAAGCTGGGCAACCCCAAGTCTTAACATGCTTAAGATTTGATTTCCACCCCTTCCACATCTCATATGGAGTCTTTGGGGTGGATTTGGTAGGTACCTTGTTAAGTAGGTATGCAGCCGTTTCTAGGGCATATCCCCAGAAAGAAATTGGAAGGTCGGTAAAACTCATCATGGATCGAACCATGTCCAACAGTGTTCAATTTCTCCTTTCAGATACTCCATTTAACTGTGGTGTACCTGGAGGAGTCCATTGTGAGATTATACCATTTTCTTTGAGACAATTGAGAAACGCACCGCTTAAGTATTCTCAACCTCGATCTGATCGAAGTATCTTTATACTCTTGCCCGTTTGTTTCTCTACTTCACTTCTGAACTCTTTGAACTTTTTAAATGATTCTGACTTGTATTTCATTAAATACACATATCCAAATCTTGAGTGATCATTAGTGAAAGTAATAAAATAAGAATACCCACCCCGTGCATTTGTTGTCATAGGTCCACAAACGTCTGTGTGAATCAATGCCAACAACTCTGTAACTCTTTCTCCTTTTCCACTAAAAGGAGATTTAGTCATTTTACCCACGAAACAAGATTCACAAGTTGGATATGATTCATAATCAGATAACTCAAGGAGCCCATCTTTATGCAACTTGGATAATCTTGTTTCATTGATATGACCGAGTCTACAGTGCCACATGTAAGTATAATTAATATCATCTCTTTTCCTTTTCTTAGTTTGTTCAATTTGAAAAATATTTTCTTGTAAGTCAAGTGTATAAAGTCCATTTCGCAAATTTTCCAATACCATATAAAACATCGTCTTTATAAATAGAACAACTATTGTTCTTTATAACAACGTTAAATCCTTCCATATCCAATACAGAAATTGAAATAATATTTTTAATAATATTCGAAACATAATAACAATTATTAAGATAAATGGACTTGCCCGAAGGCATTACTAAACAATAAGTCCCTACAGCTAATGCAACAACCTTTGCTCCATTCCCCACTCGTAGGATGACCTCATCATTGCTCATCTTTCTATTTCTGACCAGTCCCGTCACATTATTACATATGTGAGAACCACAGCCGGTATCCAATACCCAAGTAGAATTTTGACTTTCTGAAAAATTAATTTCAATCATGAACAAACCTTGATTGGAAGTCGAAGCTTCTCCAAGCTTCTTCTTTGCCAGAAACTTCTTGCAGTTCCTCTTCCAATGACCCGGCTCATTGCAATGGAAGCACATTCCTTTGCTAGCTGGATCAGATTTCTTTTGTTCCTTTATGTTCACTTTGCCCTTGGTCATCCGAGATCGGAAGAGCTCCTTAGATATCTCATATCTAGCAGTCCTACTTTGTTCACCATACAACTCCTTGAGGTGAATCAACATAGTAGGAGCATCCATGTTTTCATACTGACCCTGAAGCTCATTATTCATGGATGCGAGCATGATGCATTGAGCCACAGATGCACCATCTTGCCACTTTACAATGGTGGAAATCTCTTCCTCAGAGGCTGTTTCTGGAACAGTTCCAGGGACAGGTGAGTTTAGGACATAAGAAATCTTTTCAGCAGTGAGAACTATTCTCAGATTTCTTAGCCAGTCCGTATAATTCGGCCCGGTAAGCTTATTAGCATCAAGTATGCTTTGCAGTGAAATTAGTGATTGTGACATTTTTAAAATTCTGCATGTGAAAAACAACATTTTAGCAAACATTCATTTTATTAATTTTGCATACCAAAATAAATTTAGGTCTTTATTTTAAATTGGTATCTCCCACTATTTTTATCAAACTATATTACCCTCACTTATATAGTTCGGCAACATCTAATTAAAGATTTGCTAGTGAGAATAAGGATCCCATTTCAAATGTATATAACCTTGTGGATAGCACAACAAGCGATATACAAATAAATAGGTAGACAACTCTTGTCAATTACATCACTATATAACTCCTTTTATTTTGCCTCTTAAATCATAATGGTCAAGTGTGTGCACATCCGAACTAAAATAATTTAAGTTAAGTCCAGCCTAGCACTTCCATAAATTCAAAAAAGAAAAATATTCGTCCTTGTGGATAGCACAACAAGACTAGATCGTTCAATTTTCTTGATAAGCATCAAATGTGATTAATTAACATCTTAAATACGCAATACTCGCCTTGTGGATAGCACAACAAGCTCATATTAAATATTTAATACTCTATTAATTTATCATGCTAGAAGGCGACGTTCGATATTCCAAATATCATTTGAACGCTTCAGACTTAATATTATTTCTTTGAGGGGTTTGTTATTATTTGTCTCATCTTGTTTAGCGCGCATGCACATATATATATAAAATACGCGTCATTTTATTAAACATGCGAAGCATGTTTGCATAAAATATAATATATATAATATTTAGCATGCAATATAGAATACTATATTCTACCCGGATTGATTATGGACTTTTATTCTAGTTTGGTTCACTAGAGCCACCAAGTGAACCAAAAGGTCAAACCTAGGAGTGCAAGAATTTAAATTTAAATATAACTATTACATTTAAACCCGGGCTCCATACAAACGGGTCTTCACGCGCTCCTTGCTCCTTGGTCTCTAATTTCTTCAAGATAATTCTAACTATTTCTATTACATTAAACTATTTAATTTAAATAGAAACCTTGATCAGCAGTCAATGGGAAGTACATAGGAGGGAGATAGAATTTTACATCAAGAAAAAAAATTAGAGAAGACAAGGTACATAGACCCCATTTAATAAAACCCATTCATTCAAGCATTCAACTAAAATAAAATCCAATAACATTGGTCAAATAGTCCATAATCAATCCCCATTTATTATCATACATATCACCATATATATCAATAAATAAATATTCATCTCATGAATTAAAACATTTCATATATATATGAATATCATTTAATGGACAATTTTAAATTGCATGAAATCCAATTTCAAGATTAAAATAAACTCTTTATTTTAATTATAAAATTATTTAGAATATAATATATAAATATATCATATATATATATATCATATATATATATATATATATATTTGATATTACCGTATATATTTATATAACGAATCAGGTTATATATATATATATATATATAAATAAAATTCACATTTATTTTTTTAAAAAGAAGTCACCTTCTTTTATTAAAGGAGTCCTTTCTTGATGGGTCACCTTCTTTTTGGAGTAAGAAAGAGACAACACCTTTTCTTTGTAGAATTCAAGATTAGCACCCAAAAAAAAATTATGATTCGTCCCAAAAAAAAGTCATTTTTTTTTCTTAAAAAAAATAATTTTATAAAATAAAATTATGCCCAATAAATTATTTTAAATACATACCCATATGTATATGAAATCAAAAATAAATTAATAATTGCATAAAGATTTGGCTCTGATGCCACTGTTGGGTTTGTACGAAATCGTGATGCAATCAAATTGCAAAAATTAGTGGAAGCATGGTATATCAGAGTTTAAAAAAATTTCTACAAAACCATTACCCGGATCATCCTTTATGCAAATTATTAATTTAAAACGATAAATAAGAAGTTATGGAATCATACCCTTGTTAAATGAAGCTTCCACAGGTACTAGTTCAACTCCTTGTTCTTCGTGATATCCTTGAATTTTCGGGTTAGATTCTTTATTGATCATTCATTATCTCCATATGTAACTCATTATACCCAAGCATACCCTATATATGCCTTAAAAGGTCTTAAGGAATAAGTCAAAGTATAATTTGTTACATACAAGATACTATGATGATCTCAAGTCCAAGGATCACTTGTACTACTTTTACATTGGGAATTCCTATTGACAGGCGAGTAAAACTCCATTAGGTATTCCATAGCGAGTCACATTCAGTGAACTTATTCTCCAATAAGCACCTACATACTTGCTTTAGTGTCTCCACACAAATGATCATGAGATCAACATCCTCATCCAATGAGCAAGCAATATATGTACCAATCTATCCGGATTTACTAATCCCCTTTTTAGTAATCCCACGATTGAGAACTATTTTAGTTTTAAAGCTTTCTAAGAATTTAGATCTCATTAGCATGATCAACATCATGATTCTAAAAGCATTGCTTAAAACTATGGGTTATTTACATATTATAAAAACAGCACCATGTAGATAATTAAATGTCTTTAATAAATGAATATTTTATTAATAAATAAATAAGATTGTTCACAAAGTATGTGCTTTATCATCATACATGATTGGCTTGTATGCACACTACTATCAGTCTTATAAACCGATTTCGTGCTACATGTGTATAAGTACATAATGACGTACGTATAGGGTTATATGACTAAGTTAGAATCGTATGTGTATATTTAACTTATATATCGAGTTTGTGTACCGAATATACTTAGCTAATGAATATCCTATATACGTAGATATGTTATAATAGGGTTCAAAAAGTATCGATAAGCTAAAGGTTGATAAACTACGCTTGAGGCAAGTTTCCTAACCCTACTCTTTATTGAGCATTCTTATGCTTGTGCTATTATTGGTCGTACAAGTAAAACATTAAAATTATTATTCATGTCTTACGAATTAATACTTCGAAGAAGCTAAGATAAAATTGTTTACATTCTTTGAACTTATAATTGTTCTTATATACCTTGAAAGAACGGTCTATGCCAATTGATTCGACTAGACCTATATCATAGTTTGAAAAAGATCCAAACCAATTGATTGGTGTGAAAATATTATATTGACTGAGATGAACAACCCTTTTGAAGGGGAAAACTATATATTGTCGGGAGACCGACGTGCGCACTTGAGTACGATTAAACGATATGCATAATGTAGGGTACTTTAGGCTACTCACATGTTGTACTTGTTTTATTGGATTATCAATATATTACTATTAATTCTAGTAGAAGTTCATAGTCCTTAGTAACTGCTCAGTATTCATTATTTTGAAATCTAGGAAATTTATAAGTGTCGAATCTTGTTGATATCTTTCTGTCCTTATCGACTATTATTGAGAATTTTTGATACTTCTGTTATTCTCGAACTATCCTTTATTGTCGTACCTTTGGAAATTAAAAACTATATTGTCCCTTTATTGTTATATTACTTGCTGAGTAAACTTGTTGCTCATTCTTGCTTTTCCTAAAAATATTTTAGTTAAGATAGAGCAAGGCGGACCCTCGGGCACTGACAAGGGCAAGGGCAAAGCTACAGAGTAGCTTGTACTTGATTAGAACTATTATGATTGTAATAAGTTTGTATATTATTATGTATTAGTTAAGATTATGTATGCTTAAGCTATGTTTAAGATATAAGAGATGTTTAAGTTACGAAACCTTGGGACATAAATGAGTATATTTAATAAATGTAATCTATTCGTATGTGTATTTTCGTTGCGCGAGATATTATTATTTAGAACGTGACGAACCGAATTCGAGACTGTGGCCGTCCAAATTTGGGGGCGTCACAGCCGTTATCCAATACCCAAGTATACATTTTACTTACTGAAAGATTTATTTTAATTATGAACAAAACTGAATTTGTAACCGAAGCTTCACTAAGCTTCTTCTGGTTAGCCTCTGCAAGATACTTCTCGCAGTTTCTATTCTAGTGTCCAGGCTTATTGTAGTGGAAGCAAACTCCTTTGCTATCCGTATCAGTTTTATTCTTATTATCCTTTGTATTTGTCTTTCTATTTGCATTCTTTGAATCGTTCTTCTTTTCAGAAGATCCTTTGGCCCCTATCAGTAAGACTTGGTCTTTCTTGGTCGGAAAGTGTGTGACGAACGAGAATTTTGTAAAGTTATTTGAATATTTATTGAAATAAATAAATATTTTTGATGATTTAATTATTGAGTTAAATAATTAATTCATGAAATTGTGGTAGATTAATTTAATTATATGTGTTACATTAATTAGATTAATGTGTGGTAATTTTTTATAGTTCAAACTATATATTTAATTAAGTTTATTTGATTAAATAAATTAATTAAATAAGCATAGTGTTATTCTAATAATTTAATAATTAATTAGAGAATTAATGAATTGACATAATTAATAATTAAGAATATTAATTATGTGACAATATAATTTAATGTGAGTTATCTTATTTTATTTAATTGAGTTAAATAAAATTAATTGAGTAATTAATAGTGTGACAATTAAATATATAATAAATCAGTTAATTAAAATAAAGGGAGAGGAGGAAAAGAAGAAACCAAACAAGACCTTAAGGGAAGTTTTGGTTAGTTAAGATAACTGACCATTACTTATACGTATTATTCTTATACTTAGACGCATTTGTCATATATCATATCAGAGGAAAAGTTAGAGAGTTTTAGAGAAAATGAGAAGAAATTGAGAGGAAGAGAGATTTGAGAGATCATTGAATTGTCTTTGATTATATCATCTTCACTACTAAAGGGTAATCCCTTCTTTTAAGTTTTCAAAATCTAGATTTCTCAAAGTTCATTTACATACTTTAATGTTTTTCTGTGAAAAATAGTTTTGAAATTAAGGCATGATATGTCTATATATATAGGTATGTGATCATAACATATTTTCTAACATGTAATCATATTTTAAAGTAATCAATTTCATATGTATATGCCTTAATTGAGTTTTCAGAAAGTTACAGAGTTTCATTCACGTATATTCAAAAGTTCTCTGTTATGAATTATTTTGAGAATTAAAGTAAGATATGATCATATAGAGATTTGTGTATGTCAATATCTTGGGCTATGCCATATATTCATGAATTACAGTGATCACACCATGGGATTTTGTTAATAATTGAGTTTTATTAAATATAGAGTTTGAATATCATATGAATAACCCATATGGGTAAATTAAATGTTTTCATAGTATGTTTAACTTAAAATTGATAGTGGATTACATGTTATAACAAAGAAAACAAAATTTGAACGGACGGATTTGGAGTTATAACGAATCCGTGATGATGAAATTCGTGTTTTTCTTCAAAACTTTGAAAAACACCAAGAACAGTGAATTTATGTGATTTGATTTGAGAAATTACATGATATAAAGTGTTAAAAGTATGTTAAAATCACAATATGATGTTTCTGTGAAGTTTACGCTTCATCAGAATCACTGTACTAGTTCGATTTGTATTTATTTAGCCAAATCTGTCAAAAATTTCAAATTGGGGCTGAACTGCCAAGGCACGCCCACCCCAGTGGCTCTAGACCCGCCCCAGCAGGCCCCATGCAGCACCATACCCGCCCCAGCGGGCCTAACCCCCTCCCCAGCGGGGGTAGTGCAGGGAAAATTTTTGTTTTGACTTTTTGTAGTAAAATAAGCATAACTTTTTCATACGAACTCTGATTATGGCGATTCAGGATGATTCAAAAAGATAACGAGTAGACCTATAACTTTCATTCTTTAAGTTTTTCGATTTGAAGTCGTTAAAAGGGGTCAAATTGGCCATCTTTGTGACTGATGCGTATTCGGAGGCAATCGGAGGGCGTCGAACATGCACGTATGCAAGTATAGTGCTCTCGACGATAAAAGATATTTTTCTAAGTTATAAAACATGAATATTATATGATTTGAAGTTCATGATAATAAACTAAGTTACTGACATGTATAAGATAATGTGAAGGTTCAAGTTAACAAACTAAGTGCGAACTGAATATTGTGATCGTAAAACTTGATTATGATTGTTTGAAGGATTATATTTTTATGATACACATATTGTGAATTCATACTCATGTTATGTGGTTAGTTAATAAGTTAACACTAGGAACCAAGTTGTAAGTTGACTTAAATGAAAAGTTCAATAGTTGAACATAGAAGTTATGAAACTAATCGACATCGTACGTATAATATAATGTGTAGGACGTTAAAGAATTGAATTGTAACTAGATTAGTTAGCTTGTGCACGAGACAAGTATTCTATCCCTAACTTATTATTGTTGAGCAAGTTTCCTAACTATACTCTTTAAATTGAGTATGTTATAGACCTAAATTCTATTTCTGAGCAAAGTTCTTATTTTTGATTAGTCAAGTTCAGATTTTCATATGAGATGATATGATTCTTTTAAAAGTATCATTTCAGTATACAATACTTATTCGATTATATACTCTTGAGAAGTTATTATTCAAATTGA
The DNA here is from genome assembly GCA_020205555.1 of Panax stipuleanatus. Taxonomy (NCBI): domain Eukaryota; kingdom Viridiplantae; phylum Streptophyta; class Magnoliopsida; order Apiales; family Araliaceae; genus Panax; species Panax stipuleanatus. Next base: position 148,722,372 of record CM035124.1, read on the forward strand.
ATATCATATATTGTTGAATCCTTTAAGACTAGCGAACTCTTATTGATTCGACTAGTCCATAGTTGATGAGCGTTCTAAATTCTAGAACTACTATTGAGTTATCCAAACAAAACTTTATTTGGTGCGGACTCTGATGTCAAACTGAGATGAACAACCCTATTAAAGGGGAATTGATGATGCTTTAAGCGTTGACATATTGTGCACAGTATTGGTACGAAGGGCTGATCCCCCTAAGTACGAGAAGTAAAAGCCATAGTCTTATGACTGTTAAAGGTTTAAAGGTTAATATACTTGACAATCTAGGACATAGTTCAAGGTCTTATGACCCTCAGAAGTAATTTTGATTCTCGATTATTATTCTTGGTTCAAAAGTTGAGCTTTCTGTTATTCAGATTTCTTTGATTTCACTCGCATGTTATTATTGTCATAGTTTTATACTTGCGGGCATTCGTGCTCACTCTTGCATAATAACATTACAGCTAAGAATGAGCCTTCTAGTAGCAAGGGCAAAGGAAAAGCTAACAAGTGTTGAAGACTTGTGGTGTTATTGAAATGTTAAAGTTCAAGACTTATGTGTAAAGATTAAGACTTATTTGTTTACGTTTCCGCAACAGAGATTTATGGTTGAGTATAACCTAGGATTGATTATGTATTTACTATTTTAGATATTGTAATCTTATTATAGGGAGATGATGGATTAATTATCTATTTAATAAATTTTTATTATTATAGGTAGATAGTCATATGATATTTGAACAGTGAACACCAAATCCTGTGAAAATTAAGATACCGAATTTGGGGGTGTCACAAGTTGGTATCAAAGCCGTAGGTTATGAACCTTAGGTGGGGGAAAACCTTAGGATAGTAGCCTTCGAGAACATAGTAATGATAACTCTTGTTGAGTTCTAAGAAAGATAATAAAAATTTCTTTATGTGCTATGTGTTTATAATTATATACTTGTTAGAGTAGTGATTAGCATCACTTAATATCTAAGACTTAAAACTTGTTTTGTCAGGATGTCAGATACTGGAGGATCTAGTCAGCCCAGGGATGTTGTACTCCTAGAGACTAGAGATGAGGAGCCCCGAGACATACATATAGTCTGGGAGCCAGCTAGTTTAGCCAGAGCCATCTCCTTGGATCACAGTCGTTGGTCGGGAGAATGAGCCAGAGATTGACTCAGAGGAGGACCGTGAGGTGTTTGAGATCCCGGCTGAGGCAGTCGAGGAGGAAGAGGAGGAGGAAGAACCTGAGGAGTTCCCACCAAACTCTATCAGTGCTGAGATGTACGATGAATTGTATGATCATAACATAGAGTTACGAGATACGATTCAGGAGTTGAGAGAGCAGACGGTTACTCAACGGACTACCATCGAGCAGAAGGATGGTGAGGTTGAGACACTCCACACCCGTCTTGGAAATGTGGAATGGGATTTGGTTCATAAGAAGAGCCAAAGTGAGCAGAAGTCAGAGGAGATAGAAAAGTTGAAGAATGAGATAAAAGAGAAATCAGAAAAACTTGCCATAGCAGAAGAGGCTTGGGCGAGCAATTCACGACGTGCATATCTTGCAGAAGATGATGTGCTTGCAAAGAGGGCTAAGGTTGAAGAGACGGGCTACACGTTTCTGAGGGCAATTGATGAGGCCCAGGACCAAGTTATGAGATATCCAATTCAGTTCGAGGGACTGCCTGGGTATATGCTAGATCGCAGGACTATGTCCCGCATTATGGAGGAGGAGCGTAGCAAAGCTGTCCGACGTCTTAGTAGGTCGTGATAGGGACAATATGATTATGTGAATGCTTAACTGATAGTTAATAATGTAAATTACAATGTTATTATAAACAAAGGAATATTTTGATGATTTAAATCCTAAAGATTCTTTATCTCGGGATAGTTGATGTAAATGGTAGAGATGCTATAGTACTATGTTTAAAACTTTTGATTTACATAAAATATCGAAGTTTATTTGAGATGATATGAGTTCAAGTTATTATGTTAAATATTTGAGTTAAGTCTTAAGTATTTAAGAGATTGAATAAAGATCTAATGAGCGTATAGCTTAACAGAAATATGCCGCCAAGGAGGAGACAAAATCGTCGACAAGCCCAAGAAGGGTCAACGAATAACAATAACAACAATGATGCTAATGCAAACCCTGTTCAGCAGTTGGTGAATCTGTTAGCTGGAGCGATGAACAATCAGCCTCAAGCTCCATTGAACACTTTGTTTAAGGACTTTAAGGTGGTGGGACTGCCAGAGTTTAAAGGCTCCAAAAACCCTATAGAAGCTCAGACTTGGGTTATGGAGATAGAGAAAGTTTTCGATGTCGCCCGAGTTAGGGATGACCAGAAGGCCGCCTACGCAACTTTTATGTTAAAATTAGAAGCCAGCTACTGGTGGCAGGCAAATAAGGTCAGGGGAGGAGAGGGTGTAATAACCTGGGAAAGGTTCAAGGAAATGTTTTTCGAGATGTACTTCCCGACCAGCTCCCAGAATCAGATGGAGGTACAGTTTCTGGAGTTGAAGTAGGGCAATATGTCGATGCCAGATTACGTGGCAAAGTTTAACGAATTGGCTAGATTTGCCCAATATCAGGTGCATACTGACGAAAGAAAGGCTAGGCGATTTGAGCAGGGACTGAAACCCTGGTTGTATAGCAAAGTGTCAATGTTCTAATTAAACACTTTTGCTAGAGTTCTGGAGAAGGCCATCCTCGCTGAAGGTGGAAGCGAAGCGGTGACCAAGTACAATCAGGATCAGAAGAAGAAGAAGAATGAAAGTGAAGGAAATAATAAGGCTAGTGGCAGTAACACGGGAGAAAACAATAATCATAAACGAAGGTGGAATGACAAGCCGTACGTCTGTAAATCAGCAAGGGAGTCAGAAGAAAAGGATAGAACCATGCCTAACCTGTGGAAAGACTCACTTGGGAGTCTGCATGAAGGGGAAAAGAGTTTGCTATAATTGTGGTCAGGAAGGCCACATAGCACCTAACTGTCCTAACCCTAAGAAGGGTGCCTGCTATATATATGGGTCAAAGGATCACTTGGCTAGGAACTGTCCCAATAAGGCATCTAGAGGGGCAGGGTCAGGTGGAAACAATGGAAATAACGGTGGAAACAATCTTATAATTATAGGACCGACTTTAACAAATCAACCAACTGTGGGGACATTCAACATGACCGTACAGGATACTGTGCAGTGTCGTGATTTGGTGTCAAGTATCATTCCGATCAATAAAGTTAATGCCTATATTTTATTTGATTCGGGTGCTACTTGTTCATTTATATCCGACGACTTTGCAAAGAACTTAGAATTGCATAAGGACGAGTTAGAATACCCTATGAACATAGAGATTGCGAACAGGGAAGTGATTCCTGTTAAGTATATATACAAGAACTGTAGGGTGGATATTAAGGGTAACGTTATGAACGTAGATCTTATCCCGATTAAACTTGGGGAATTTGACGTTATTCTGGGAATGGATTGGCTATTCAATTATGGGGTTGTAATTGATTGTCAGAAGAAATGTATTAACCTTATGACCCCATCAAAGGTTGTGTTTTATGGGAGCAAATCGCCTAAACAAGCGAGTTGTCTGACGATGATGCAAGCCAGGAAGTTATTAAGACAAGGCTGTGTAGGGTATTTATCCTACATAGTCGATTGTCGTAACGAGAATCCGAAGTTAGAGGAAATACTAGTCGTAATGGACTTCGTGGATGTGTTTCCAGACGATCTGCCAGAACTTCCACCTGATAGGGAAGTAAAATTCGTGATCAATTTGACGCCAGGAATGGCTCCAATATCGAAGGCACCGTACCGGATGGCTCCGGTAGAAATGAAAGAATTGATGGTTCAGCTACAAGAACTATTGGATAAGAAATATATTCAACCGAGCGTATCACCGTGGGGAGCGCCGGTGTTATTCGTTAAGAAGAAGGATGGGACGATGCAGCTCTGCATCGATTATAGACAGTTAAATAATGTTACCATTAAGAACAGGTACTCGTTGCCAAGAATTGATGATCTGTTTGATCAATTAAAGGGAGCAAGATATTTCTCAAAGATAGACCTGAGAAGTGGTTATCATCAGCTGATGTGAGGCCAGAAGATGTTTCGAAGACAGCGTTTAGGACTCGGTATGGTCACTACGAGTTTTTGGTTATGTCATTTGGTCTAACAAATGCGCCTGCGATGTTTATGGGCCTAATGAATGGAGTGTTCAAGCCAATTTTGGACAAATTCATGGTGGTCTTTATCGACGACATACTTGTATATTCAAAACCAAGGAAGAACATGTTGAGTATTTGAAGTTGACATTGAAGGTGTTAAGAAGAGAGAAGTTGTACGCTAAGTTCTCAAAATACGAATTCTGCATTGAGAGAGTACAATTTCTTGGGCATGTGATTGACAAGGACAGAATTTTGGTAGATCCCTCCAAAGTCGAAGCCGTGATAAATTGGGATCAGCCGAAAACACCGGCAGAAGTAAGAAGTTTTCTTGGATTAGTAGGTTATTACAGAATATTCATCAGGATTTTTCCAAGATCGTAACTCCGCTAACGAATTTAACTAGGAAATTGGTGAAATTCATATGGATGAAAAAGTGCGAGGAAAGTTTCCAAGAACTTAAGAAGAGGTTGAGTACAGCACCTGTGTTGTCCCTTTCGGATGACACAGGAAACTTTGTGGTATATAGTGACGCGTCGCATAAAGGGCTAGGCTGTGTGCTTATGCAAAATGGCAGGGTCATTGCATATGCGTCACGACAGTTGAAGGATTATGAGAAGGGGTATCCAACCCACGATTTGGAATTGGCTGCGGTGGTATTCGCCTTGAAGATTTGGAGACACTATCTCTATGGAGAGAAGTGTGAAATATATACAAACCACAAAAGTCTGAAATATATTTTCACCCAGAAAGATTTGAATATGCTGTCAGAGAAGATGGCTGGAGTTAATAAAGGACTATGATGATATCCTGTACCTTCCGGGTAAAGCGAATGTAGTAGTCGATGCCTTAAGCCGAAAGGGTCGAGAGAAGTTGATGATGTTGACAGCACAGGAAGAGTTGATTTCAGCAATGGAAAAGCTGGAATTAGAAGTAGGATATCCAATGGAGACTGATGAGAAGCTGTTCCAGATGCAAGCTGGTACAACTCTATTGGATAAAGTTAAGGAAGCTCAAAGTCTAGATAAGGAATGTGAGAAAGTAAAGAAAAAGATATCTGAAGGGACTGAACTTAAATTCAAAATGGACAGCGAGGGAGTGTTGAGAATTGAAAGCAGAGTTTGGGTACCGCCAGTACCAGAGATCAAGGAGGACATTCTAAGCGAGGCTCATAGTTCGAGATATTCCATTCATCCCGAAAGTACCAAGATGTATCAAGATTTACGATAACATTTTTGGTGGCCAAATATAATAGGGACATTGCCTATTGTGTTGCCAGGTGTCTGATTTGTTAGAGGGCCAAGGCAGAACATCAGAGACCAAGTGGTTTGCTACAACCTCTAGAGATCCTAGAATGGAAATAGGAACATATTACAATGGATTTTGTGGTTGGCCTTCCGACGACCTAGAAAGGCTACGACGCAGTATGGGTTATTGTTGACCGATTAACAAAATCCGCACACTTTTTTTCGATCAGAATCAGATTTAACTTAGATCAGTTGGCGAAGTTATATGTGAAAGAGATTGTTTCGAGGCACGGAGTACCAGTGTCGATTGTTTTAAACCGCGATCTGCGCTTAACATCGAATTTTTGGAAACGACTACAGGAATGCATGGGGACACAGTTGAGAATGAGTACAACTTATCACCCTCAGACTAACGGGCAAAGCGAAAGGATAATCCAGACCTTAGAGGATATGTTGAGAGCATGCGTCGTGGATTTTAAAGGCAACTGGGATGATCACCTACCGCTTGTAGAATTCGGGTACAACAATAGTTACCACGCAAGTATTGGTATGTCGCCTTACGAGGCGTTGTACGGTAGAAAGTACAGAACTCCACTGTACTGGGATGAAGTTGGTGAGAGGCAATTGCTAGGTCCAGAGTTGGTACAACAGACAACAAAGATAGTTAAAGTAATTTGGACAAGATTAGTAGCGGCTCAGGATAGGCAGAAGAAATACGCCGATCCACACCGCAAGAATGTTGAGTTTGAATCGGGTAGCTTTGTATTTTTGAAGGTCTCTCCCTAGAAGGAAAAGATCAGATTTGGTAAAAAGGAGAAATTTAGCCCGAGGTTTATTGGACCCTTTGAGGTGCTGCGAAGAATTGGAGAAGTCGCCTGTGAGGTAGCTTTACCTCCGGCACTAGAGTATGTCCATAACGTTTTCCATGTGTCAGTGTTACGACCCTATAAACCTGATTACAAACATGTGATAGAATATGAACCCCTACAATTCGAGAAAGATTTATCCTACGAAGAAGTTCCTGTTCAGATTGTTGACAGAAAAGAGCAAGTTCTCAGAAATAAAGTAATACCTTTTGTTAAGGTAATTTGGAGGAACCATAACGCTGAAGAAGCTACGTGGGAACTCAAAGAAAATATGATGAAGACTTATCCACACTTATTTTATTAAATATGTGAACGCGATTCTGGAGACAGGATCTTTGTAAGGGAGGGGGGGGAATGTGACGGGACAAATTTATTAATCGAACCGTTATTATGAGGACAGAATCCTTTTAAGGGGGAAAGATGTGACGAACAAGAATTTTATAAATGTTATTTGAATATTTATTGAAATAAATAAATATTTTTGATGATTTAATTATTGAGTTAAATAATTAATTCATGAAATTGTGGTAGATTAATTTAATTATATATATTACATTAATTAGATTAATGTGTGGTAATTTTATATAGTTCAAAGTATATATTTAATTAAGTTTATTTGATTAAATAAATTAATTAAATAAGCATAGTGTTATTCTAATTAATTTAATAATTAATTAGAGAATTAATGAATTGACATAATTAATAATTAAGAATATTAATTATGTGACAATGTAATTTATTGTGAGTTATCTTATTTTATTTAATTGAGTTAAATGAAATTAATGGAGTAATTAATAGTGTGACAATTAACTATATAATAAACTAGTTAATTAAAATAAAGGGAGAGGAGGAAAAGAAGAAACCAAACAAGACCTTAAGGGAAGTTTTGGTTGGTTAAGATAACTGACCATTACTTATACGTATTATTCTTATACTTAGACGCATTTATCATATATTATATCAGAGGTAAAGTTAGAGAGTTTTAGAGAAAATGAGAAGAAATTGAGAGGAAGAGAGATTTGAGAGA